>JACEFZ010005723.1:142500-442500 GCA_014155875.1 Cepaea nemoralis
TGCACAGCGAGGAACCACCAGTCTGCACACCAATAAGCCAGACATGGGACAACGGATACTCATGCAAACCTAAGTCCGGTATGACATCACACTGATGTTAGACAACAGGATGTTTCCATCCGTCATACAGAACTTCACACTAGAGTTAACAGCCAGCGACCGCAAGCAAGCATAACACCCAATAACTAACTGCTTACTTTGCCACCTGTCCTTCTCATCATCATCATCACTATGTCATGGCGATAAGCAATCATCACTCACCATCTCCCACAATCACCAGACTTGGATCAGGTCCATATTCTTGTCCTGATTCTGCTGTCTGGTCAAGCCATCAAAGTATTCATCTCTTCGGATTCCTCTTGCTCTTTACCCATCAAGCTGGCCAGTTGTCACTAAATGTTCAAGTCTATTTCTTCAGAACATGTCCAAAAAAACATCTTTATTGTCTACATCTCATTTATCTCATCAACTTCTTAAAAGACTGCCGCATTTGTTTTCTGTTTGCCCACAGTATTCTTTGGATTTTTGTTGGAAATCACATTTCAGCTGCCATTAGACAATCGTCATAATCATCAAGTGCCATGCCAGCTGGCATAGGCATTCATGTCCCTCCACATATCTCAGTATTTGGTGTTCTGGATCAACTCTGCTGCTGATATTCCTCCATACCACCGTCTCAATCCGTCCAGCATCATTTCTCATGGTCAGCCTCTGCCTCTCTTCCCCTCGATCCTTCCAGTTATCACGATGTTCTCCAATGCTTCTCTTCTCATCAAATGACCAAAGAAAGCTGTTTGTCTCTTTCTTATTGTTGTATATAATGTTATAATTTCATTAGCCTCTTTCAAGCAATCGTTGTTAGTTGCGCTGGCAGTCCAAGGAATTCGTGAATTAGACAATGCAGGTTCTATAAAGAACTTTATCACACATTTTCTCATTAAAATTAACAGCATATGCTCTCAGGTCAGCCAGCTTAAAACTAGTACCACAAATATTTTTGGAAGTAAAGGCAGCCAGCACATTACTGACCTCATCACCCATTAAGTGCTGATTCTTGAGTGCTGATTTGACTATTACAAATATGGGGTTTGCATCATGTACTCAATGACTTGTGTCCTGCGAAAGTGAAGGAAAGACTGGCCATCTATTCCTCCGTGCTTCCTGACCGACAAAATGTGTTGGTGCTATGGCATCACAGACCCATAGCAAGAAATTGCTCTGGGTCAAATTGTTATTTATTATAATCATATACTCAACACACCTCAAGGCATGGACAAGGGTCATTTCCCTTTTTTTTTAAAACTTAACGCCTTTATCTAATGTCTTCTATCTTTCTCTCTTCCTTAGTTTTGCCATTCCTCTTCTACACTTCAGGATAGATGAAATGACCATCTATTCCAAACATTTACTATATTTATGTAACAAATTTCAATAACAACTAGCTCAGTTTCAAAGTAATGCAAAATAAATTAAATGGCAAGCAAGGAAATGCTATAGAAAAGTGACATTTATAAAAATAAATTGCAAAACAGTATGCATCAGTGGGTCTCAAATCTTTCAAGACTATCATCTTCCTGCTAATTAAGCTACATTCCTAGTTTTCCACCACCCCTCACCCACAACTAATCCACATCCAAGGATAAAAACACACAAAGATCCAACTATATCTTACTTGGAAATCAACTGCAAATTCAAAACCACACCACCCTATTGATTATTCAACCACACACATGGGTGCAATATAGCCCGCTTTGGGAATCACTGGTATTAATCAATAACCAATCAATGTACTCACCAGCTGCCTCACTGTGTTAATTTTATCCAACTCATCGTACAGCGTTTTTGCCTGGAAGAGAATGAAGGATAAATGACAAATTAGCATTCACCATTTAATGACACAACCACAGTATTCTTCACAAGCTAATGTGTCTAGTTCACTCTTCTTCTTCTGTCTGTCATCACCCAATGGAGCGAAGGTCCTCAGCTAACTCACACCAAGTCCTTCATAGACTTGTTCATGAATGACTGGATTTTGTGGCTACAGTTTTCTACTCCATGAGGTAGCTAATCTCAATGCCAACCAACCTTAGTCGCCTCCTATGACATGCATTGTAGGGTTAGTATTACTACTTTTTGCTTTCCTTACAAGTCCTCGGCAACACATAGATAGTCCAGTTAATTATAACAGATATTTACTTCATTCAACATGAACACTATGAGGACTGTTCCAGTGTGTACATACGAGCACATGATGCATGCATGTATGCTTGTGTATTGTATATACATGTATGGTCTACTCAATCATACTGTAAATAAACTATGTAAGTATATACAAGTACACACTGATTGAATGTCCTCCTGGGCACTCAGCTGAACACTGTTGAAAATGAAATACCTCAAACCTGTGGCTGAAACATCACCAACCTAAGCTTAATCCCAGACAGGCCTTATACGCAGTGATGGATCATGACCTGTTTATATCCTAGTATGCCTCTCAGCAGATGTGAAGTTCCAGTACTGGCCTTGGTTTCTGGGCTTGGAGAAGGGAAGGAAAGTTCAGTCCCCAAGGAAATAATACTAGGTGGGGAGAACAGTGAGAACAGTCTCTATGCCAACTTCACTCCAACAGATGCATGCCCTTTTCAAGTGACCTAAAAGGCAACTTAAGAGTTGAAAATTATAGCCTTCTAAAGGTTTCACAAACAACAACATGGGATAAATAGGACAGCCCCTCTTATATTAACTGATCTTGTCTCTCCATGTTATATTTAGCATTACTATGGGTGTTTCACCTCTTTTGTTACAATCTTTCTTTCTGTCACTGCTGTTAACATCCAGTTCTAGCATTCATAGCATGGGGTGAGAAGGAAAACACTAACATTTCCTTTCTGCTTCTTTTTTTTTTTTTAAATATATGGTTTATCCATTCCCACTCTCTTGCCCTTTGTTTCAACTGTATTGGTTGTTAAATGTTTTTCCCCACATAGTTTTGTAAACTATCAACTCTGGCCATCCAATAGCCAATGCAAAGTATTTTTAGTGTTTGCTATGGTTTCTTGATAAACTAAACTAAACAGACTAAACTAAACTAAACAGACTAAAATAGACTAAACAAACTTTATTAATAACTTTTAAATCATAACTCTGAGAGTTCCCATTTTCCGCCATCCATTTTTCTTTGGTCCAAACCTACTTTTTAATTGGCACTGAATCTGTTAAGGGCTTGTAAAATGTTTCATATTTTGCTTTTGTTGATTAACTCGTATTTTGTCTTCAATGGTGTTGTGAGACAACAGAGAGACCATGAACAAAAAACAGTGCTCTGATCTGGATTATATAAATAACAAAGAGTGTTTAATGCAGAACTTTCAGCAGACTGGCTCATCCTGGGTCTGAACCTCTTCACCTTCATTCCTTGCCATTGGAGCATCTTCTCCCATTCTACAAACATGATCACAGGGTTGATGCTGGTGATCCCCTTCCTTCCTTGCCACTGGAGCTTCTTCTCACATTCTGCAAACATGATCACCTTCATCTGCCATTCGTGGCTTCTCATTTCAATATCTCATTTCGGGATAAAATGTGCTACCCTCTGGAGATGCTGCTTTGTGCTCCAGGGTTTGTTTTCCAGTACGGCTTCTTGTGGATAGAACCAGTGTTGAAACCTCTTGATGTTGGGGCCAGATCTAAAGAAAGTGTAAAATCTTAAAGTATTTCACAAGTTGCCGGTCTCTCTGGCCGAGGGGCTACAACACTTTCTCCGTAATCCCGTTTATCACGCAGAGTCTCGTAGCGGGAGAAAAACTGAGAGCGGTTCGTCCCCCGCTGGTGACTAGTGGGATATGAGCCGGCCGCTCAGAAAGCAATGGCAAACTACTGAGCGTAATCTTGCCAAGATATCAACAGACTGCTGAAAGATGCTGCTGTTGACAGCTAAGTCCTGTAAAAGGATATGCGAAAAAAAAAAAAAAAATTTCACAAATTGAGATAATAAAGTTGAGCTGGCAGTAAAATGGCCTCTGCGTTTTTTGAAGATGGTTTGCTTTCAACACAGCAGATATGGCATCTGTTCATTGGATATTGGATTATTTTACTCCCATGAATAAGTATATTGAATGTTGCCGGTAATCCACACATGAACACAAATATTTACAAAATGCAACATATTGCTTGTGATTGTCAGTCATTTATACAGCAATTTACGAACACATTTTCAGAATCAGAATGACTTTCTTTAAAGTCCAACTCATGACTGCTAACCCTGATCACTGATACCTAGCTCCAATTAATAGTCAACTTCATGCCCTTCAATGTCACTTAAATTGAACCCAGTGAAATCTCTGCTATCACTTGAAGAATTGTCGAAATCCATTTTGAAATACCCCCAAAAACTATTCAAAAATCCGTTCAAATTCAAAGTACACGCTTGCAAATGTCGGCCAGGTTGTCAAGCTATCGGCGAAACCAAAGGTAAATAATCGGAAGTCTCGGAAAGCCACGAGATCGCATTTTTACAATGCTTAGTAGTCAATGACGCTTTCGAGCGTTTTGCCCGTTCCGGGGTAAAAACGCTTTTGGATATTTTGCCCAGTAAAGGGTTAAAGCATTGCGATCTTCATACACTGTGTTTATATTCATTCTAAAACTGTGGCTCACACATATACTACATACACACTGGGATTCACTCTCTACTTGTGTTTATATTCATTCTAAAACTGTGGCTCACACATATACTACATACACACTGGGATTCATTCTCTACTTATGTTTATTTTCATGCTTAAACTGTGGCCACACATATACTACATACACACTGGGATTCACTCTCTACTTGTGTTTATATTCATTCTAAAACTGTGGCTCACACATATACTACATACATACTGGGATTCATTCTCTACTTATGTTTATTTTCATGCTTAAACTGTGGCACACACTGGAATTCACTCCCTACTTATGTTTATATTTCAAATGTTTATTAATAAGCTTGTTGGCATGGTTTCAATGTATGCATGCAGTTGATTCAAGTGTTTTCGATTCTTAGTTTTTAATTACACTGCCATACTGTTGTATGTTTATTAACAATGAAAGTATGACACTGTATGTGTACATTGTTTCCAGGAATTCAATTTATAACTAACATGATATTAATGCATTGTTTTATTGTGACATTATAAAGTGGAATAACCAGTTCCATTCTTTTATTTTTTTATACATAATAATTGTAATGGCACTGAATTGTTTCTCATGTTTTATAGCATTAGTTTATGGGAATGCACATAATGTTTATCAATATTCATTGCCATTATTAGAACCTTTTAAACAAATTATTATATTTTTAACGAAATAGTAAACAACACAATATTTATGAAAATTAGTATTTTTTCAATCAAAATAAATCACATGAACATTTGTTTACTTTGTGGCTTCCATAGGAAGCTGTGAACAGTGGAAAGTTGCAATGTGAATTATTGTTTAACGGATATAGTATTTATTTTCAAAGGGTTAAGAATTAGGCATGAAGGCTCATCTAACATTCTGCCAATCTTATCTTTTCCTTTCATACATTCAGTTTTATATAGTTTATTAGGTTAATCTTAAGCAACAACTACAATAATATATGCATTATAAACACACGGGATATGTCCAAAGATCACTACTTCTTGACTAACTAATACTAAATATTTCTATGGCAGATGTAATAAAGCTACGGGAAATATCATGAGAAAAGGAGGCCCCATCCATCCTGATGTGGATCAGGCATCTAGTCTTCTCATACAAGAGAAACAAAGTTGGAGAGCTCGTGTGCATGTCATATAGCAATTGGAAATAGAAACAAACAACCCAAAAAGACAGCTGTCTAAATTAGAAAAGTTACCCACACAAATGTACATTCATTCAGCTACACACATTTGGATCCTTTCCAGTGCAACAGAGTTTGTGCACTGGGCTGAGATTCTCCTTATGTGATCTACATGAGGAAACTGGTATACTTATGAAGATGTCCATGCAAGATGAAAGTAATCCTGTACAAACCAACTAACTTTCATTGTTATTATATATTGCAAAGTTGAGAAACAGAAGTAAGTTATCTCACCAGTTCACAGGAATATTTGATTTTGCCAACAGCACCTTCATGGCCAAGACTTTGCAGACACATCCACAGTGGAAGACACTTGAGCTGGAACCTGGGATCTGAGGTAGTCAAGCCAGCAGTTTCTGTGAGGTATCGATCAGACTCTTTGAACAAAGTCTGTAATTATGGGGTTAAGGTCTATAAACATTACCTGCACATTGCTTATCTTGAGGACATTAGATGGTTATAACCTAGTAAAACAAAAGTTGTTATCTATCATAAAAGGTAACAGCACTCCCACAGCAAATACATGGCCTTGACATATTCTACCCCACGACATATGAAATGGGATGGCCAGTTCCCTTGCTCATCAAATTTCCTTTCAGACAATTCCCAGGAAAATTGTTTGGTATCCATATTATGAGGCAGAGTTGACCATACAGCCGAACTGGTCAGAAAAATTAATACTGCCTCTCCAGGGGATTGAATCCAAACTGCTATCTTGGCAGACAAGCCTTATCGTGTAAAAACCTGGCCTGTACACTGGTCACTGCCAAGAAAGAAAGCAATGGCAGACTACCTTCTCTATAGATACCTGTGTATATATTTGATGACTTACAAAATTGGAATTCAAACATCTTCAACTGTTTTAAAAGTCACATGTTTTACCACAGCAGAAAATGCGTTCATTCATAAAAAGGATACAATATATGAAAGGGAAGGGACACCCAGCCAATTGGTGAGGTCCAGTGTGAAGCTGTCACTTACTGTTGCAGATTCCACTGATGAGGGCACAGAGAACATGGCCAAAGTGGCCAGACTGTTGCTGAAAGAAAGAAACACATTGTCATACTAAGAATAGTCATCTTTTCACACTATTAAGTGCCGCTTTATTTTTGTTAACATTAAGTTATTTTTTGTTTGTTTTTGCGCTCACTCGTTTTGAACTCAAGCGGTCCATGCACACTATTTATAGTAGTGATGGACTGAATTTTGCATGTGGATTAGCTTCCCCTATTAACAGTGTCCCTCGTCAACAGGCGAACCCACTCTGACTTCAGAGGTACTTGTAATTTACGTCCCCAAGTCAAGAACGACAAGTCAACATTTTAGTACAGCTGTCCGGTATAGGGGTTGAACCCGTAACCTTGGCATCAGCACAACGGATGTTTAAGAACACGCGTTCCTACCCATTTGACCATGCTGATCTGCAACATTAAGTTATCAAGTCATATCTTGTTGATACCATGTGCTGTAGGACTCAGATATAGTGTCTGTTATATTCCCAATAGTGGAACTAAAATGATATGATAAACTCACCAATGTAGAGCTCACGGAGAGAACTAAACAAATACCAGTGAATCATTGTCACCTTGCCGTCTTGACAGACGATAGTTTGTTACATTATGGTTCAAAAAGTCATAATAACTACAACCCATGGAGGTAGCGAATGTGACTGATTAGACCAATTCACGTTGTAAATGTTCGTCCACAACAGATGCATGTGAATACATGTCGTTACCATCACTCACCATCTTACATCTCACACGCTCAGTGTGTGGCCTATCTGAAACCATTTTCTTCTTTGCCTTTATTCCATTTCTGATATTTGCCCTCCATGCAACAATTTCGGCAGCAACTTGCTCCCAATGTGCATTATTAATGCCTGTATCAATCATGTCCCGCTTACACACATCTTTGTAACGTAGTAGAGGCTGACCCCGAGATCTCTTACCCATCTGTCCTTTGGTATTCTACCATCATCCTATCCTCCTACGATGTGTCCTATCCATCTAAGTCTACGAAGACTGAGCATGGAGCAAACTGTCACACAACCTGATCTTTCCAATACTTCAGCATTTGTGATTTTGTCTAGCCACTTAATACCAAGTAATCTTCGCAGACACCGCATATGAAAGTTGTTTAAACGTTTCTCTTGGTGTAAGTAAGTTGACCAGGTTTCACTGCCATAAAGAAGATTACTAAGGACACAGGCTTGACTTTTGTTTTGGCAGTAAGCTTACTGTTCTCCCAGACTCTTTTTGTTAACCTGTTCAATGTTGTTGCTGCATTACCAATCCTGATGTTGATTTCCTGATCTAGGGATAATTTGATTTTTACCTGTGATCCTAAATATGTGAAATGGTCTACTATCTCCAGTTCCTATATGCACCTTGTGACATAATCTGTATCTTCTTTTTGCTAATTGTTAAACCAAATTCAGAACAAGCATTGGAAAATGCAGACAGTACCAGTGAATCAAAGGATGAGGAAAAGATGCTGGCAGGGCATATGGCACACACTGAGAAACCCTGAGGATTGTATAACTAGACACTCCATTGTATGGAAACCACAGAGCAAACAAAATAGTGAGGTACCTCAAAACACAAGGAGAAAACGATTAAAGACAGATGAATATTACATGGGAGAACAGGGATGGAGTTGCATGAGATAGCAAAAGATAAAACAGCTTGGTGAAATGGTTGAGGACCTCTGCCCCAATGGGGGTTCAAGAGCAAATGAAGAAAGAAGATCATTTCAGATATTATTTGTACTTTTGTTTATTCATGCTAATATAATTTACTTTGTAATTGAAACTATGAAATGTATGTCATGCTTTTCTTTTTTTTTCCACACAATGTGTCTTAAAAGTCGAGAGGATTGACTTAATTGCAACAGGTTTTATCCCATTTGGCTCGCTCTCTTTCCACACAGCAGCCTGCTGAAAGTGTCGCACAAAGCACGAACTCCATAGCTCCAGCGACGACCCCCAGGAGTCTCCAAGAAAAATGCACTAGTGAACCAAAAGACGTAGCCCAGAAGCAAACCCACAACCTTCAGAGCATGAGGCAGATGGCTATAATAATGTGTATTTTGGTAAAACGTTCTTTACTTATATTACGTTATTTATTATTGTTATTCTTTCCTTTGTGGAAAAAAAAAAACACATTAAAAATGACTGAAAGTTATGTATGTAATTATGCAAGTAGTTAAACTTAATAAGAACTATTCACTATTCATCATTATCATGTACCAAGCTGGATAGTGTAAGCATTTATATTCATCTACAAACATCTGTCCCCTGCGTTCTTGACAAATTCGAGCACTGATTATCTTCCTGTGATAATCTGCCAACCCATCCAGCATTTAGTCCTGCTGATTTCTGTTTCTTTCACCATATTGATCCTCCCAGTTATGATAACTTTCTCCAGATCCTCTCATCTCATAACATTAATTAGTTTAGTTTAGTTTAGTCGACGGATCAACATCACGGCACACAGGTGTAACCCATAAATCATCTCATGTCATCTCATAACATGACAAACATTGGGTAAGCATCTGTATTTGTGATGTCTCCTCTTTATGTTCTTTGATATTGGTCTTCTTAGATGCCCATGAGATTCTTAGTACTCTACGAGAAAAAGTCATATCTCTGTGGCCTGTAGTTTCTTTTTAATCTTGTTTCAGTGTCCATTATTTCCAGCCATACCAACAGTATGGGGAGTATGTAATATTTTAAAACCCATTTTCTGACCTCCATGAATAAGAATATGTTACAGAGATATGTTCTTCATCTGGTAGACTGCTGCTTTGCTTGCATTATTTTGCTTGTTAACTTTGTGGTACTTGCTGTATCTGTATCTGTTGTTATTATTGACCTTAAATAACTTAATCTCTGCTTGTTTCAGTGTCATTCCATTTGATATCATTGTACATTAAAGTTGTCTTTTTCCTGGTCATGGCCACAGTTTTTGTGTTTATGTTGCTTGATTTTAGTCCTTTCCTTTCACTTTCAATGTTTACAGTCTTGCAATTCTTGATTTTAGCCCTTTCCTTTTACTTTCAATGGTTATGATGTCTATCAATTCTTAATTTTAGTCCTTTCCTTTCTCTTTCAATGGTTACGATGCTGTATCAATTTTTGTATTTCATTTTCATTTCTTGCTATAAAGGTTATGTCACCAGCATAAGGCAGATTACTTATATTTTGTCCCTAATCGTTATCAAAGGTTAACTCAGCAATCTTACCCCACAATTTTAATACAATGCCGATTAGATGTGACATTTCTGGTAAACAAGGAAAGAGAATATTCACTGTTATCACCAAAGAAGAATCACTGCTGTCACATATACAAGACTACGCAGGTTGTCCAGAAAGAATTTATTTTGAGAGTAAAATATTGATTTCCATAGTCCCCTGCAAGTTGCTTCAATCAGTATCTTCGCTGTAAACTGACTCAGTGCCAAACAAAACCTAACTTTGGACCAAACATGGTACACAATAAATTGAACAAGTATCATAATGTAAATTTTTGTTCGCTGAACATTGAAATTGTGGAAGATACCATATCTGATAATAACAAAATTCAGTAAAATTCTCAATAAACTTGATGTAGCTGATAAAAGGTTGAAATGAAACAAAGGTACATACAGGAGAATAAACAACAGACACAGCACACAAACTAATGAAATACCCATCAACATGAAGCCAGATGTTGTTTGCTCTGGAGATCTCCTGCAGCCTCTGGAGACTGTCCACATGGCCAACCACTGGGGTCCCTATCAAGCAGAAGTAAGAAGACTTGACTTATCCGAGTACAGTGATAATAATCTGAACTCAGTTGAGAACAAGTTATCACAACTAAATGTGTTTCCTGATCACACTTGACATTTTCTTTTGTTGCTGTCGACTAAACTGAGAACATGTCAATGTAGTCTGTCAGGGACCCTTTTACATGTCTTAACTCTTTCTCTGCCAAGGGCCCATAAATCGCCACAATTTACCGTCAGCGACGCCCACGGGCCCTTTCATCGCCACATTGTAAACAGTGGTTTATTTGATACATTTCTTCTATCTTCCGCAATTTTAAGTGACGTTAAATTGAAAATTCCTCTGTACGTGTTGCATGGAGGGCAAACTCAGAAATAGAATAAAGACAAAGGAGAAAATTATTGCAGATAAGTCACACACCGAGCGTATGAGACGTAAGATGGTGCATGATGGTGGAAATGACCACGTCTTCACATCCACCCACTGTGAACGGACATTTACAGCGCGAATTGGCCTTATCAGTCACATTCGCTACCGCCATAGGTAAAAGTTATTATGCCTTTTTAAAGCACAAACTATCGTCTGTCAAGACGGCAAGGTGCCAATGAAAAAAATTTAAAATTCACAAACCCGGAACACTTCCCTTTCGGCATTGTAAGGTCACACGTTCGGATTTATTGGTTTTTGTGAGTTTTATTTTAGTTTTAAACTAGTGTTAAGTAGTTTGTTTTTGTTTTTCACAAATGACAACGCCTTCGATTATGCTGCTTCATAGACTGACATCAGATCAAGCTAGATATTATATTTATAGTGATTTCAAGGACTTTGTGAAAGATTCTAAAATTGAAACCATGTGTAGAGTTCAGTTAGTTAGATTATTTCGTTAGATATTTCGAAAGACCACTGAAAGCGAAAGTTTGTCATAATATGTCATAATATGACGGCGCATATCGAATTATGAATGCGCTAATGTGCATATTTATGCCTCTAAATTTGTTTTGCCAATCACAAAGTATTTAAGGAGTATTTAAATTATTAAATTTAATAGAATAATAATCATAACTAAATGGAAAATAGTGTTTATATTCTTCTTCTCAGTACAATCTGAGTGGTGTGTTACTGACATTTTCCATTTTGTGTGAAAATTGTACTTCAAAATATTATGTTTTACGTATGTTTTATTAGTGTTGTGGTGCAGTTCATGTGATATTATTGAACAAAAGTCGTGTGTGTAACAATATTCAGCAAATTTAACTGGATTAGCTGCAGTGGATTATAAATAACACCTCGGCAAGTGAAATTTTCAAATAATTTTTACCTTTTTAATTTCAATTGTTATTACTAAACCTCTTATTATTGTCATAATATTTCTAACCTATCAATTAATTATTAACACTGTCATGTTCCTTGTGCAATCCTCTTTAATTTGATATATAATACAATATATCTGCTATCATTTTAACCATTTTAAAAGCATTATTGTAACACACCCCTACTTCCAATTTTCTGCCATGAATTTTTGTTTGGTCAGGACCGAAATTTTGTTTGGCACAGAAAGAGTTAAGGCACACTGGACACATGGTGCTTGACCCATATTTGTATAGACCAGTCTGCACTTGGTGGCTGATGTGGTCAGTATCAAGCCAGCTGCCTTTACTTCTCAGATCATTTCCTGGTACCCATTTTAGGCTGGGTCAACCTGAGAGCCCAAGTCAATTTCACAAATTCAAATTTATCCCAATGAAGATCGAAGAGAACATGTGCTTCACAATGATGCTTCATGATGTAAAGAAATGTGCTTCACAATGATGCTTCACATTGTCTGTTGATGCTATCAACTGAATTGAGAACAAATTATCAACAAATAAATGTGTTTCATGACCACACTTTACATTATCATAATGGGAAGATTTCGTAAGAAACTGGAAGAAGAAATTAACGTGGTTCAAGATGGATTTGGACAAGGAAGAGGAACAAGAGATCACATACTCAACTTGCGTTTAATAATAGAGAAGTGCAGAGAATTTAATGTAAACATATTCTCATGTTTTGTAGATTTTTCAAAGACATTTGACTGTGTACAACATCAGAAACTTTGTAGTACAACTCATAAAAATGTTCTATCTAGATCAACAAGCAGCGGTTAGAATTGATGGCGAGACATCAGATTGGTTTGACATCAAGCAAGGAGTCCGTCAGACCTGTGTGCTGTCATCCTATTTGTTTAACCTGTATATCGAAAATATAATGAGAAATGTCAGAGATGATATAACCAGGGAGCAATATGATGCCCTAAATATCGGTGGTCATGAAATACCAAAGATTCGATATGCTGATGATACAGTATTACTATCCACATCACAGAATGGTATAGAAAACCAAATAATCTCAACCCAAAGAAATGGTGAAAATCACAACTTATATCTTAACATAGCAAAAACAAAGATAATGCATACAGATAAAACTACTATGGAGAAAGAAATATATGTTAATTGGGAAAGACTGGGTGTGGTGAAATATTTATATTTTGGGTCATTGATTACCAACAATGGTGACACAATGAATAAACGACGACTATCAATTGCTCTTCAAAGACTAAAACAACTGAATAAATTATGGAGTGGGACAGATAAAACTACAAAAATTTGATTTTTAAGAGCATGCATCTTTCCCATTGCAACATACACCTGTGAGACCTGTGCACACTTACTAAACAAAAGAAGCTGAACAGAGCATAAATGCCTTTGAATATAAATGTTATAGATGGGTTCTAAGAATATCTTGGGTAAAGTAAAGAACAAATGCATCCATACTTGAAGAGCTGAATATTGAAGAGGGTTGGCTATTAAAGATGATAAAACAAAAAAACTGAAATATTTTGGTCATTGAGAGGAAGGCCAAAGAGAAGATGGGTGCAGGATGTGGCGGATGATCTGCAGATGGGTGTATCGGATGCGGGATATCTTGCTTGTGATCGAGAAGTTTTCCGGAAGGTTGTTATGGGAGCGAGGTTCTGCAAAGGACATGCTACTGAACGAATGACAGGTAATGTTCATCTCTAAATACAAGCAAGAAGAGCTGAAATTGTTCAAGGCAGAATAGTAGGCATTCATTTACCTGCATAGGCAACAATCAAAACTGGCGTCTTGGCAGCAGCAATGTCATCTTGTATCAACTTCTCCAGCAACACAACATCCTGGATTTCATCAATAGTTGAGGAAAATACAAACGTATGACAAGTACAAAATATTTCATATAACAAATATCAATAGTTTATTCAAACAATGTCATTAAAATGCTACAAAGACATTAAATTTAAAACTATACAAGTAGGAAGATAACATCAGGAGATGGACAGCAGTCTGACAGAATGCACAATCAGGGCGAGAGACAGACAGTGTTCAAGATCCATTGAAGCCAATCTTCATTGTATTGTAGAGAAGGCACCTGAGTGATTGACTGAGATTGACTGATCATAGTTTCATAATAACATAAACAAGAACATTACGTTAAATGACATAAAAATAAAGTTAAAAACAAAATTTATATTGCATAGATTTATAAAAACAAAAAAATAACATTCCGCTTTATGTAACATAAAGATAAGTAAACACATTAGTTTTGTACATATTCATACAGTAAAAAAGATTTGAACCAAATATCTAGAGTCATACAGCAAAATAGATTTGAGCCTAATGATCTAATGTAAAAACAATGTTTGAAATGCCCAGATTCATAAAAGGAAGATGGAAGATTTGAGATAAATAACATAAAAATGAAGTAAAATCTATTTACTACCCAACATCAGCTGTTATCACTAAACTCTATGAATCCAAGAAGCACATCTGACAGTAAGGAAATAATCAAGAAAATCAAAATCTAATTCTAAGTCAAAATCCCAGCCACAACAAGCCATGTTGCCACAGAAAGTGAACATCACACAGGCCGTAACATTTATAACAGGTGCATTATATACCATAATACGCAATTCATCTAATGGAACAAAACATGTATGTTGAGATTCGTTGAAATACAAATAAGTAAAAATTCATATACTAAACATCACAATGATGTCTGGCCAAATGAACAGAAACCACAGTAACATATAACACAGTAACAATTGTGTTCCTGTGTTTTCTATTCACCTGGCCTGACGTTTTTGAGATGTATAGTGTAAGAGTTTATATCTGTTGTTTTTTCGGGGGCTGAGTGGTTTTTGAGGTATCTTTTTCTTCTGCATTCATCCGGATTTTTTTTTCAGACGTGACTGCGTTGCGCCTGTTTACAGCAGAGCTGCGTTCTTGCGCCGTTAGGCCGACACATCCCACTTCTGCGGGCATTTGTTGACCGGGTTAAACTTCCCGGGTTTTTGAGGTATGGTGTCCGCCTTGAGTGCTGGAGGTCCCGGGTTCAATCCCCGGTGACGGACGGGATTTTTTCACATGGACTTCTAGTAATAAAATGTCCCCTGGTCTCTGGGTAGTGAGATTGGATGCCCATGTGTATTGTTGCGCATGTAAAAGTTCCCTTGGCAGTTGAAAAGCGAAAAAGAGTAGCCTAACATCGCTGCCCGGGCAAAACTTTGAGTAAAAATCTACCCAAAGTATTTCAGGATCCTCGCTGGTGCTACAGAGTTTGTGCACTGAGCTGAGATTCTCCTCCGGACTCAGGCTTGAGTTAGGAGGAAAACGGAGCACTTATGGGTTACACCTGTGTACCGTGATGTTGATCCGTTGACTACACTAAACATATTTGTTGTTTCTCTGCATGAACTCAAAATACCTTTTTGTTTTGTTTCATAATGTATTGCCATAATATATACTGCTGTAGTCAAGATCCTTCTTAAGTACTACACGATGGGAGTCTCCGTGGTAAAGTGGTCAAACCATCTAACTCAGGCTCTGAAGGTTGTGGGTTCAATTCCAGGCCACGTCATTCGGTTCATGAGTGCATATTTTCGAAGACTCCCAGGGGTCGTCGCTGGAGCTAGGGAGTTTGTGCTTTGTGCCACGCTTTCAGCAGCCCACACTGCGGAAAGACTGAGCCATATGGGATAAAACCGGTGCAATGAAGTCAAACCTGTTGACTTTTAAGAGACTTTTTGTACCACACAATGAACTTTATGAATGTATAATTTCCCCCCAATTTTCTGTATTTTGCCTAGTACGTGGAAAAAATGCGTCACAAACTAAAAATAACCAACCAGTCGTGGTCAAACCTCATGGTTAGCCATTGCCAATGTCTGCCCCCATAGGTTTCAATTGACTTTGTGTGATTTAACGCAAAAAAATTCACAATAAAACGAGCTGCTGATGAACCAAGCACTTCAACAAGAAAGCAAAGTAGGTCTAGGCTTTTCACAGTCCAATAGGTGATCGATATTTTGGTTTATTCAGACTGGATTGGCACACAAAGGTGGAATATTGGCGCTAGATGAAAGGTAGACCTATTTTCTACAATGTCTCCAAGTTACATCTTATTCTAATCACTTGTTTGCATGTAACTAACATTTTTCTATATCATGTTGGTTTTTTCTATTTAATGCTCAGGAGCCCAGGTACTAGGGACAGTTGGGTTCAGGGCCTCAGGTCTGGTAGGGTTAATAAACTCTATGCCTAGAGCAGCTGAGGATGACCACTGAACAGAGTTTTCTACAAACTGCCAGCCACTTACCATTTTACTGCTGGGTCCTTGCAGTGTGTTGCATGGCACTGTACACGAACACGATAAAGGCAGTCCTAACTGAAATCAAAACAAACCAGATTATGCAAGTGTCTTTAAGAGACAAATTAGAGATAAGAGAATATTCTAACATGTCAATACATCCCTATAATAAAGTGAGATATGCTGCATTATTTCATCAGGCCTGTGGGCCAGTGCATCTGAATTCAACAGGTATGTCTTTCAGGTGATTTGCCTTCCCCAGCCTTGGACTGTCCCCAGCTACTTGCAAGGCAGCAGGTTTTTATTTCTGTTTCTGTCTGGTCTCTAACTGTGAGCTTCTTCAACTTGAAAGACCCATTAGAAGCTATACCACTGCTGGCATAAATCTTGGGGTCAATGAGACACACCAGCTCCTCTACCAAGGTAAACACATGGAACAGGGAACATGTCTCTTCAACTTCTGGCTCAACCAAAACATTTTATATTAAAATACAAGGAGGATGGTGTTTGTGGCTGAGAGGTTTGAAACGACCACTGCTCAGAAGTGTTCCAGGTTATTCCCCAACATAAAGCGCAGTTTCTACAAAAGTTATCACAATGTTTTCTATTATATCACTCATCCTCCTTGATCTCTTTGGTAGTGAAATCCAATCCTTTTTCTCAGACAATGGCAAAAAATAATTTACTATAAAAATTACTTATTAAAGGCAATGTTGACAACCTGACAAATATATATTGTTACAATATAGTGATTAGTATAACGATCACTTATTAGAGAAATGTTGACAAACATATGATTTTATTACATATTAATTTCTTACTTGTTGCCAGAACTCACAAGTGAAACAAATAACAGTAACAATGTAATCTACCAAGCATGCCATAAAAGGAGACAAAGAAGTGCTAGCAGGAAACTGGCTATCTCACCCTGAATAAAACTTAGTTCGCAAAATTCAACCAGTGATGAATAAATCTAAAACAAGGCTTGGTGTGAGTTGGTTGAAGGCTACAAAAGGCTTGGCAAGAGTTGGTTAGAGCCTATTCTCCATTAGGGGATGACAGACAGAACAAAGAATTTCTGTAACAATTACTTAGAGGCAATGTCAGACCTGATAAATATGTATTGTTACCATATACTTATTCACTGTAACAGTCACTCATTAGTGGAAATGTCCTACCTGTTGACATAAGTACTGTCCTAGTCCCGGGGGTGCTGCTGCACTAATGTAGATGACTGGTGGCCGAGAATAAAGAGCCTCAAAGCCCTCGGTTGCATATTTTGGAAACTTTGTATACAGGGCAAGTCTGCCAATACATGTGAGCCCCTCGTAGCGTCTGTCATGATACACTGGCACAGAGCTCTTGAATCTGGATATCACGCACAATAAATAGGATACTGTCAAAATAAAATGGTGTCAACAAACTACATATAAGGCCAGCCTCTGCTGATAGAGGATGCCTGGGTTTTTCAGATATGGGTGGGGAAAAAAAAGAACTTGTGTGCATGCTAAAAATCCCGCTCACAGTATAACATTAAGAGATTAAGTGGTAGGCAGAGATGTAAGTAGTAGGCAGCGATACAAGTGGGAGGATAAAATCAAAAGACAAATGAGCAATAGGTAGGCAGTGATACAAGTAGAATGATAACATCATGAGATACACGAGTAAGAGGTTGGCAGTGATACAACTGAGGACAACATCAAGAGATACATGAGTAAGAGGTAGGCAGTGATACAAGTGAGAGGATAACATCAAGAGATACATGAGTAAGAGGTAGACAGTGATACAAGTTGGATGATAACATCATGAGATACATGAGTAAGAGGTAGGCAGTGATACAAGTGATAGGATAACATCAAGAGATACGTGAATAAGAGGTTGGCAGTGATACAACTGAGAGGACAACATCAAAAGATACATGAGTAAGAAGTAGGCAGTGATACAAGTAAGAGGATAACATCAAAAGATAGATAAGCAATGGGTAGGCAGTGATACAAGTGCAAGAATAACATTAAGAGATGGATGAGTAAGAGGGAGGCAGTGATACAAGTTGGTGGATACAATCAAGAGATGAACAAACAGCAATCTGTCAGAGTGCACCACATCAGCAAGAGACATAAAGTGTTGGATACCCATTGCAAGCAAATGTCATAATGGAGATGGCATGTGATTGATTGGCATGTAAAAAGAGCATCTTCGGAACATCATATTGAGTCCATACCTTCAGTGACTAAAGGGCACACAAGACCACAGTGTGGTCAGTTCTATGCTGGAAGATAGGGGGGGGGGGGGGGTGTCTCGCTCGCTTTGAACTCAAGCGTAGTCCATGCACATTACTTCCAGTAGTACTGGACTGAATTTTGCATTTGGATTAGCTTTCCCTGTTAACAGTGTCCCCTGCCATCAGGCAAACCCACTCCGACTTCAAAGGTACTTGTAACTTACGTCCCAAATTCAAGGACGAGAGGTCAACATTTTAGTCCAACTGTCCGGTGTAGGGGTTGAAACCAGTACCTCGGCATCAACACACCGGATGTTTAAGAACACACGTTCTTATCCATTCGGCCATGCTAACCTCACTAGAAATTAAACCCTGAATCACTGTTTGTAGGTGAGTACACCAACCACTATGCTATCATAGGCACCCAGCCTTTCTCTCCCACCTTTTTTTGGGGTTTAATTCACTAGCTACCAGATTAAACACATGCCATGGTAGATTGTATCTGTACTAGATTAAACACGTCGTAATAGATTGTATCTGTTTATCTTCTGCAGCTATAATTTTATCTGTTGCCTGTCTAAGTTTTAATATATTTTTGTTACTATTTTTAATGATCATGTGTTATTGTTTGTTATATTTTCCAAACAGCATAAAGTTGAGCTGCCAGCTGTTTATTTTAGTAAACATGTTAAAAAGAATATTATCATCATTATCATCATGACCACATGGCATATACATTCAGATATCTCCATAGATCTCTAGCTACGATGTTCTGGATAAATTCCACTGATGTTATTCCTCCATTTCCACATCCCAGTCCATTAGGCATCACCTCCTTGACTTCCCCGACAATGGAACACAGGATCAAGATCTGGAGAGCTTGTGCATACTTAAAAATAAGTGCAGATGAGCAGCACCCTCTGCATGACGCTATATTCAGAGAAAAGGGTGACAGGCTAAAGAGGGGCAAATCATGGAGGGTCGGGCGGAAGATGTCGTCAGACAGGTCTGCAGTCTTACCAGTATCAACCCCGGCAAGGAATGGGTGCCGGTGCCTCCAGCTTTTAAGTGTACTTTCTCCTGCATTATCACACTCGACAGACGGTGCAGAGAGCAGAACCCTGCCGCTGTCAATGCAGAGGTTAACGCGCTCATCTATGAACACTCAGATAGCCCCGAAGTGCTCATCTATACAGATGGATCTGTTGTAAAGCAGCAGAGAAGTGCGTGGGCATATACAGCCCGTTCAGCGGGCCGAACCGTTCACGAATCCAGTGGTGCCCACTCTATGACCACGAGCAGCATGACGATGGAGGTGATGGCAGTTACACAGGCTTTCATATGGCTGGAATCACAGCATTATACCAACGTGTGTGTACTAAGTGATTCAATGAGCATGATTCAGAAGGTCGAAGCTGGATCTGTACGTAGACAGTGGACTGAATCGCTGCGGAAGTCTGTTGTCCGTAAAGTCACCTTCATCTTCGTCCCGGGACATGCGGGAGTCGAGGGAAATGAACGAGCTGACAAACTGGCTGGCTCTGCACCCCCTGTAGATGGCCAGCCCATGGATCGTGCCGATGTTATTAACGTCCATTAAAGATATGGCGAGAACAGAGGACTTTGACGTCAGTGATTCCACATCGCTGTCCAGGATGAAAGACCTGGGAGTAAGAATCGGCACAGCCAGACGCGAGAGGTACATCGGGAAAACAAAGTGCCTCGTCAACCAACACAGAACTGGCACTATTAGCCACCGGACGCTGATGCATATGCTGGGGGGAGGATCTGAGCACCTATGGACATGTCCGGAGTGCAATGAAGATACCCCAACTGATAACTGAGATAACTGAGGCATAATTTCTCTCTGTCTGGCTCTGCCTTATCTACCGCTGATCTTTCCAGTCATCACAACTTTTTCAATTGCTTCTCTTCTCATTAAATGATCAAAGAAAATTCTTTTTCTCTTTATAATAGTTGAATATAATGTTCTACTTTCATTAACCTTTTCCAGGCACTCATTGTTAATTACGGTGGCAGTTCAAGGTATTTGCAACATGCCACAGAAAGATCAAATAAAAGGTAACAAACTGTAATAACAGAAATGCTTTAACAAACTCTAAAAAGACATTTGTTACAAAATATCATAGGACTATTGTTGAATCTATAAGCAAACCAACTGCAGCAACTTTTACATCAAAGAGAACTCACCTATCAAAAAATTCTATAAAAACTGCTTGTTATAAAATGAATACCATAGCTCTGTGACTATTGTTGAATCTATATGCAAACCAACTGCAGCAACTTTCACATCAAACAGAACTTACCTAAATAACCGCGAAAGCCATAGTTTGCAGTCCGCTTCCAGCTTACAGGCAGCTCGTTCTAGAGCAGATGGCTCCAAGGTGGTAAAGTGAGCAGCCAGACTATGGGATGTAATTGTCAATTTCCCAGTTTCATCCAAGTCCTGCAGTTGTGCAGAGTCACTATGAACAACAGAAAAGTGGTTTTACAGAACAATGCTGAACATACCCAGGAAAGACTTGAGTAATGTCAATATTTTGAAAGAGTCTAAATTGGCATCTGTGACTTAGAGGTTAGTAAAATGCAGTTTCACAATTTCCTGACGTAACGATTCGAAGGTTCAAAATCAGGCCACGGGCAATGTGGCTTCAACAAGGCTTCAGCCAGTCAGAAAGCAAAGGCAAACTACAGAATGTAAAATTACCTTGTAAATCACAAACAGTCAACATTTGCTGGGGTTAACTGTGACATTCTGTAAAAAACAGGCAACAAACATTTTTTTTAATCAAGGCACAAGATGTTAGACTGATCCAGCATATCAGGAGGTGAGGGAAAGACTCTGATGCTGGATAGGATACACATTGAAAAGACAGGATACACATTGAAAAGACCTGATGAGAATATAATTAGAAAATCTTTCTTTGGAACCCATGAGGCACAAATGAAATAAAAACACATGGAGAAAATAATTAGAGACCGATGAATAGTATGGAAAGGAAATGATGAAATCTACAGTACATATCAAAAGATATGGGACGGCATGAGCTGGCTGAGGACCTATGCTCCAATGGGGTTTTAATATATTTTTGTTACTATTTTTAATGATAAATGAAGACAATGACACAAAGGAAATTTATCATAAACTTTAGAAAAAGGTAATCAACATTTTTGAGCCACATTAAGAGATGAGAAAAACTAGAACATGTAACAACTGGGAAAATATAAGAGAAAAAGTAGCAAAAGAAGACAATGACAAAAGATTCTTTGTAGTCTTCCATAGTGGCATAGAAAGTTATCAACAAACCAAGCGATACATTCTGCTGTGATAGTGAGATATGGTGATGTGGAGAAGCACGACTGCACATACAAGCTAGCAAAGTGCTTGATGATGGTTATACAATGGTTGACAAAACCCACAATCTATTTTAATATTCAGAATCAATAATATTGAAAATGCCTAAACTGACTTTTATTGCAATCAATGTAATTAGAATGAAAAAAAATACAAAACCCTTCAATACAACATGAAAACGGTGTGTGAACAAAGTAATATATAATGGCTTTCTATTGTGAGTGTGGTGAAGAGGCTCACATTTCCTCCCCAAATTTGTTTTCCAACTAGCATTGACTTTATTCACTCTGACATGTAATGAAAAAGTATAGCATGAACAGCTAATAAATTTAATTCAAGAGGATTGGATGGAAAAGCATATAAATGCCTTTGAATACAAATGTTATAGACGGGTTCTAAGAATATCTTAGGTAAAGAAAAGAACAAATTAATCCATACTTCAAGAGCTAAATATTGAAGAGGGTTGGCTATTAAAGATGATAAAACAAAGAAAATTAAAATATTTTGGTCGCTTGAAATGCCATGAAAGTTTGGAAAGAACAATAATGGAGGGGTATATGCCTGGGAAGAGAGGAAGAGGAAGGCCAAAAAGAAGATGGGTGCAGGGTGTGGCGGATGATCTCCAGATGGATGTATCGGATGCAGGACATTTTGCTCGTGATCGAGAAGTTTTCTGGAAGGTTGTTATGGGAGCGAGGTTCTGCAAGGGACATGCTACTGAATGATTGAATGAGATGGAAAAGATAGGACTTACTAGTAATCTATAGAGGAATATAGGATTAGATGGAAATGATAGCAGACTCGCTAGTAATCTATCTAGGAATATAGGATTAGATGGAAAAGGTAACAGACTTCCTAGTTGTCTATACAGGAATATAGGATTAGATGGAAATGATATCTATCCCGGAATATAGGATTAGATGGAAAAGGTCTCCCCCGATGTGTCTCCACCTTGCCGCGGTGGGGGAGCTTGAGTGTCCCACCGACCCCAAGCACTGTGCCAATGGATATAAACTACATATTGGACAGCTCTTGGGATAGGGACCAGACTAAGAGAGACACAACCTGCTGCTCTGCAGGTAGACTGAGGATAGCAGTCAGAATTTAAACTCAGGCGCACGAAGCCACAAACTTTGTCCAGACACTTACACAAAGGCCTCCATCTGAGAGATGTAGCTGAACGCCTCTAAGCTACTACCCTTGGATGAGAGAGCCGGGCCGATACTCACCTACTGAAAAACGGAGGTGAGATACTGAGCACGCTACATGCCCAGTTCAGATACCTGTCCAAAGGCTCTCAGCTGGGGGATATGAGGGATCCCTGGATGAGAGGGCCTGGCCGTTTCTCGCTCACTGCTGTACGGAGGTAAGGTGCTGAGCCGGCAGCACATGTAGCCTACCTCGTGAGCGAGTACAAAAAGGTTGAAGTGCCCCAGTCGAATGAAATGGCTACAAAAACTGTCTGTATCTAACTCATAGAGAGTGTAGACAAAGGTGGAAAAACAAGGTGGAAAAATGTCTCAATAACACGAAATGGAATGCCCGGCTAGCGAATCCATTGTGTAGTCCGAAGCGAAAGCTTACCTAGTGGATGTCGTCTGCAGACTGACCGTTCCTGGTGTGTGCTTGAGTGACCAGTGGCAAGCGAGATGCCCAACACATGGAAGTGAGGAACTAAAGCAGCCATGAGCAGGACGAGGCAACTCCTCGGGTGAGCCCAGTCTCAGAGCAATATGTCCCGGCCCTGCAATTATGGAAGCCCCCTTGGATAGCGAGGGAATGCCCATGGTCTGCCCCTGCCTTCCCTTGAGGGTCGACCGTGATGTCTCTTATAGTTCTATCTTGACCAGCTGAGATGTGGGCGACATCACAACAATAAGTCTAACGTGCCTCGAAACCTGAGGAAGGCTAACCTCAATAAAAATTGCCCGCTGAAGCAGGAAGTGCCGTCCTACGGGTGGCAAAATAAAAATTGACACTACGCATTTAAGTCAGAGTGAAATGTCTCGTCCGAATGTCTCTCGTGCTAGGAACAGCTCTGACCACCTAATTTCTTAATGCCGCTCTTGTTCGGAACAGCTCTGACTAGGTAGTTTTCCGAATGTCCGTCGTGCCTGGAACAGCTCTGACGGGCGCAATGACAAGCACATGTCCGTGTCGAAGACTCGCTGAGTGGATACCGTCTGCAGACCTGTCTGGTTTGTGCGGGAACGGCCCGAGGTTAACGAAATGCCCAATATATTGAAGTGAGGAATTAAAGCAGCCATGAGCAGGATGTGACGATTCCCTCGATGAGCCCAGCACCAGAGCATTATGTGTCGGTTCTGCAATCATGGAAGCCACCCAGGATGGCGGAAAATGCTATGGACTGTCCCTGCCTTCCTTTGAGGGATATGACCGTGAAGTCTCCAACTGTTCCAACTCGACCAACTGAGAGGTGGACGGTACCACAAAAGTGAGAGTCTCCCAGGAATGCAAACCTGGTCAAAAATGCATGCTAAAAGCCGGATGTGTTGACCTAAGGGTTTCGATCCAAGGGTGCCTTATGAGACACACCGCAATTACATCTGAAAAAACACTCCGGATGAACGCAAAGAAGAAGAAGATGGAAAAGGTAACAGACTTACTAGTAAACTATACAGGAAACAAGAGGAGATCAAGTATAGAGTGTGTAGAGAGTCTGGGAGTGAAAAGATAGTTGATGAAAGAAATAAAAAGAAAAACATTCAAAATGCAGCTTTGGTACAGCATCAACTTACTTGATTTGCACTTCCTCTCCACTGGCTTCCTCATAAAAAATGAGCTGGTCAACAAGCTGCATGACTTCTTCTTCCTTTTTCCCCCTGGAACGTGAACATATATTTTGATATGTTCAATTCGTAATGTAAACACAGTAAATGAACACAAACAAGGCGAAGGACCTTGTCTCCATTCTATCATGGTATAATGGGAATATTGTTCTTGGCCCTAATGTTTATGTCTCTAGGTGACATGACAGTCATTGGGTGATGTGTTCAGTATCACATTAGCCATATTGTTTCTCAGAAAACTTTCTGGTGCTCATTTTATAAGACCAAGTTAATCCCAGAGACATGTGGCCATGACCAATCCCACCTCACGGGGGATTTCAAAAATACAGCTCATGTACAAATGTGATCCTAGAAAACCAAGCATCTAACTAAAAGATGCAAGATAAACTAAACAAACTTGATGGGAGGTCACAACAATGACATCTAAAAATTCATAACAGAAAGACGTAGACAGCCAAACTGTCATCTACTGTCTATAATACCTAGCGGTGAAGGACAGGGGAGTGGAGGTCTTGAGCCTGAGGAATTAAAGCCACCTGGCTAGTGCAGTCGCTGCGAACTGTGCAGGTTAGGATTTTCTTTTGCCCCCGAAAGAAATAAATCTATACCTTACTGAGGATTCTTCTTCTTCTTCTTCTGCTGCATTCATCCGGAGTTTTGCCTGTTTACAGCAGAGCTGCGTTCTTGCGCCGTTAGGCCGACACATCCAACTTCTGCTGGCATTTGTTGACCGGGTTAACCTTCCCGGGACTGAGGATTCAAACCCGGGTCTCCTTATGGAGAATCTGGCATTCTAACCACTCAGCCAGCCGCTCCGCCAAGAAGTCAAGTAAATGATAACCAGACCTCCTTCAGTGAAACTTCACTGCAAGAGGCGGAATAATACACTTATGTAGGTAGCAATGTAGACAAAGATGAGGTAACGGACTGAGATACTAAAATATGCATACAAACGGCAAGAGGAGTTTCATAGCACTAGGACATTTGCAAAAGTCAAAATAAATTAAAACTAACAAGCAACTTAGATTGTTTACATCTAACACATACACTACCCCTGTATGCAACAGAAAAATGGAGAACAACTAAAACATTTACTAATAAACTACAAACATTCATTAGTTGGTGTCTGTGCAACTCAAAAAGATTCTAGAGAATCAAAAGGTGAGGGAAAGATGCAGACGCTGGATAGGAAACATTCAGAAAAACTACAATTAAAATTAATTTTTCCCCCTTCATTGAAGAAGAGTTGGGTCATTTCCTTGGATGTGTCAGAGGTTAGATTAGTGACAGTATCTTAAGTCTCTGCAATCTTTTCGTCCATTATCTCAGGCTGGGCAACAAAGGTCAAAGTGGGATGGAATTACATTACACCAGAACCCAAGAATAACGGCAGGTGACGAGGATCCCAACCCTGTTCTGCTACAATAATCTATAATCCAATTGCATTTATTAATTTACAAGCAGGTGCCAGTCTTCCTACATCGACAGAACAGAGGCAGTTGAATAACAGGGTGGCAAAACACATACCCAATTGGATCAACAGATTGATAAACAAATACAAGTAACCTGGCAAATCTTCCAGACCAGAAATTTTGTATGACACTGATTGGATGCCATCTTTTGGAAACCGGTCACATGATTGATGGGGATAATGCGCTTTGTGTGTTGTTTAACACTCAAAATGGTTGTATATTAAAGTTGGCCAAGGCAACTGCCACTCATTTACAAAAGCTGAGGGTGGCTGAGTGGTCTCGAGGTATGGTGTCCACCCCAAGTGCTGGAGGTTTCGGGTTCAAGCCCTGGTGAGGGCCGGGGTTTTTTCACGTGGACTTCTAGTAACAAAATTTCCCCTGGTCTCTGGGTAGTGAGATCAGACGCCTGTGTGTATTATTGCGCACGTAAAATATCCCTTGGGGCAAAATTGTGAGTTAAAAATCTACCCAAAGTATTTAAGGATCCTCGCCGGTGCTACGGAGTTTGTGCACTGAGCTGAGATTCTCCAGACTCAGGCTTGAGTTAGGAGTAGAGTGGAGCACTTATGGGTTACACCCGTGTGCCATGATGTTGATCCGTCAACTAAACTATAACTATACAAAAGCCAACCTTGTGCAAACAAAAAGACCCGACAGTTTAAAATTACTGTGGTAGACAATCACTGTGTGAATATGTGTGTTGTAAATTATAGTTTGAATGATTTATCTTATCGCTTTAGTTTATGTTGTGTGATTTCTGCAGTATGTAACTGACGAGATGCAGTGAGATATGCCAAGCAATAAATCGTGCAAT
The DNA here is from genome assembly GCA_014155875.1 of Cepaea nemoralis. Lineage (NCBI taxonomy): Eukaryota > Metazoa > Mollusca > Gastropoda > Stylommatophora > Helicidae > Cepaea > Cepaea nemoralis. The sequence continues at coordinate 169,486 of JACEFZ010005723.1, forward strand.
GCATTGTTAGTCTTCATTGTTCGAAATAATCTACATTACCATCCTTTCAACATATTTTGTTTACTCGCCTTGAACTCAAGCATAGTCCAGTACACATTCTATTACTACCTAGTAGTTGCTACTACTTGGGAGTGCACTGGACTGATGTTTGGGTTAGCTTTCCCTATTACTAGTGTCCTCTGCAATCCATCCATCATGTGCCATGCCGATAAGCGTGGGCGGTCCTGTTTTGCTATCTCACTCGATCACCAGAGTCGTGGATCAGCTCCGTGTTCCTGTCTCGACCATGCCACATGGCCAAGCCATCCAGGTATATACTTCTCGGTCTTCCCCTTGGTCTCTTCCCTTCGATCTTGCCAGTTGTCACCAAGTTCTCCAAGTCATTTCTTCTCATAACATGCCCAAAAAATGTTGACACTCTGCAATCAGGCAAACACTATACAGACTTCTGAGGTACTTGTAACTTACATCCCCAAGTCACAGATGAGAACTAACCGGTGTAAGGGTTGAACCTTCACATCTTCTCTCTAGGTTTATCAGTGCACCAGAAGTTTAAGAGTGAGAGCTCTTATTTTTTCGGCCACGCTGACCTCCCCTTTCAAAATTATAAATAGTATTTAAAAACTTTACAATTCACTGCCCATCATGAACTTTTCACAGCACTAGAAAACAGCACTACCAACACAGCAATAACATGTGATAACAACAAACATAACTTTGTGTTTTTAAACCATATAACACTCACTCCCCCTGAAGTTCTTCAGGTATATGTGACTGCAAAACTTTCTTGTACCTCTGTTTTCTCTCCATTTTCGCATCCCTGTACATGGAACGATAAAGAACATTTTCTGACATATCCAGATGATTCTAGATGCCTCTTTCACTGGTAATTCACTGAGCACTGGGATTACAACTAAGAACATCCACTAAACACTTGTCTACACACAGTACACATGTATAATATTCCTATTACAGTGGTCCTCAAATGGTAGGGCTCAAAAGGTAGCAGTAAGATTTAAAGGCAATTATGGATATTGAGAATGTAAAATGAAACAAATAGGTATTGTAGATCTGGCAAATCTTTTTATAGAAGAATACTGAAAATTAATTCTTCTTCTTCTTCAGCTTTCCGAGCCATTGAGGTTCTTTGCTGCAAATACAATCTGTCTCCATTCGTCTCTCTGGTGGACCTTCTCTTGCCAGTCGTTGATTTCAAGTGCTTGTAGGTCTGTACATGTATTATCTCTCCACCGTCTTCTTGGTCTACCTCGGGGTCTACGGTCATTTATTTCCTGAGTGTAAGCGAGTTTTGTTTCCCTATTATCTTCCATTCTTTCTATATGCCCCAGCCATTGTAGTCTATTAGCCTTCATGATACCAGTGATTAGCGGGGACTTAAACAGATCATAAATGTCTTTGTTACTTCTTCTTTTCCACTCTCCACTTTGTGTATCCCTAATGGGTCCAAAGATGCGTCTTAAAATTTTGTTCTCAAAGGTTTGTAACAAGGCTTCGTCTCCTTTCGTTGTACTCCAGGTTTCAGAGCCATACAGCACAAATGGTCTGAAAATTAATTGGACAGCTAAAATTAGCAATCTGGACATTTTGAGGGAAGCTAAGTCGCAAAGACAACTTATCACAAACATCAGAACGAAGCAGTCATCATTTTTTGGCCACATTATGAGAAGACAAAAACTGAAACATGTTGTGACAACCAGAAAGATTTGTGGAAAAAGAGATAAGAGGAATACAGCATGAGAGAATTCTTGACAGTCTTGTGTCATGGCCCAGAACAGAGTCAACACATGAATTGATCCATGCCGTCGGAGATTGCAATTTGCAGCGGCATGATCGCCCACGCCATATCAACTCTTTAATAAAATGTATTACATATTTCTTTATTGTTATTTCATTGCTGTTGTTGTTATTATTATTATAATCATTTTGATTATTATTCACAGCAGGGAAAATTAATAAAAAGAATCAAGAACAATGACAATTATAATTATAACAATAAAAATAGTAATATTAATAATAATAATAATAAAACATTAAAGAAATATGTAATAAATTATTTAAACCACCCTTCAGCTTATTTATAATATATTTCCTAAACATTAATTATTATTATTATTATTCATTAATCTTCATATTTAATTCCTACTAAGCGTTATGTTCACCTGGTCTCTGTTTGTATGGGTCTGTGCTTGTTGTTTTTCTACAATAACTACATATACCTATTTGTTTCCATTTTGCTGCAGTCACGATCTCTCTTATAATCATATTGAGACCCATGAATAAATAGAACAATGACAAGCAAAAATAGATCACATTTTGCCACATGATAATGTGGATGAGTCACACCCCTGGTGACATTAATTTAACTACATTCTTTGCTTTCAATGATCAAGGTAAGCTGTTGGCATGGTGAAGATTCCATTATAGTCTTTCCCCCCACAATGACTGTTCATGCACATTTTAAAACTCATAGTGATTTGTGAATAGAGTCATACTCATGTAAATATTTACTATTCTGAGACATTATTACTTTGTCATAGAAACTTCCTAAAGCACACTGGGTCCTCTATGAACATGACCTTGATAGGATACTGGTTCCTCTATACATAGGACCTTGATAGGATACTGGTTCCTCTATACATTGTACCTTGATAGGATACTGGGTTTTCTTGACACAGAACCTTAATAGGATAGTGGTTTTTCTTGGCATAGGACCTTGATAGGATACTGGTTCTCCTTGACACAGGACCTTGATAAGATACTGGTTATCCTTGACACAGGACCTTGATAAGATACTGGTTATCCTTGACACAGGACCTTGATAGGATACTGGTTTTCCTTGACACAGGACCTTGATAAGATACTGGTTCTCCTTGACACAGGACCTTGACAGGATACTGGTTTTCCTTGACACAGGACCTTGATAAGATACTGGTTCTCCTTGACACAGGACCTTGATAAGATACTGGTTCTCCTTGACACGGGACCTTGATAGCAATACTGGTTCCTATTGCCATCGTACCTTGATAGGATAGTGGTTCTCCTTGACACAGGACCTTGATAAGATACTGGTTCTCCTTGACACGGGACCTTGATAGCATACTGGTTCCTATTGCCATCGTACCTTGATAAGATACTGGTTCTCCTTGACACAGGACCTTGATAAGATACTGGTTCCTCTTGACACTGGATCTTGATAGAATACTGGTTCCTATTGCCATCGTACCTTGATAGGATAGTGGTTCTTCTTGCCATCGTACCTTGATAGGATAGTGGTTCTTCTTGCCATCGTACCTTGATAGGATAGTGGTTCTTCTTGCCATAGGACCTTGATAGGATAGTGGTTCTTCTTGCCATCGTACCTTGATAGGATAGTGGTTCTTCTTGCCATAGGACCTTGATAGGATAGTGGTTCTTCTTGCCATAGGACCTTGATAGGATATTGGTTCTTCTTGCCATAGGACCTTGATAGAATAGTGGTTCTTCTTGCCATAGGACCTTGATAGGATAGTGGTTATTCTTGCCATAGGACCTTGATAGGATAGTGGTCCTTCTTGACACCAGACCTTGATAGGATACTGGTTCCTATATGCATAAAACCTTGAAAGAATACTGGTTTCTTTATTTATAGGACTTTTATAGGACACTGGTTTCTCTATGCATAGGACCTTTAACCATCTGATGCTATTACAGTCATTGCTCGCTAAATTTAGTCAGCCTTATTCCTCCTTTTTATTCTTCTACCCTTTAATCCCCCATTGAAGTATAGGCTCTCTTCCATTTCACGTCATTTGCTATCTCCTGTCACTCCCTCCAATTTATCCCCATATTATTCTTCTCTGTATGTTTTAGGTCTCCTATTTCATTAGCCTTGTGAGTTATAGGCAAAGGACTTTCTAGTGACACCAGTACCAACATCCTTTCCCTATCTCATGATTCACTGAGATTTGTTAGTTCTCTCTGTGATCTCCATACAGGTGATTCTGTCAAAATATGTTATTCCTTCTATTCATTATGTAATGAATGTTTGTTGTTTATTATTAGTTGTTTTCACTGTTCTCCATGTTTCTAATCCACACAGTAGTACTCATGTAATGTTTGGCACCCCCTTTTGCCGACTGCAAATATCTCTCTAAGAAACGTATACTCTTTCTTTTACCTGTTCAATATCTACATTATAAAATATATTCACCATTCAAAGACATCCAAATATGGTTGTGATACTCAAACGCTAATTTATTTTACTCTTAAAAGTGCACAGCTGTCTGCTGTGTTTTTGTGTGTGCGAATTAACCATATTTGTAGTGTCCTTGTTTACCACTCTCTAAGTGTCCTGTTCCATCCATCCATCATGTGCCATGCCGGTAAGCGTGGGCGGTCATGTTTTGCCATCTCAATCGATCACCAGAGTCGTGGATCAGCTCCGTGTTTCTGTCTCGACCATACCACGAGGCCAAGCCATCCAGGTATTTGCTTCTAGGTCTTCCTCTTGGTCTGTTCCCTTCGATGTTACCAGTTGTCACCAAGTGTCCTGTTATCATATTATAATGTGCTTGTTTTGTACTTTATTAATACAGCACAACTATAAATTATTAATTTTATGGTGGTCTTACCAATAAACTAATCTGATTTGATGCAAGCACATGTTCATTCCAAAAGAGCACTCAATAGAAAGCAGTTTGAGAATCACTGTATAATGTAACAAAGTATACAATCTGGCAACAGATGTTCTACTCAACACGTGTGCTTCTCAGGTGGATAAGACAATGCTGCCTAGACATGAACATGGGTCAATATATTTTTTATTACCTTATGTTATACAGGACCATACAGCCTTAGCTATCTGTGGCCTACAGTAGTTGTTTCTATAAACTTATTAGTAATTAGAATAACAATCTAGGACAGAGAGGGTTAGAAAGACATCTGTCTCACTCAGCCAGGGTTGAAGTAACAGGTGGGACACAAGGAATTGAAGAAACTACAGAGACAGCAGGAGTTGAAATAACAACTGGAACAGAAGAAGTTGAAGTAACAAATGGGATAGAAGAAATTGAAGTAACAAATGAGACAGAGGAAGTTAAAGGAATAACTGGGACAGGGGTTGACATACATGACACAAAGTTGGGTTTAAAATAAACTGTTTGAGTGAGGAGTTGCAGTAACAACTGGTACAGAAGTAACAATGTAGACATAAGTGGTTGTAGTAATAATTGAGACTGCAGTAGTTGAAGAAACAAATGGGACAGAAGGAACGGAAGAAACAACAGGGAAAGAAGGAACTGAAGTAACAACTGGGACAGAAGGAATTGAAGTAACAACTGGGACAGAAGTAGCTGAAGTATCAACTGAGAAGTAGTTGAAGTAACAACTGGGAAGAAGTAGTTGAAGTAACAACTGGGACAGAAGGAACTTGAAGAAACAAATGGGACAGAAGGAACAGAAGAAACAACAGGGACAGAAGGAATTGAAGTAACAACTGAGAAGTAGTTGAAGTAACATCTAACTGGGAGAGAAGTAGTTGAAGTAACAACTGAGACAGAAGGAATGGAAGTAACATCTAGGACATAAGGAGTTGAAGTAATGGCTGGGACTGCAAGAGTTGAAGTAATGACTGTGACATAAGATAGTTGAAGTAATGACTGGGACAAAAGATAGTTGAAGTAATGACTGGGACAAAAGATAGTTGAAGTATGATGGACAGAAGCAGCTGAAGTAACAACTGGGAAGAAGTAGTTGAAGTAACAACTGGGAAAGAAGATAGTTGAAGTAATGACTGGGACAAAAGATAGTTGAAGTATGACGGACAGAAGTAGCTGAAGTATCAACTGAGAAGTAGTTGAAGTAACAACTGGGAAGAAGTAGTTGAAGTAACAACTGAGACAGAAGGAATGGAAGTAACAACTAGGACATAAGGAGTTGAAGTAATGGCTAGGACTGCAAGAGTTGAAGTAATTACTGGGACAGAAGTAGTTGAAGTAATGGCTGGGACTGCAGACAGGTGTTGAGGTAATGACTGTGACAGAAGATAGTTGAAGTAATGACTGGGACAAAAGATAGTTGAAGTAATGACTGGGACAAAAGATAGTTGAAGTAATGACTGGGACAAAAGATAGTTGAAGTAATGACTGGGACATAAGATAGTTGAAGTAATGACTGGGACATAAGATAGTTGAAGTAATGACTGGGACATAAGATAGTTGAAGTAATGACTGGGACAAAAGATAGTTGAGGTAATGACTGGGACAGAAGTAGTTGAAGTAATGACTGGGACAGAAGTAGTTGAAGTAATGACTGGGACAAAAGATAGTTGAAGTAATGACTGGGACAAAAGATAGTTGAAGTAATGACTGGGACATAAGATAGTTGAAGTAATGACTGGGACAGAAGTAGTTGAAGTAATGACTGGGACATAAGTAGTTGAAGTAACAACTGGGACAGAAGTAGTTGAAGTAATGACTGGGACAGAAGTAGTTGAAGTAATGACTCGGACAAAAGATAGTTGAAGTAATGACTGGGACATAAGTAGTTGAAGTAACAACTGGGACATAAGTAGTTGAAGTAATGACTGGGACAGAAGTAGTTGAAGTAATGACTGGGACATAAGATAGTTGAAATAATGACTGGGACAGAAGTAGTTGAAGTAATGACTGGGACAGAAGTAGTTGAAGTAATGACTGGGACAAAAGATAGTTGAAGTAATGTCTGGGACATAAGTAGTTGAAGTAACAACTGGGACAGAAGTAATTGAAGTTATGACTGGGACAGAAGTAGTTGAAGTAATGACTGGGAGAAAAGATAGTTGAAGTAATGACTGGGACAGAAGTAGTTGAAGTAATGACTGGGACAGAAGTAGTTGAAGTAATGACTGGGACAAAAGATAGTTGAAGTATGACGGACAGAAGTAGCTGAAGTAATGACTGGGACAAAAGATAGTTGAAGTAATGACTGTGACATAAGTAGTTAAAGTAATGACTGGGACAGAAGTAGTTGAAGTAATGACTGGGACAAAAGATAGTTGAAGTATGACGGACAGAAGTAGCTGAAGTAATGACTGGGACAAAAGATAGTTGAAGTAATGACTGGGACAAAAGATAGTTGAAGTAATGACTGGGACAGAAGTAGTTGAAGTAATGACTGGGACAAAAGATAGTTGAAGTAATGACTGGGACATAAGTAGTTGAAGTAATGACTGGGACAGAAGTAGTTGGAGTAATGACTGGGACAGAAGTAGTTGAAGTAATGACTTGGACAGAAGTAGTTGGAGTAATGACTGGGACAGAAGTAGTTGAAGTAATGACTGGGACAGAAGTAGTTGAAGTAATGACTGGGACAGAAGTAGTTGGAGTAATGACTGGGACAGAAGTAGTTGAAGTAAAACTGGGACAGAAGTAGTTGAAGTAACAACTGGGACAGAAGTAGTTTAAGTAATGACTGGGACAGAAGTAGTTGATTGTGACTGCAGTAGTTGAAGTAATGACTGGGACAGAAGTAGTTGAAGTAATGACTGGGACAGAAGCAGTTGAAGTAATGACTGGGACAGAAGTAGTTGATTGTGACTGCAGTTGTTGAAGTAATGACTGGGACAGAAGTAGTTGAAGTAATGACTGGGACAGAAGTAGTTGGAGTAATGACTGGGACAGAAGTAGTTGATTGTGACTGCAGTAGTTGAAGTAATGACTGGGACAGAAGTAGTTGAAGTAACAACTGGGACAGAAGTAGTTGGAGTAATGACTGGGACAGAAGTAGTTGATTGTGACTGCAGTAGTTGAAGTAATGACTGGGACAGAAGTAGTTGGAGTAATGACTGGGACAGAAGTAGTTGAGTAATGACAGGGACAGAAGTAGTTGAGTAATGACTGGGACAGAAGTAGTTGAAGTAATGACTGGGACTGCAGTAGTTAAAGTAATGACTGGGACAGAAGTAGTTGAAGTTATGACTGGGACAGAAGTAGTTGAAGTTATGACTGGGACTGCAGTAGTTGAAGTAATGACTGGGACAGAAGTAGTTGGAGTAATGACTGGGACAGAAGTAGTTGATTGTGACTGCAGTTGTTGAAGTAATGACTGGGACAGAAGTAGTTGAAGTAATGACTGGGACAGAAGTAGTTGGAGTAATGACTGGGACAGAAGTAGTTGATTGTGACTGCAGTAGTTGAAGTAATGACTGGGACAGAAGTAGTTGAAGTAACAACTGGGACAGAAGTAGTTGGAGTAATTACTGGGACAGAAGTAGTTGATTGTGACTGCAGTAGTTGAAGTAATGACTGGAACAGAAGTAGTTGGAGTAATGACTGGGACAGAAGTAGTTGAAGTTATGACTGGGACAGAAGTAGTTGAAGTAACGACTGGGACAGAAGTAGTTGAAGTAATGACTGGAACAGAAGTAGTTGAGTAATGACTGGGACAGAAGTAGTTGAGTAATGACTGGGATAGAAGTAGTTGAAGTAATGACTGGGACTGCAGTAGTTAAAGTAATGACTGGGACAGAAGTAGTTGAAGTTATGACTGGGACAGAAGTAGTTGAAGTTATGACTAGGACTGCAGTAGTTGAAGTAATGACTGGGACAGAAGTAGTTGGAGTAATGACTGGGACAGAAGTAGTTGAAGTAATGACTGGGACAGAAGTAGTTGGAGTAATGACTGGGACAGAAGTAGTTGAAGTAATGATTGGGACTGCAGTAGTTGAAGTAATGACTGGATCAAAAGTAGTTGAAATAATGACAGAAGGAATTGAAGTAACAACTAGGATATACGGAGTTGAAGTGACAACTGAGACACTAGGAATTGAAGTTATGATTGGAACAGCAGGAGTTGAAGTAACAAAATATAACACTGCAGGTCAAAGTAACAGCCACCTGGGACCTATGCCTAAAATTATGAGTCATGCTACACTATGAATGGCTTAAAGGAAGCAGTAGCAATAAAATCAATACCAACCTTGTTCAGCTGTAATGTCTGATCAATATTAGAAATACACTATATTGTAGAAAAATAAGAGTAAATATACCATGAATGTGTATATGGTAAGACAAGAAACTGAAACGTTCAGAACATAACCAGAAAACACAATGTTCATGGTTTTGTAATGTCCTTGTGATAAGATTACTCTGCACTAAGCATGATGTTTTGACTACTAAGGATATTGTTTTGTTCCACATGTGTGATCATTGTTTTCATGCACCTTACTGCACCTTACTGAGGAGCGGCTGGCCGAGAGGCTAGAATGCCGGACTCTCATTTGGGAGGCCCGGGTTCGATCCCTTGGTAAGGTGTCGGATTTTTTTCTGTCGGGGGCAAAAAGAAAATCCTAACCTGCACAGTTCGCGGCGACTGCACTAGCCAGGCGGCCTTTATTCCTCAGGCTCAAAGACCCCTCTGCCATACACCGCAAGGTACTATATTGGCAGTAAAAATGACAGTTTTACTGCAGTGGACCTAAATGCCTTTTTCTTTTCCAATTTTGGAAGTTTTGACAAGTCTGTTTTTTTTTAAATTTGGATTTGCAGGTGGTCCTGATTTCTGGAATCTGGATTGTTTAACTTTTGAGGTAAAAGTCTAAAAGTATAATTTTATAATGTGAATAGGATAATGAAAAAATGTTAGTACACTTATATGTTTAGTTTTGAACTTCTAGTATAGAAAATATGTATGATCTAATTAATCAAGTGGTAACTTATTGGACTCCAAAAGCATCGGCTTATCCTATCTGCTAGCGGATTAATAAAATAGTCACTCCAAGTGAGGAGACGGCTGGCATGAGTGGGCCTAAAATGCTGTACGATCCTTCGGGAGAACCCAGTACGATCCCTCGGTAAGGTGATGGGATGTTTTTCTGTCGGGGCAAAAGAAAATCCGAACTTGCACAGTTCACGGCGTACTGCACTAGCCAATCGGCCTTAATTCCTCAAGGCTCAAAAACCCCTCTGCCATACACCACAAGGTACTATATTGGCAGTAAATGACAGTTAAAATGACAGAATGCCACAAAATGAATCAGTGGGGCAGATCTAGAACAAGGGGCTAATATTAGTTCTGGGTTGCATCCTTTGAAACAATGAGATACAAAATGGGTTTACTTTTTCAGTACCAAACAATGTTTGTTGTTGTTGCTATTGTTGTTGATCCCAGCGCTGCTGAGTTATCTTGTCTTGGTGGCCCAGTGCCATTCTTATAAAGGTGCATGTCCATCTGAAGCTGTTCCAGAGACCCATAGTGTGTTTGTAGCTGATGGAGTTGGCTGAAATAGCTTTTACCTAATGTCTGAAAGTGCAGGGCACTTGAAGAGAAGGTGGCTGATGTTTCCATACAGGTCAGAACAATGTTTGCACAGGGGTGCATGTCATAGATTGGTACAAATTATACAGATGCTGAGACTTGCATGCCCTGTTGGAAACTTAAAAATTCAGTTCTGATTTTTCCTGTCAGGACCATTAAAGCTGTCATTTTTGTTAGGGCATTTCACTAAAAAGATTGTGGCCTGTCATTCCTTTTATCCATCTGTTCAGCTAGTCTTCTCTTGAGTTGTTTCTGAGTTTGTTGGACTGCTCACAAGCTGTAAGGTGTGTCCCTTTGCTGTTTTGTGTCACCTGCTTTTAGCAAGTCAATCAGCTTTCTGATCTCACACAAAGTCTCTGTGGTTGGGAAGCAATGTTAATGTTATACTGATGAAGATGAGTGATACCAAGCTGTGGATTCCTTTTCTGACTAGAGAGATGTCTTTGCTTTGTGGACTGTTTTTCAGTGTGTCCAGGACAGACTAGGTTGAATTTCAGTTTTCACCACAGGAATCATAGAACTCAAAGGAGATCTGTCTGGATACTTTATGTAAATGCCACATCCTGCAGAGGGTGTATATGGTGAACCATTTGTGTAAAGCTTTGATTTCCAATGCTGAGTAGCTGTTCATGGTGTTCCAGGCACATGTCTTTAGTACTTTGGGGAGTGAGTCTTTGCTGATCTTTTTGTTAAGTAGCTTAGTTTTGATTTGATGAAACTGGAGGATGATGGTGATTGTTTGTTTTTTTTTTAAAATGCCAAATACAAGAGGGATATATGTTTTAATCTTTGCGTTTGTTTCCTGTATCAATCATTACTTTGTTTGGATAAGCATTCCTGATTCTCATGTCATCTTTCTTTTGTCTCCTGAAGCTTTCTAAAACGCATGTCAGTCCTCTTTTTTGCCTGATGTTAAGTGGATCAATGTTGGTAGCTATTTCACATGCAGCTATAGGCAAGGCATCAACCTCATTCCTCCAACAAACGTCTCACACCCTGCTTCTGCAGATGGTCCAAAGATTAAATAAATGGTGCTGGTGCTCACCATGGCCAGGAGGGGGGAGCTGTGTGTTAATTTGATAGATATTCACTGCTGAATCATGTTTAAATTAGATAGATGTTAACTCTTAAGCATGTTTGAGCTAGGTAAATCTCCACCCTTGCGCCATGTATGAATTAGACACACCTTCATCACTGAATGGTCTGTGCACTTGCATACCAGAAAAATTATCAAGGTTTCACCCTTAGTAGTGGCTACACTTTTCCCCACCAGTTCTACTCTGGGACACACCCATCTTTATAAAGTGAGTACCAGAGATCTCCCTGAGACAGAAAAGGTGGCTAGTATGACATCATCATCATGTATCATCATCATGTAGAAGAACATCACCCTCACCAAAGCTCATCAAAAGGCTTCGTGATCCACTGCCAGTTCTCATGCACCCTCATGCCCAAGGTGTCTGCAATGTCCTGTCTCCATTTTTGTGCTAATCGACTCCTGCCTCTGCTTCCAGGACACATGTCTTCCATCACTGTTCCTTCCAAGCCACTTTGTTGTTTAATATGGCCAAAGTAGTTAGGTTTATATGACATTATGTTGTTTAATATGGCCAAAGTAGTTAGGTTTATATGACATTATGTTGTTTATGAGCCAGCTAGAACAGCATCATCATCACCATCTTCCACTTTTGCCGTCAAGCATCGTGGAGAGGAATAATTGGCGTTCTAGCCCCCGTTGGGTGGCATTGGATAGTGTCATTTCATGTGATTGCACAATGTCTTTGATGTCGTCAATCCATTTTCTTCTTGGGTGTCCTCTTGGTCTCATCGCAGATGATCTTTGATGTCAGGTCCAGTGATGGTAGTTGATGGTGTTGCATTCTAAGGAGATGGCCAAGACCACTTGATCTTCTAGTCTTTCAATAAATGGGGCACAAGGTGTTGATGCCACTGTCTGTCTGATAACATTTCTTATTCGGTCTCGGATTGTTAAGTAGGCAGCTCTCTTCAGGCATCTCATCTCACAGGTGTTGATTTTTCGAAGGTGTGATTTGGATAAAGTCTAGCATAGCAAATAACCCCTTGTCATCCAGTCAGTTACAAAAAACTAGAAAACTTTAATGGCATGGAAGCCGAAATAGCATAGTGGTTATTGAGCTTGTTTATCAAGACACAGTTCTTGGTTCAATCCCCAGGCATGGCAGTACAATTTTATTTTATTTTCAGTAAATCTTTGGGGTCCACGCAGCCTCATAAAATGGGTACCAGATAATTGTTAGTATTGTCTAGGAAAGAAAGGGCAGTCAGAAAGGGAAATGATCACTCTATCTCATTATGTTGTGGTTTTAAATATGTAAATACGCTTCACACAATAACAGCACTGTATGCCATAGGACTCAATTTACCTTTTTCTCTTTAATGGCATAGGAGTATCATGGCAGGAGAGTAGAACAACAAAGTATTACAAAGGCTAGGATTGAAGAGATCATTGCTGAATTAGATCAAGGTCACCCAATAAGAACACTCAGACCACATACAGAGGCCTATAAGGGGCTGCTGTGAGAAGTAACACTGTAACCTACCCAGCTGTTTGTAAGAGGTGACTTAGGAGGGTTGGCATGAGACTGACTACCTCAGTAAAAAAACAAAGAGAGTAAAGGACCCTTTTTCACGCCTTAAGGTGCATTGGGCATATGGTGCTAGACCCATGTTTTTATAAACCAATCGACACTCAGTGGGTGATGTCTGTGTTACACCGAATGATTACCTCATCTGTATAAAATCCTTAGTTGCACAGATCCTACTAATTATGAACATATCTACAAAAGGCTTGGTAAAAAAAAAAAGTCGCTTAAAAGTCGAGAGGATCAACTTCATTGCACCAGGTTTTATCACATACAGCTCAGTCTCTTTCTGCAGGGTGGCCTGCCGAAAGAGTCGCACAAAGTACTAATTTCGCAGCTCCAGCAACGACCCCAGGAGTCTCCGAGAAAAATGCACTCATGAACTATTCAAAGTAGTCCAGAATCAAACCCACAACCTTCGGGCGCGAGGCAAACAGCTTGACCACTTAGCCACGTAGGCTCCCTTGGTATGAGTTGTTTGAGGGTCTACGCTACACTAGGGAGCTGAAAGGCAGAAGAAAACCAAAGGTGACACAGCTAATTATTACAGGATGTGCTGCAGAGAAAAGTGGAGGGGAAATGTGCAAGAGGAAGACGATACATATGGACAGACAATATTAGTAGATGGACTGGAAACAGCCTTATGAACGCACTCTGAAGGCACATAATGTTCGTGACTTAATACAGCTGACTTTCAATGTGGAGATGGCATTTCATGATGATGTTAATTATTATTTTCTGAAGGCTTCACAACTTCTGACTGCACTGTCTACAACTTTTAATTACAGTGTAGATCAGTAAGTACATCAATTAGAGTGACTGAAGCCATGCTGCGGTCTTTCAAGCTGACACACTAAAGCAACTATTTCCTCATTTAAACAACTGTATACAAATATACAATTGATCCCAAAGAAAACTGTTCCCACCTGTTTTTGTCCAAAGCTGTGTCTGCAAATATAACACTTTTCTCAATGTCGCTTTTGCTGGAGTCAAATACATTCTGAAATATATATGACACTTAGTTTTTAGACATCTCAGGATATGATTTCAGATTGAATAAATTTTTAATGTTTAGAACTAAATATCTATTTCCTATGGTAAATCATAGCAATTCACAATTAGAGTAATGGAGTGTTTCTCTTGACTATACACAGCAAATATATCAATGTATCAATAAATTATAGAAATTTTAGTAAGATTAACTTTTCAAGTGCTAAACAATTTATTCTAAGAAAATCTTTGCATTATTACTGTTGTTATCAAACCGTTGCAGTTTTTATCTGATTTGATTTCTAGAAGTAGATAGTTTATCTAATGACATTTTTTTTTTTCAAAGTTAATCTTACAAATATGTGAAAATTAAAGAAAACAGTTTCCTGGCTTTTTCCTTTTATGGATTAACTAGAATAAAAGATTATCACACTGCAGTAAAGATATTTCTGTCAAAGGCCTAGGGTAAATGGGCATTCCCCCCCCCCCCCCCCCCCCCCCCATATGTCCAAATTATTTTAACTATGCAAATATTTCAGAAAGCAACTATTAAAATTGGCTAGCTAAACATAAAATGTTATGTTAACTCGGTAAATAAACTAAACTATTTATTACTATTAGTATTAACTATACAATAATCAGTAGTAATAGTATTAATCATGAATGCCCATTCATTTTGATTTTCCCTTTGGTAATTATTTATACTTATACTTATAGTTAGTCTTCTAATCATCATGCGTAAATTTACAGAAAACGTAAATTATAAAATAAATACATAGATGCGATATATTTGTGCTGTGACAAACAATTGCGGCTACGGCTTAAACTTAAAATAATCAGTTAATTAACTCTTAATTGGTTTTTCTTTCAAGTTCCGCAGATTATCACTCAGTCAGTGCCTTCGACTTTTCATAATCGAAACTAACAAATCCACACTAAATACTTTAATTTTACCAGCTCATTGTCGTTGTTGACAGGATCGTATTCCTCTGGAGGCAGCTGGTGTTGTGTGCTCTGTTCCTGAACCATTCTGTCTAAAAGTTGTTCTGCTGCCTCCTCCAAAACCTTCGCGGTTGAACCCTGGGATGCCATTTTGTTCGTTTACACGCTGGCAAACAATGGACTATTAGAACTTATTGATTGTCGCAAACTTCTTCAAGCGTAAACAATGTACATGTAGTCTGTCTTTACTAATGAAAATAAAAGAATGTGACCGGCCCATGACGTTTAGAGATATTAATAATATAATAATTAATATACACATAACTAGTTAAAGAAGACTGTTAGAGTGTAACATGATGGGCGGGCCCTTCTTGAATAGCTATACTATTATTAGAGTTACGACATACGTGACTTAATAGTCTCTGACTGTGACCCGGCTAGAATGACCAACGTCGTATCGTATAGGGTCAACTCGGGACACCTACTTATTACGGTCTCGTAACTTTGTAAGGTCAACCCTGGACACATTCTATGAGTAAACAGTTTTAGGGCCAGCCAGACGTATTAACTCTTGCAGTGTCTGAAGGGTTCATAGCAGATGACTAACGGGGATATAACGACAGCAACAATATTAAACAAATATATATTATCAGTTCAGTTATCACTTGCACAGGAAAGAAATGTAATATATACTTTGTATAAAACAAATATGTTGCCCGATTTCTTTACACAGTTTGATTTTTGCAAACTGTGTAAAGAAATCGGGCAACATAGGCTACTGGATTTAGACACCCCTAGGACCTCAGATACACTTTTTTTTTTAAAGTTTCAATGTAGTTGTATCAATTCACCTAAACGAACATCCCTTGAAACAAGTAAAGAGTTTCAAGTACCAGGAAGTATAATATCATCATATGACGGATCGGAAGACGAGATTGAAAATAGATGCAATAAGGCAAACCAGCTCATTGGACAAATGGCACAAATGCTAAAGAACGGACATGTGTTGATGGCTGCTGGAAGAGCACTTTGCAGCACGGTCTTCCTACCAACTCTGTGCTACTGATGTCAAACCTGGACAATGACAGAAAAAGAGAAAAGAGAGATCGTAACGACGGAAAGGAGATTCCTGAGAAGAGTACTCAACGTGTCAAGAGGAGATGGGATCGGAGATGAGGAAATCAGGACAAAAGTGGGGGTTATGACAGCACTGGATTTTATTAGAAAGCAGCAAGTCAAATGGTTTGGCCATGCAAGTAGGTTACCAGTCAACAGCATGCCACAACAAGCAATGATGTACAGACCAGATGGAAACAGAGGAAGAGGCGTAAACATTGGACGGAGGGAATAGCAGAGTCCATGAGAATATCGATTTATGAAGCCCATAATCGGGCACTCTCACGAAGTTTATACTTCACCTCGACACCGCAAGGTACAAGAGGAACATGATGAGATGAGATGAGATGAGATGAGAATGTAGTTATATCAGTGTTAGTTTTTATGTACCGGCGAAGGTTTTCTAGCCGCAAGGTCCATTTTGCCATGTGTGATTGTTTTCTTCTAAAACTGACCACTTTCACTTTTCACTGTGTATTAATTTACTCATACATATTTAGCATGCCCTGACTAAACAAAAGAAGTGTAGATGCACTTGATACGGTTGATGTGCACGAAGAGTAACCGATCACTCGCGGGGCAAAAAAGAATTAAACCAAGGCTGGTTTTATATTAAAATTAAGAACTTCTTATTCTTCTTCTTTATTGTCTTCCCCTTCTTCGCTTTCTTTATTTTTATGTGTGCCTCATGCCTCATTATATTCATAGCCCTATACATTCAATCAATCCAAGGTTGCGACGTAACAATCTCACTCTTTACTGCCGCTATAGAGGAACTTTCTTGTGGCAGTCTTGTTATATAACTGAACCATATGATTCACTGTTGTTTCGGATGACCTAACATTGGTGTTATCTCCCGTAAGCTTTCTGACCACACCATTTTTGACCCAGTATCTTATCGATACATCGGGGCATTTCATCTTTGTTGTTTCAGTTTTGTTTTTCTCCTCTCCCGTTTCCCGCTTTCAATGTAAAACTGTAATAATGATAGGGACACCATTTTCATTTATTTGGGAACCGCGGTAGCGTTGTGACTTCAGTAGATGCTCACTTGACCGGTGGTCATGGTTTCGAAGTCACATGAGTGCAGATGTTACAAATTTTCTAGGGTTTCCATGTCGACCCAGTCTAAAATTAGTACCAAGGAATAACTTGGGAAGTAAACGAGGTCGGTGTTATAGCCTACTGACCACACCACCCTCCTAGTGTCGATTGGTTAATCAATATATGAAGCTATCACCATATGCACAATGCGCCTTAATACAGTAAAAAAAAAAAAAGTTCTTATCTTTTACTCGTGATTTATGTATTTATTTATTTACTTATTTGTTTAATGTTAATTGTTACTACCTATTGGTAACATCACATAACAAACAACCTTAACAAGACTGAATCACAGAGTGCCCTTAATCAGCCATCGGTCCACAAAAATAATGCTTTTAATATGAAAAATGAGCGAAATGCAACAATGTTTGGTCGTGTCTAGAAACTTCTAAAAATTGCTAAAATGTTTAGTTTAGTTTAATTTAGTTTAGTCGACGGATCAACATCACGTCACACCGGTGTAACACATAAATGCTCCGTTCTACTCCTAACTCAAGCCTGAGTCCGTAGAAACTCAGCTCAGCGCACGAAGTCCGTAGCACCGACGAGGATCCTGAAATACTTTGAGTAGAATTTTAACTCGAAATTTTGCCATGGCAGCGCCGTTAGGCTACTCTTTTTCGATTTCCAACTGCCAAGGGATGTTTTACGTGAGCAACAAAACACACGGGCGTCCGATCTCACTATCCAGAGACCAGGGGAAATTTTTGTTACTAAAGTCAACGTGAAAAAAGCCCGGCCCTCACCGGGGCTAGCACTCGAGGCGGACACCATACCTTGAGACCACTCACCCCCCCCCCCCCCCCACCCTTCCTCCTCTCAAATTTTTAAAATACGAGCGACTAGTCCAATTAAAAGTGTAAACAAACCGGTCAAAAACTAATCCAATTCCCATGAAAGTGTAAACAAACAAGTCAATATCCGATGCACAATTTTAAAACAAAAAGTGTTACAGACTTAATATAAAGGTACAGGTTGTCCCATAACAGTTATACCGATGTGGTGTGACGTGTCAGGCCTTAATATATTCAATGCCACGGTTTATGGGGTTTAGTGGCTAGTTCTCCTCCTCATCGTCTTTCAATTTTTTGGAAAATTCTTAGAATTGTCTGGTATGCATTTCTAAGAAGCTGAGTCGACACTCAAAACAAATTATCATGCATCTGCTGGGAATTGAACTTTGACTATTGTCATAACACGCAAACGCACTAACATAGGTGCCACCATGACAATAATAAAATTAGAGGATTAATAAATTTGAGCAAATAATGAAACTCTTCTAAATAATCACATTTGCAAGTCAGAATATTGTGTGCGTGCGTGCTTGCGTGCATGCGTGTGGCACCTAGCAATAAGGTCCGCTTCCGTTAAGTTAATTGTTAATCGCCTGTCACGGTGTTGTCAGATTGTGCAATGTTATCTCACTGCATTGTTTGTTCCTGCTTACCATTATGTGAGTTAACATCAAAACTAGTTTTGCTTTCAGTCTCTATTAATAGTTAGTCATGGCCTCCTCGCCATTGCCTACTGGTTTTGTGGCGAAGTGCTTACAGACGCAGTTCACAATCTCGCATCGCGTTCTAAACACAGCTGCAAGCGATTTGGCAGCAGACCGCCTTGCTTTATTTTTCCAAGTAGTGTGAGATCTGGTCGTTTAGAAATCAATGGCAAACTACTGAACGTACAATTGCCAAGAAACCATTAACAGTCACAAACCGCTGGGGTTGACTTTTTTTAAAAGGTTGCATATCCCTTGCAGGACGTTGCAGTCAACACCAGCATTTTTCAGCTGTTGTTGATGTACTAGGCAAGTTTTTACGTTCAGTAGTTTGCCATTGCTTTCTGAACGACCGGCTCCCATACCAACACGTTATAACACAACGCGACACGATCTGCTGCACAAATCGGACGCGGCTGCGTTTCGAACGCCTGGTAAGCGGCTCACGAACCGCGTTGGCAAGTCTTTGGTCATGGAGACTGGGGTTGACTGCGACGTCCATTAAAGGATATGCAACTAATTTTTAAATTTTCCCCCCATCCCCCCCCCCCCCCATTTCTCTCTTCTCCCCCCCCCCCCCTCCCCGCAGAGATCGGTGTCGCCAAAAGGTTTTTAACATGCTCGCGTTTGAACTTTTTATGCGCTAACGGTGGGGTAGTGGATTAATTCTACATACCGGTCAGATATATATATCTTCTTCTTCTTCTTCTTCAGCATTCCGAGCCATTGAGGTTCTTTGCTGCAAATACAATCTGTCTCCATTCGTCTCTCTGGTGGACCTTCTCTTGCCAGTCGTTGATTCCAAGTGCTTGTAGGTCTGTATGTATATTATCTCTCCACCGCCTTCTTGGTCTACCTCGGGGTCTACGGTCATTTATTTCCTGAGTGTAAGCGAGTTTTGTTTCCCTATTATCTTCCATTCTTTCTATATGCCCCAGCCATTGTAGTCTATTAGCCTTCATGATACCAGTGATTAGCGGGGACTTAAACAAATCATAAATGTCTTTGTTACTTCTTCTTTTCCACTCTCCACTTTGTGTATCCCTAATGGGTCCAAAGATGCGTCTTAAAATTTTGTTCTCAAAGGTTTGTAACAAGGCTTCGTCTCCTTTCGTTGTACTCCAGGTTTCAGAGCCATACAGCACAACTGGTCTGATCAGTGTTTTGTATATTGTGATTTTGGTGTTACGAGATAGCGCCTTTGATTTTAGTAGATGTTGTAGTGCATAGTATATCTTATTTCCAGAGTTGATTCTAGTTTGTATTTCTTCCCTTATGATGTTGGAGCAGTTGAAGATTGTACCCAGGTATTTGTATGTTTCCGTTCTTTTAATGGTCATATTATCTATTTGTATGTGGCCAGAGTTTTTAGCCATTCCGTCTCTTGAAATTACCATATATTCTGTCTTATCTTGGTTGATAACCAGCCCATCTGTTGGGCTTTTTCCTTTAAGTGAGTCAATATTTCTAATGTCTTTTGTTCACTTTGCCCTATAATATCTATATCATCTGCATAACCAAGCAGCTTGGATGTTCCTCCAATATCACATTCCTCCTTTACCTTCCTTACAACTTTCTCTAGAGCCAGATTGAAGAGTAGCGGCGATAGTGCATCACCCTGTTTCAAGCCAGATGTTATTTGGAAGGGGTCTGATTTCCTGCCTTTATATGTTACTATATTATAAGTATCTTCCATATATATATATAATAGTCAGCTTTGTGGCGTAGGGAGTACGGACGCAGTTCGTAATCCCGCATACCCGCGTTCGAAACAAAGCTGTGGGAGATTTGGCAGCAGACCGCCTTACGTTGGTTTTTCCTAAAATGGTATGAGTACCGGTGGTTCAGAAAGTAATGGCAAACTACTGAACGTAAACTCTCCTAGGAATCACGAACAGCCAAAACATTCCGGCGTTGACTGCTACGTCATGTAAAGGATATGCAACAACAACCGGTCAGTTGGACTTAAAAAACGCTGATTTCTTGTTCAGAAAGCAATGACAAACTACTGGATGTGAAATCGCCTAGAAAAATCAACCAGTGGTTGGTAGCAAACTTCTTCAACATTAGCTTGCTTGCTAGCTTGTGTTCGCTGGCTGTGAACTCCAGCGTGAAGTCCTGTATGTCGGATGAATACATCCTGTTGTCCAACATCAGTGTGATGTCATACCAGACCTGAGGTTTGCGTGAGTATCCATTGTCCCATGTCTGGCTTATTGGTGTGCAGACTGGTGGTTCCTACTGATGTTAGCCAGGTCCCCGAAGGGACCTGTTGCCCAGGACGCACGGCGTGGACGTTTCAGTAGGTTTTGGCCAGTATAGATCCCGGCCCTGGTGCCTAGGATACACCTCTGAGTCCCTAGTATTATATGAAAACACCTTCAACATTTGTAAATTTCCTACCTAGCCGACACTGGATTTGACATAAATAGTACAACTAGACAGGCCTCTGTCTGGAATCTACAAGGCAAAAGAAAAAAAAAAAGAAGAAAACCAAGAGAGAAAATAAATAACTGACACATCCATCCATCCATCATGCGCCATGCCGATAAGCATTGGCGGTCATGTTCTGCCATCTCACTCGATAACCAGAGCCGTGGATCAGTTCCGTGTTCCTGTCTCGACCATGCCACGTGGCCAAGCCATCTAGGTATTTACTTCTCAGTCTTCCCCTTGGTCTCTTCCCTTCGATCTTGCCAGTTATCACCAAGATCTCCAAGTCATTTCTTCTCATAACATGCCCAAAAAATTTGACTGTCTACGTCTAATGACGCTAATCAGTTTACGATCTTCATTTGTTTCTTGAAATACTTGTTTATTGGTTTTTCTGTCTGTCCATTGTATTCTTTGCATTCTCCTCATAAACCACATTTCCACAGCCATCAGATGTTTTTCAGCTTGTCTGCTCATTGTCCACGCTTCACGTCCATACAAAAGTTCAGGTTCTATGTAGCACTTCAACACTCTTTTCCTCGTTTCAGTTGACATCTTGTTATTGGTCAGTATGTTTTTCATCTTGTTAAAGGCTACTTTTGCCATGGCAGTTCTTGTTATAATCTCTTCAAGGCATCTTCCACACACACATACACACGGAGAAAAGTATTAGGGACAGAATGAGGCGAAAGACATGGACGAAGCTGCCT
Source organism: Cepaea nemoralis (assembly GCA_014155875.1). NCBI lineage: Eukaryota > Metazoa > Mollusca > Gastropoda > Stylommatophora > Helicidae > Cepaea > Cepaea nemoralis. The sequence continues at coordinate 191,196 of JACEFZ010005723.1, forward strand.
GGGATAGCTAAGGGCAGGAGGGCTTTGAGTGATTAGGTTGAGGGCCTATGGCACAATGAGAGAGACAAGGCGAAAGAAAGAGAAGAAGTTAATAAGGTAATTGTTGCATTCCGTCATATTAGCATCACTGCATATGGAACTATTCAACCCACAAGTGAGCAGATTCCTCGATTCTACCATTATCCCTGCCCCATTCAACCTCAAAGAGAAGTTATATTAAAGTTCATCCCTGGCTCAGATTAATAATCATGTGACTGAGTCAGCCGCAAATTGCAGCTGCCCACTGTTTTACCCTCACAGCATTATGAATAATTTGAAGGTGATTGTTGTCCATGGGGAGTAATATGAGGATACCGCATCCCTCCTCAGTACCTCCCAAAGTGTCTAGCCGCTGACGACACTTGTTCACTATTTCTGTGCTAGCTGATTATTTTTCACTAACGCCCAGCATAGCGTTCTCGCCTGGCTTCGCCCCTTTTGGATAGTTTTTTAAAATTTCCATCAGTTATTTTGTCTACGTTGCTTCCCAAATAAATGTATGATTCCGCCACCTGAATTGACATTTCGCTATTTGCGTCTTTTAATTTATTTATCTTTGTCTTTCCTCTATGACTTTTTAGACCAAATTGATTTGACCTTTCAAGTGCGATTAGTTCACCCTGCATCCTACTTTACTAGGGCACAGTCAGTGTTGACAATATGGACGTTGCGGTTAGAGCCTTCGCCAGCACACAAACATTAAATAGACATTGATACACCTACATAATAAAAATATACACACGTTTATTAGCTAACGTTAATCCGTCATATATTCATTTGTGTACCATGCTTGACCTGCTCCGTGGCGAAGTGGTTACGAATGCAATTCGTTGTCCCTCATACCGCGTTCGAAACACAGCTGTTGGTGATTTGGAAGCAGACTGTCTTGCGTTGGTTTCCATACAATGGTATGAGTGACGGTCGTTTAGAAAGCAACGGCAAACTGCTGAACATATACTTGCCCAAGAATCACAAAAATCCAAAACATGCTGGATTTGACTGCTACGTCCTGTAAAGGATACGCAACTAACTTAACTAACCCTGGGTACCAGCCGGTGATGGGGCGAAGGGGTTTTAAACGTAATTCCGATTCCCACACACCGCGTTCAAATCACAGATGCGGACGATTTGGAAGCTGCCCGTCTTGTAATGGTTTTAATACAACGGTATGAGTGTCGGTCGTTCAGAAAGCAACGTCAAACTATTGAACGTAAAACTTGCCAAGGAATCACAACTTGAAGACTGATCATGTAAGATTTTATTGACGTTGCAATACCATTAGGTTACAAATATACGTAAACATCGACATGAAATATATTAAACGATACTGCTGTGGAAGCACTTAAACGGACAGTAAGCTGCCATACAAACTCATTACAAGTTGTAAAATATTCACAAAGCGTCGACAATAGGAGTGAATAAGTGAAAATTATCCGAGCACAATAAGAATAACCACACAAGCCAGTCGACGTGAAACAAAACGAGCGCCTATTGTCGGCATGTGGCAGTTCATTAATGAATAAACACGCACCCATTCTACAGCGATAAAACTTGGGTTTGCTGATCATGTGGGAATGTCGCTGACCTATCGACTGCGGGGTTCCTCTGTTTGATGTGGTATCGATCACACAAGGCGGCTGTGTGGTTTCCTGGTAGGGCGGTAGCATAATTGTCTGCTGCTGTTTGGTTGCCCTATGGCGCTGGTTCGGTTGATCAGGTCGGCTTAGGCGCATTTATGTCAGCTATTCTATACTTGTTGTATACGCTAACAGCGACACGGAAGGTTAGAGAGAGAGAGAGAGAGAGAGAGAGAGAGAGAGAGAGAGAGAGAGAGAGAGAGAGAGAGAGAGAGAGAGAGAGAGAGAGAGAGAGAGAGAGAGAGAGAGAGAGAGAGAGAGAGAGAACGTTTAAAATGTTGGTTAAGAACCACAGCAATTAATTTGCTAAAAGCCATTTGCACTGCAGGGAACAAAAATATTATAACACGGAAGTCAGCATGGCCGAATGGATAAGATCTTAAATATCCGGCGTGCGGATGCCGAGGGAAGGGGTTCAACCACTAGGCCTAACAGTTGGACTAAAATATTGACTTCTCGTCCTTGACTTCGGGATGTAAATCACAAGTACCTCTGAAGTCGGAGTGAGTTCGCCTGATAGCGAGGGACACTGGTAATATAGGATAAGCTAACCCATAAGCAAAATTCACTCCAGTGCTAATAGAAGGAGTATTTATAGACTACACTTTAAAGTTCAAATGAAGCGAGCGAAACAAAATATCAAAAACATAAAACTGACTTTTAATAATAATAATAATAATAATAATAATAATAATAATAATAATAATAATAATAATAATAATAGAAACGTCAACCTTATCGATGAAATATAGAGGAGATGGAAAAACAATCGAAAGCACAAATGAGGGTAATAAAAACATTCTGTTTGGACAGTCAGAAAACGTTGCTTACTAAACAGTCTCAAGGAAATAAAATGTTTGCATACCCTTTACATGACATGGCTGTCAACATCAGCATCTTTCAGCTGATTTCTTGGCAAGATTACGCTCAGTAGTTTGCCATTGCTTTCTGAGCGGCCGGCTCACATTCCCCGTAAGTTACCGACGCGATTCGAACCACTGCTGATTCTCACTATCGTCACGTTACTTACGAGAGTATACGAGATTACGGAGAAAAGTCGCTAGCCGCTAGGCCAAGAAGCCGGCTCTCAAGGAAATACATCCACATAAATATCTTCTTCTTCTTTCGTTCGCCTGAAATATGTTTATAACTGCAATGTTGTCTCTTGTATGAATCTAACAGTCTTTTTTAGTTCATTCAGCGGTCCATAGAGTTTATCTTCCACTGTTGTCTCTCTAGGCCAGAAGGTTCGCCTGGATATGTTGTAGTTCGGGCAATCCTGGGGTATGTGCTCTGCTGTCTGCGACGCCAAACCACATGTGCACATGGCTGAGTCACCAATCTTGAATTTTGTATACAAGTGGTTGCGTAATCTATTGTGTCCTGTTCTGAGGCGCAGAAGAATGACCTGTTCTGGTCTATCCATAACGTGGTAGTCGTCTTGAGTAAGGTTTGGTGGCTTTCAATTACTGAGGTCAAGGAAATATCACGAGAAAGAAATAAACACTGCTCCTTCAGCACAGCACTGTCCTCATGTGAAAGCAGCAGATAGGAATCTCAGCGTGTCCAGATGCAATGGGAAACTACTGAACCTAACTTGCCTGGAAACACAAACTGGCGTTGATCACAGCGTCATGCACATAATATGCCATTTTATGTTAGTGTGATATCTAATCTCTGTGTCTTTATTTGGTACTTTTGCCTTAACGGAATCCCCGGGTATGACGTCATATCCAGGGGTTCCCTGTGTTGCGCCGTCATAGCTCGGTGCGCAATTTTATCGGTGTGCAACAGTTTCTCTTGGCGACCCCCCCCCCCCTCCCCCCCCCCTCCCCCCCCCCCCCCCCCCCGAAAAAAAAAACTCAAAAAAAACTAACTGGCAAAATGAAATGCTTGTCAACTCTTGAGACCAGCAGTATATGAAAAGAATGATCTGTCTGTACGGGAGACGCGAGCCTTGCAGCCATGTGCCTTGTCTCAGCGGGATGTCCTGCCGACATGGTGAATGTCGGCATCTCCATCTGTCCTGACGCTCAGTCAGCGATAGTCGATAGCACCATGACATGATTATAAGAACAGCGTCTAGCAGAATGTAATATGCCATGTTACTGCACAAAAGCAACGCTACTCTGCTTGTCGTGGACAGCTGCTGCCAGTTCCAGAAAACTCATGATGACACACACACATATACGCACACACACGCACACTCACAACCACACACACACATGCACCCACACACGCACACTCACACGCACACACTCACACGCACACTCGCACACACACACACGCGCACACGCACACACACACACACACGGAAACGGTTGCAAAAGCCAAAGAAACACTGGGCAATTGACCCACACTGTCACGCACTGTACCCGAACACAGGAGATCACCGACAGTGCTAAATATAGCTGGTGACCCTAAATATAGCTGTGCCCGTTTGTTTGAGGTGAATTACGGCAAAAGTACCCTTTATTTCCTTACTTTGGGCGCTAGTCAAAACCCGCGAATTTCTCCCCGTTGCTAAGTAAATCTCCAAGTAGTGCTAGATGTAAATAAAATCGGCTAAAGTGAGGTAAATCTGTGAAAATGTAAACAATATAAAAACATAAATCCTTACACAACGCAATTACGGAAAGCGAAGGACGGTGCGACAACGAGCCTTTATCAGAAAATAAACACAAGAAAAACACATGAACGTAAAAACAACTGAAATGATATTACAGTGACCTTGGGTGTGTGTGATTGTGTGTTTGTGTGTGTGTGTGTGTGTGTATATATATATATATATATATATATATATATATATATGTGTGTGTGTGTGTGTGTGTGTGTGTCTGTGTGAGTATGTGTGTTTGTGAGTGCGTGCATTGAATATATCAATTCTTCTTCTTCTTCTTCTTCTTCTTCTTCTTCTTCTTCTTCTTCTTCTTCTTCTTCTTCTTCTTCTTCTTCTTCTTCTTCCTCTTCTTCTTTCGAGGGGAGTGCCACACATCTAGTTATGCATCTGAAAGGTCAGCGTTTCTGACTTCGGCATGCATTTCTGTAAGGTTAGCTTCCTCTAGAGCAGTAGTTCCCAAGCTTTTCAAGCAGACGGCCATATCTACTATTTTCGGTAGTTAAGCGGGCCACAACGTTATAAAATTCTAAAAGTCGTGCAATATCATTCTCACCTTTCTTAACTTAAATTTTAAATCAGTTTCGAAAATCGCTATTAATGTAATTAATTTACAATTGTAACTATTCTTCATAACCAGTTACTTCAGTTCAGATGCCAGTGTATCAATGTCTGGGCACAAATCTGTGATGCCCAAAGTCATAAGCGCAGCTAGGTTACTGTCGGTGAGTCTGAAACGTTGCTTGTTTTTTATAATGGTCATTACGGAAAATGACTTCTCGAGGCCTCGCGTGTCACTTTCTGACAGCTGGCGGGCCACAAGTGGCCCGCGGGCCGTGATTTGGGAACCTCTGCTCTAGAGTCTAGACCAATAGTTCTCAACCGTTTGTTTTTTTTTGCCCATGCACCCCTTCACCATATGTTCAGAATGTCGTTCCCCCTCTCTCTTTCGTATTTTCCCCCCTATAAATTCCCCCCGCCCCTACACGGTATACTTAAAAATGGAAGCTAAATCTGATAACACATACTAGAACAAGAATACACGTCTACATAAAAAGTGATTTGTGGGTCTACTTACGTTATAAAACAAATTTCAGAAGGTCGAGAAGTACCGAACCGTAAAGTATGGAGGGAAAACCAATATCAAGTAATCGGTTCTTGTATTAACGCAATCTTGAAATTATCTTAATTCCAAATAACGACAGCGCCTCGCTGTAGGAACAAGTGTACTTTGACGCATGGTCAACTCGATATCCTTTTTACTTCTACGATCGCCAGTCAATATTTGTAGCGAACAAAAGCAGAAGAAGAAGAAGTCAATATTTGTGAATTTAGTTACGTGCTTATCATAGACGGCTAGATCCACCCATCCATCATGTGCCATGCCGATAAGCGTAGGCGGTCATGTTTTGCCATCTAACTCGATCAACAGAGTCGTGAATCAGCTCCGTGTTTCTGTCTCGACCATGCCAAATGGCTAAGCCATCCGGGTATCTACTTCTCGGTCTTCCCCTTGGTCTCTTCCCTTCGATCTTGCCAGTTGTCACCAAGTTCTCCAATTCATTTCTTCTCATAACATGCCCAAAAAATTGTGAATGTCTACATCTAATGTCTCTAATCAATTTATGATCTTCATTAGTTTCTTCAAGGACTTGTTCATTGATTTTTCTGTCTGTCCATGGTATTCTTTGCATTTTCCTCAGAAACCAAATTTCAACAGCCATCAGATGTTTTTCAGCTTGTCTGCTCATTGTCTACGCTTCACATCCATACAAAAGTACAGGTTCTATGTAGCACTTCAACACTCTTTTCCTCGTTGCAATTGTTATCATTTTATTGGTCAGTATGTTTTTCATCATGCAAAAGGCCACCTTCGCAATGGCAATTCTTTTTCTAATTTCGTCAAGTTATCTCCCATAAAATGTTATGACTGTTCCGAGATAACTGTACAGATTCACTTGTTTAAGAACATGCCCATTTACTTGTATATTGCATTGTGGTATTTCCTTCTTCCCAGTGACGACCATAATTTTTGTCTTCTTACAATTCAATTCTAACCTTAATTGTTCATTGTGTGCAACAGTCGCATCTACTAAATATTTGCAGGTCCTGTTCATTGTCTGCAATCAAGACTGTATCATCTGCATATCTAATGTTATTGATGCATCGTCCCCCCAGTGTTGATTCCTTCCATATCTTCTATATTTCTGAAAATATTTTCACTGTACGGGTAAAAAAGATCTGGAGACATGACACATCCTTGTCTCACACTTCCCTTAATAGGCTGACAATGACCTACTTTATTATCAATTATTATGGCAGCTTGTAGTTTCCAATGTATGTTTTTTTTTATTTACAAGTCTAAGGTTTTTCCATCAATTTGTAGATCTTCAAGCATCCTTATCATATTGACATGTCTCACTTTATCGAAAGCCTTTGTTTAGTCAATAAAGCAAAGGTGTAGATCTTTGTTTACTTCTATAGAACGTTCAATTTCTGTTCTCAAAACAGCATTTACTGTACCCTTGCCTTCTACAAATCCACATTGTTTTTCTCCTATTTCAGGTTGTTTGGAGGGGGGGGGGGGTATCAGGCATTGGTAGTACCTTTGGTAAGGATGACTGTCACGCTCTTTTCAGGGCACATCCCCCACTGGTCCAAGCCTGACATCCAGCTCATGCCTGTGGCTCATAGTAGCTGTCAGCATGCGACAGCGCCCCCCCCCCCCCGGGAAACAGCTGTCTCAGGCTGGCTAAACCAGGCGCGGGTAGCCGATGTGGTGTCAAACCAATCGGTGAACTAGGGTATGCCTATCCACCATGTGAAAACAAGACTCGGCAGACTGCTCGGAAGAAATCATTGTTGATTCAACGGGCCAGACGGCGTTTACATGCAAAGCGTTGTGGAACGTAATAAGCACGGCAAGGCACGTAGAGTGCCCTGGTTATCCACTGCACCTGCATTCATCCCCAGTCGTCTCGACTTGTCTTAACACTGGACTCAGATGGATTCAGGCGAGAGAGTGAGATCGACGAATTGCGCAACTCTTCCTCACTTTAATCCAATTCATCTCGCAAGTCATTCTTTATCCAACTTCATATATCACCTTCAAGCCCTATGGTGATGGGCGAGCAGCGAAGCTGCAGTTTGGATACGCTGGCAGCCGTAGTTGCAGACCTACACATAGGCGGCTCAGGCCATATGGTTGTCTTCTACTCACCGGAGCAGCAGTGGAATTCGGCAGCCCCCTGAGCGACTAAGCAGCCCTCTATAGGAAAACCCAATGCTGCAGCTAAACAAGATGCTGAAAGAGAGTGGTGAGCCCTAAAGGACATAATTTACAACACTGCTATGGAAATCCTGGGTCCACGCCGGAAAGCATAAAGACTGATTTGATGAAAACTCCGAAGACCTCATCCAATTACTGGCCAAGAAACATCTTCTCCTCAAGGCATATTTGAATGATCCGAAGTCAACATAAAAAAGATGCCTTAAATAACATTCAATAAGAGTAAAATAACATAATAATAAGAGTAGTGCAGCAGAAACTTCGGCACATGCGAGACTCCTGGCTGAGCAACAAAGCTGATGAAATTCAAGGCTTTGCTGACAGACATGATATGAAAAACTTCTACAACTCACTGAAAGCGGTCTATGGTCCTACATCACCAGGCATAGTTCCCATCCTCAGTGCAGACGGGAGAACATTGGTCACCGATAAGAAAGAAATCCTTCAACGCTGGGCAGAGCATTTCAGCAACATCTTAAATGCAACTTCCTTCTTCGATGATGAAACCATCAACTGCCTTCCTCAAGTTCCCACTAATTATACTCTTGCTGACCTGCCAACCATAGTGGAAGTAAACAAAGCCATCCAGCGACTTTCCAGCGGCAAGGCGCCTAGTCCTGACTCTATCCCAGCAGAGGTATACAAGGCAGGTGGGCCGGTCCTAATAGAGCAGCTTCACCAAGTCTTTACAAACATATGGGTGTACGAGACCATGCCACAATATTTCAAGGACGCGTCAATAGTCCACCTTTGCAAACGTAAAGGAAACCGCCAATCCTGTGACAACCACCGAGGCATCTTCTAGCTTTCAATTGCAGGGAAGATACTCGCCAGAATTCTTCTCAATCGCCTCACGGCCCATTTCGATCAAGGTCTTCTTCCGGAGAACCAATGTGGCTTCAGAAAAGAACGAGGAACTGTTGACGTGATTTTCTCTGCAAGGACAGCTGCAACAGAAATGTCAGAAACTGAACTTCGAAATGTTTTCCACTTTCATTGATTTTACAAGGGCTTTTGATACAGTCAGCAGAGAAGGACTGTGGAAGATTATGGCGAAATACGGCTGTACACGAAAGTTTGTCCAAATAGTGCGGCTATTGCATGATGGTATGCAGGCAAGAGTACAGGTAAATGGTGAACTTTCTGAGCCCTTTCCTGTCACTAATGGAGTGAAGCAAGGAGGTGTCCTGGCACCGACACTGTTCGGCCTCATGTTTTCAGCTGTGCCTTCGAGAACAATGACATTGGATTAGATATCAACTACCGCATGGATGAAAGTTGTTCAATCTCAGAAGGCTGAAATCTAAAGCCAAAACTAGCAGCGACACCGTCAGAGATCTTCTGTTTGCTGACGACTGCACTCGATATGCCAACTCAGAGGTAGACATGCAACATCATGTTTCAGCTTTCTCATATGCCTGTGCCAACTTTGTGCTCAATATCAACTTGGAGAAGACTGTAGTTATGTGCCAGCCAGCTCCAGGGAATAATCACACCGTGCCGAATATCAAAGTGAATGGTCATAGGCTAAGTGTTGTGAACAAATTCACCTATCTTGGGAGCACTGTGTCCCAAACTGTCACAATTGATGATGAAGTGAATGCAAGAAATCTCCAAGGCCAGCGCGGCCTTTGGCAGACTGTACAAGAATGTATGGCATGGGACAGAAATGGAATAAGCCTGCAAACAAAGCTGAAAGTCTACAAAGCAATTGTATTATCCACACTGCTATATGCTTGTGAAACCTGAACTGTTTATCAGCGACATGCTAGGAAATTAAACCACTTCCACACAGTCTGCCTTAGGAAGCTATTGAAGATTAAATGGCAAGACCTGATCCCAGACACTGAAGTTCTAGAAAGAGCGTCCATGCCCAGTACTCACACTCTACTAATGAAGAATCAGATTCGATGGGCATGCTAGATCACAAGCTCTCTAAACGAATTTGTTTTTTACGGCGAGCTGCGTTGTGGTAAACGCTCCCAAGGCGGTAGATGAAACGCTTTAATGACACTCTGAAAAACTCACTGAAAGCTTTTGGAATTCATCTTGACACCTGGGAGACTGCTGCCGAGACCGAAATTCGTGGCGTACAACGTTACACAAGGATGCAGTCACTTGTGAAGAAACCAGGACTGCAAGAGCTGTGAAGAAAAGGCTGGAAAGAAAAACCACTGCAGCAGATCCCCCTCCTGGAACATCAAGCATTCTTTGTCCACATTGTCAAAGAACTTTTCGAGCCAATATAGGCCTTATCAGCCATCTTCGAACTCATGGCTCTATACTTTCAACCCCCACTGAATGAAATGAATGATCATCATCATTCATCATCTCATCTCATCTCATCATGTTCCTCTTGTACTTTGCGGTGTTGAGGTGAAGTGTAAACATCGTGAGAGTGCCCGATTATGGGCTTCATATATCGATATTCCCATGGACTCTGCTATTTCCTCCGTCCAACCTATTTTTTGAGTCGCAGATCTATCTCGTAGTCCATTAACATTACCGGGTCGATATCCATTTGGGTCAGTCCGTTTATACTTCTTAGTTTTTCTACGAGCAGTATGAAGATCCCCTGCCGGCTTGCTAGGCCAGTCGCAGGTTTAGGACACTAATCTGACCACAGGGAGTCCATCCCCTATGGCGAGCTATAGCCCTGTTAGCCCATGACCTCGCGGTCATGGTTGCCTGGTCTGCACCACGTGGAGGTGGGGGTTGACTTGTGTAGTCTGCGGGTCATCGGCAGGCTACCAATTTTCGCTCTTCACCCGTCCTGGGCTACTGAGTGTAATTTTGCCAAGAAATCAACATACAGCTGAAAGATGTTGGTGTTGACAGCGATGTAATGTAAAGGATATGCAAAAAAAAAAAAAAAAAACCGTCTTGGGAGAGGCTAGTTGATCCTAACCCTGCTGGCTGCAGGGCCACGCGCATTCCACACCTTGCAGACCTCATCATCATTCTTGATGGAAAAACATTTCAGATTGTATTTTCTTCCTAACTCGTTGCATGATAATTCTTAGCAAAATCTTCGTGATGAGGCTCATTATACTAATTGTTCGATGTTGATCATATTCCAAGACTCCTAATTTATTTGGGATTGCAATAAATGCAGAGTTACATAATTCATGAGGTATATTTCCAGTATCATATGTTGTACTCAGCAGTCTGGTAACTTTATCTATTCCACATTCTTCTAAAGCGGTTAGGTATCCGATCTCATTACCCAAGAGATCAGGGGACGTGTGATATCATTAGATATAAATGACTATTAGAGCAATTCCCATGATGCCATCGAGTCCTTACTTTCTAAACTGAGAACGTAAAGGTCTTTTGTACATGTCATTTGGCACACTTGGCATATTCCGCTAGACCCATATATTTAGATCAGCAGGCACTTGTGGCCGGCTTCCTGGACTAGAGGTTAGCGACTTTTCTCTCGTAAGTAACGTGACGACGGTGAGAATCAGCAGTGGTTCGAATCGCGTCGGTAACTTACGGGGTATGTGCGCCGGCCGATCAGAAAGCAATGGCAAACTACTGAGCGCAATCTTGCCAAGAAATCAATAATCAGCTGAAAGATGCTGATGTTGAGATCGATGTCCTGTAAAGAATATGCAAACATTTTATAGGCACTTGTGTGTGATGTGGTATCATTCCGATCGCCTTTACTTTCCCATATAATTTCTGGTACTAATTTTAAGCTGAGCAGACATGGGAGCCCAGCTAAAAAATTAAAATCCACCCTAGTGCGGATTCAACCCTTGATCATCGGGATAGAAGGCGAGTGTCTAGCCACTACACTACTGACGCTACAGTGGCTCCAATATATCTTTATGGTAGATCACACCACCACTGACCCGTCGGTGAGACCCAGACGTAGTGGTTGGGGTTTTAACTTTTATTGCAAAGGCTAATGACTGAGTCTTCAAAAAGGAGAGTTTGGCATATGAGGCTTCGACCTCCAGCATGATAGTGGAGGTGTAAGCAGTAACAGCGGCATTCCGTTGGCTGGAGGAGACTACTGCAACACACATTGTATTCATTACGGATTCAAAGAGTATGCCTAGTAAGGTGGAGAAAGCAATGTTTCGTGTGGACTGGCTGTCGCCGCTTCAGAGGCCACAGATTGTAAGAATTGTATGGGTATTTTTCCCTGGCCATGCGGGGGTGCGAGGGAATGAACAGGCTGATAGGCTAGCAGGGAATGCACCTCTTGGAGGTAGATTGCCTATGGACAAGGGTGCTTATGCTACCAGGTGGAGAAGGCGGAGGAACAGATTGAGAACCCATATGTGGAAAGAATGAGATTGCGGGGGATCGGCAGGGGTTCTGGAAGAATCTCAAAACTGACAGGGAAAACCAGAAGAACTTTTAATCAGATAGCGGTGGGAACGATTAAGGATTAGTAGTATGGCTCTTCGCTGGCTGTTGAACGAGGGGACGGAGCACGTATGGGAATGTCCTGAGTGCACTGACTTCGGTTCTTAACTCAACTCTTTATAGTAGATCATCATCATCATCAAGTGCATAGACTTTCATCACTTTCCACAGATCTCGCTCTTTGGTTTTCTGGATCAACTCTGCTGATGATATTTCACCATGCCAACGTCACAATCCATCCAGCATCATTTCTCTATGTCTTCTTCTTCTTTCGTTCGCTTGAAATATGTCTATAACTATTACTATAACTGCAATGTTGTCTCTTGTATGAATTTAACTGTCTTTTTTTAGTTCACACAGCGGTCCATAGAGTTTATCTTCCACTGTCGTCTCTCTAAGGCCAGAAGGTTTGCCTAGATATATTATATTTTGGGCAGTCTTGGAGTATGTGCTCTCTGCGCCCCCGATCCACATGTGCACATGGCTGAGTCACCAAGCTTGAAGTTTGTATACATGTGGTTGCGTAATCTATTGTGCCCTGTTCTGAGGCGCAGAATAATGACTTGTTCTGGTCTGTCCATAACGTGGTAGTCATCGTGAGCAGGTTTTGGTGGCTTTCTGACCTATTTTATCATTCTTTTCTTTTGGTGGTATGTAACTTCTCTATGCCGGTCTCTCTGGCCGAGGGGTTTCACCACTTTCTCCGTAATCCCGTTTATCACGCAGTCTCGTAGCGGGCGAGAGCTGGAAGCGGTTCGACCCCCGCTGGTGACTTGCGGGATAACTGAGCCGGCCGCTCAGAAAGCAATGGCAAACTACTGCCAAGAAATCAACAGACAGCTGAAAGATGCTGCTGTTGACAGCGATGTCCTGTAAAGGAAATGCGAATTAAAAAAAAACAACTTCTCTATTTCTGTCTCTGCCCCTCTTCCCATCGATTTTATGAGTTTTGTAGATAAGTATTCCCGTTTCCGTGTACGGATACGCAACCACACGTCTACCATAACTTGGTATGTTTCCTGTTAAGGTGTGTACAATTGTACATTGAAATGGTTCGTCGGGCTGGCATTTTAGACATTTGATTTTATGATCATTTCATAAAAACTTATATATTATCTTACTTGTAAAATGTTATTACAAGGTGGGCATAACCTACTAGTATTAGTTTGTGTGTGTGTTCTCCTTCATAAAATGTTTATTCTGCATTGCCTTCTCCTTCTAATTGATGATGACACGGCGGGTGGACTCACATCACACGGACGGACTGAGACTTCGTGTGAGTTTGTTTCAGTGTGAATGAGTAGATGAAGAAGTCGAGTCCAGTGAGTGTGAGTCACTGACTCCAATCACCACTGCTAACTTAACCAACCCTCTTGTGAGTTTAAGCCACGACTCACTCCTTAACACATTATTAAGTAACTAATATACTTAACTTAGCTCTTGGATGATAATGCATTAAATGATTAATTAATGATTAATATTTAATGCGTGATCCAAATTAAAAATAGAATAATTATAATTTAAGTTTTTCTGTCTGGGGCAAAAATCAGAAAGAAAATCTAAACCTGCGCAGTTCGCAGTTCGCTGCCAGACACTACAGTCACTAGCACGACTAGCACTAGCCAGGCAGCCTTAATAAAATTCCTCAGGCTCAAGATCCCCTGCCCTAGACTCAAAACTGCAAGGTACTATAAGGCAGTAGATGATAGTGACAGTTACTTGATAATTTCTCATCCTCTTTGTTGTATCCTGGTGTTGTGAAAGTTGGAAATCTGATAGTGATAGTTAATGACGTTACAGTTAGTTAGCATGTCAATCATGTCTGTTGTTGTCCAGTTGCTTTCTGAGCAGCTTTTGTTTTGCTCCTTGTCTGAAGTATCTCAGTCCCAGGATATCATAGTAGCCACCAAGAGGGTTACTGATGACAACAACAAAATCATAAGTGTATAGCATTACTATGACTGTCACAAGTGTATAGATAGCATTACTGTGACTGAGAGTGTGTGTATATATATATATATGTGTGTGTGCGTGTGTGCATGTGTATAAACACACTCTCTCTCTCTCTCTCTCTCTCTCTCTCTCTCTCTCTCTCTCTCTCTCTCTCTCTCTCTCTCTCTCTCTCTCTCTCTCTCTGTATAAAACATAATATGTGAATTGTGACCAGCGTTCTTTAGTACTCTCTGTGACTAAACTTTAGAAGTACTATACTAGACTAGCACATCTTAGAAGACATTGATTGAGACACATGGAAAATAGCATGATCACACAAGATGCGTTGCTTGGGACAGAAAAAGTTTAGCCTATAAGTTTAGTTTTCACTCCCACTGTGACAGCTTGAAGTTGTCACAGCAGAAATCTCTGACCAGAGATCACATCCAGGAGCAGGTAGTTTACACATGCATGCAAGCTGTTTTTTGTGATCATTAATGTGTAATGTTTACAGCCACGTAGCATAGTGTCTTTCAACAATACATCATTCACACATTAATTCAACACCAAGCAATTTCAGTATTTATTGGTTAGTCGATACTTCACTAAGCAGTTGCTGTTGACAATGGCATGAGTGATCTCAGACTAGGGTTTGATGTCATCTCTCGGTGTTTGTTATGAGAGGGAAAGACCACCTATTTCTGCGTGCAAAGTGTGATGGTACTAACACTTCACATACCCACATCAGTTGGGTCTGTTACAGGACATTTTTTATATACTGCACTAAGCAAGATGTTTGAAAACAAAGCTTCCAGCTGTACCATATATTTATAGATTGTTATTATTCGTGAGGGTTTTAGATTGTTATTATTCATGAGGGTTTTCCTAATGAAAATTAACACCAAACTATGATGGTCCTAATTAAACCGCACTTGCAGAAAAAGCATGCAGCAAAAGGTGAAGGAATGAAATTGCTGATATGAAATTTACTTCTGGAAAGGGATATTAATTCTTAGAATAACTAAAGAGTAATTCTTAAAGAACCAATTCTATGGTGTAGCTACACACAAAAACTCATGTAAATTATTATTTAGTAATCCTTTGGAACTCTCACTGCTAGTTAACTCTGTTATTTTAATTTCCTGTAACTGTCATGTCTGAAGAAACAAATTATTAATTGGTGATTCAAAATATTTAGAATAATGATACTCAAAACCATATCCCAAATAAAACTAGCAAAAATCTGAAATATCTATCACCAGGTTGGATTGTCAAAATGTGGACTCAAAATCTAGTAGATTGTTGATGTAGCTAGTGCTCAAATACTTGTGAAAGAAGGAAATATCTTACAGAAAGGCAGGAAAGAAAAAAGATTATACAAGTCATGGGCAATATATTATTTAATCACCACGTGCCATGCCCTGTTGTACAGATGATCACATTCATCCACAAACTTCAGTTCCCAGTATTTGTGATAAGTTTGCCTGCTGATTGTCTTCCATGCCACTTTGCCAACCCATCCAACATTTTTAACCTCCATTGACCTTGTTTTTAACACCCTCAATCTTCCCGGTTGTCACAACCTTCTCCAAAGCCTTCTCATTACGTTACTAAAACTGATGATTACCTGGTTGAGATGTTGATAATCAAATGTCATTGTACATTGGCCTATTGCAGTACTTAGATATTGGTCTTTCTATTGGTCCACGGAATTCTTAGCATTGTACAAAGAAACCACTTTGTCAACTCATTCAGCAATTCCCCCCCCCCCCCCCCCCCCCATTTTGACCTTGTTTTTTTAACACCCTCAATCTTCCTGATTTTCTGTAAATAAGTTTGTTCGTTCGTTCGTTCGTTCGTTCTTGTAGCCCCTAATTTCTTTCTAATCTCATTATTCAATTCAAGTCACAAGCATATAATAGTATGCGCCATATATAATATCTAAGGACTTATTTTCTGACATCTCTAAATAGGGATATATTACACAGAGTGTATTCTGATTGATGTCAGGTATTAGATACAACTGAGCTATGTATGACAGTAGGTGGTACTACCTGATTTGTTTGTTAGCACTAAATGTTGGGTGAGGCTCACCAAACCAAACACCCCACATTGTACCTTTGGGTGGAGGAGCGCTTCTAAGACTAAATGTCATGGCATGACTGACCAGGCCCGAAGTCTTGGTCAGCAACTGATCTAGGATTGAACCCCGAACAGACAGACAGTTAGAACATTACTTTGTTTTGTTCCAGAAGTATTGGTGTTACCTTTCCTCTGAATTAAACTAGGCAGGCGAAGATGTGGTTCCCGAGACGAATATTGCGAATTCCTTGGACTGCCAGAGTAACTAATGACGACTGCCTGACACAGGCTAATGAAACTAGAACATTATATACAACAATAAGATAGAGACAAACATCTTTCTTTGGTCACGTGATGAGAAGAGAGGCATTGGAGAACATCGTAGCAACTGGAAAGATCGAGGGGAAGAGAGGCAGAGGCAGACCAAGAGAAATGATGCTGGATGGATTGAGACGGTGGCATGGAGGAATATCAGCAGCAGAGTTGATCCAGAAAACCAAAGACCGAGATTTATGGAGTGCCATGAATGCCTACGCCAGCCGGCACGGCACTTGACGATGAGGCCAAGAAAGGGATCATACTGCATGGGCAACTCATGATCTCTGCAATTCAGCCAAGGCTTTGTGCTGTGGAGAGGTTTAAACTCCATCCCTGGTCTTACCGCCATAGGTTGTAGTTATTATGCCTTTAAAAAAAAATTTAAGCACAGTTAGTTAGTTAGTTAGTCGCAGTTCCAACTTCACAGCAACGGGTCGTCCCCATTATGCTCCATTCCTGTGCCAGTGAATATTACACAAAATGCTTTCCACTGCCCAATGTGAAAAGTGGAAAAGACAGGAGTCTCGACAAACAACAGCCTGCACAGATACACTGTGCATAATGCCGCCGCCAGAATGTCAACAAAATAGTCCCCCATGGAACACCCAGTTCATCTATGATGTAATCGGCAGTCATTTTCCCATCTGGATGTTTCCTAGATGTTCACCCACACAATTCATGAAATACAGTTCATCGTAGCCTCCTTAGTCGCCTCTTACGACATGCGTGGTAGGCTACAGTGTTGCTATTCTTTGCTTCCCTTATGGGCCCCGGCAACACATGGGACACACTGTAACAAACTATCGTCTGTCAAGATGGCAAGGTGCCAGTGAGTGAATGATTGATTTCATCTAATGGAATACTGACTTTGCTTGGATTATTCTGTATGGTACCTGAGTGTTGCTCTTTTCCATCCGTTATCATTGACCGAGATAACTTAATCTCCTTACTTATTTCATTCCCATTTGCTGTACAGTAAGTTGCTTTGTTTTTTTCTTGGCCATGACTGTGACTTTTGTTTTTGTGATATTTAGTTTTAGTTCTTTATTTTCACTATCAGTGTTTATAATGTTTATCAATTCTTGCAGTTCATTAAAATTTTTTCTTTAATTTTTATAAGCTCTGTATTATCATATCTCATGTTATTTATAATTAATCTCTCAACTCTCACATCTGGTTTATATCTAACAGATTTATTTTTAGAAAGAGGTTTAAAAGTGTGAGGATTGGCTTATTGCACTGGATTTTATCCCATATGGCTTGGTCGCTTTTTGCAGAGCAGGTGGCCAAAAGCGTCACACAGAGCACAAACTCAGTAGCTCCAGTAGCAGGAATCTCTGAGTAAACTGCACCTGTGAACTGAATGACAAAGTCCAGAAATGAACCCACAACCTTCGGAGTGTGAGGCAGAAGGTTTAACCACTTCACTATGAAGGATTTAATTTAAATACTGAATGCTCTCGCCCGTGTGTTGCCGGGGCCCATACGGGGGAGCAAAGAATAGTAACACTGTTGCCTACCATGCACGTCGTAAGAGGCGACTAAGGAGGCTGTGGTTCCGTCGCCCTGCTACTGAGAGTGCGTGGCGCGACACTGTGAGCTGTGAATTTCACGTGGAATGCTTTTGCATCTGTCCAAAGTTGTTTATCACGTGAACTGCATGTTCAGAACGATGACGGCCGGCTGTTACTGGATTGACTGGTTTGCCTTTTCGGTTCACGAGACTCCTGGGAGTTGTCGCTGTAGCTATGGAGTTTGTGCTTTGTGCAGCGCTTTCGGTGGGTCGTCCTGCAGAAAGAGACCGAGCCATATGGGATAAAACCCTGGTCAATGTAGTCTTTCTGGTGACTGCCGTTTTCTTCGACGATGAACTGTATTTTTCGTGGAGGACTTTTGTGTTGGCATTCTGGCGGCGGCATTATGCACAGTGTACCTGTGCGGGCTGTTGGCATGCCGACATTCCTGTCTATTCCATTGTTCACATAGGGCAGTGAGGAGCATTTTGTGATATTCACTGGCACAGGAACGGAGCAATATGGGGACAACCCGTTGCCATGAAGTTGGAACCGCGACTAACTAACTAACTGAATGCTCTACCTCCCACCAATTTCCTTGACAAATTATATACCATAATTCTTGATTAGCACCTGAAGTATGCCTGTAAAAGTTTGCTTTGTGGCCTTTATCTTAACTTTTACTATCTTAAGGAACACACAAAGTGAGATTGGCCACTCTTCTTATGCATCAATCAATGTGTCATGTGTGATAGGCTGTTCTTTATTTGTACCAGTCACTGTGTCATCCGTGATTGGCTATTTTTCATAAGTACTAGTCACTGTGTCATGTGTGATTGGCTATTCTTCATGTGTACCAGTCACTATGTCATCTGTCATTCGCTATTCATCGTAAGTATCAATCACTATGTCATCTGTGATTGGCTATTCTTCATAAGTACCAGTCAATGTGTCATGTGTGATTGGCTATTCTTCATTAGTACCAGTTAATGTGTCACACGTGATTGTATTTCTTTTGTTTAAGCAGAGTATATTACAGAAAACTGGTTTAGGATTTATTTTATGCATAGTGCTTATATAATCAGACCAGTTGTGCTGTATGGCTCTGAAACCTGGAATACAACGAAAGGAGACGAAGCCTTGCTACAAACCTTTGAGAACAAAATTTTAAGACCCATCTTTGGACCCATTAGGGATACACAAAGTGGAGAGTGGAAAAGAAGAAGTAACAAAGACATTTATGATCTAAGTCCCCGCTAATCACTGGAATTATGAAGGCTAATAGACTACAATGGCTGGGGCATATAGAAAGAATGGAAGATAATAGGGAAACAAAACTCGCTTACACTCAGGAAATAAATGATTGTAGACCAAGAAGACGGTGGAGAGATAATATATATACAGACCTACAAGCACTTGGAATCAACGACTGGCAAGAGAAGGTCAACCAGAGAGACGAATGGAGATGGATTGTATCTGCAGCAAAGAACCTCAATGGCTCGGAACGCTGAAGAAGAAGAAGATAGTGCTTATGTATGGCCCCTGTACAAGTATTACCTTTGTGACTCTGCTGTTGTCATTGATCCATTTCTTGGCTATTGATGCAATCTTCCTGGGCAGAAAGAGTTACACTTCCTCTTGTTCAGCCTATTTGTATATTACGTCACCCTGTCGTAGCCGTTAATTTAGCAGCTGCATAGTTTTGTGTGTGTGTTGTCTGTTTCTTCTTCTGAATTTAACTAATTCCATTCTATTTAATGGGGAGATTATGGTGTCTGGTAATTTTTACAAGAACTATTAGTGTCTAAGTGTCTAAAAAAAAATAAATCTTAAAAGTCGAGAGGATTGACTTCATTGCACCGGGTTTTATCCCATATGGCTCTGTCTCTTTCAGCAGAAAGCACGAACACCGTAGCTCCAGCAATGACCACCTGGAGTCTCAGAGTGTCTCAGAGTGCTCTAGTGTTGTTTTGTGGATGTGCTTTTCTAGCCATTTTGATAGTGAGGATAATATGGAAATTGGCCTATAATTACTCATGAGACGATCGTCTAATGAACCAGCTTTTAAATGAGGATACACTTTAGCGATTTTAAAGGCTGATGGGAAGTGACCTTTGGTGAGACATTGATTATATATAAAAGTTAGTGACTCGCAGATCGCCGGTGCAGCGTAGTGAATGATCAGTAATCGGATCATTCGATACGCTGCACCGGCGATCTGTGAGTGACTAACTTTTATATATATATAATCAATGTCTCACCAAAGGTCACTTCCCATCAGCCTTTAAAATCGCTAAAGTGTATCCTCATTTAAAAGCTGGTTCATTAGACGATCGTCTCATGAGTAATTATAGGCCAATTTCCATATTATTCTCACTATCTAAACTGCTAGAAAAGCACATCCACAAAACAACACTAGAGCACTTAGTTCGCCACAAACTAATAGTTGACAGTCAGTCAGGATTTCGGCCAAAATATTCTTGTCATACAGCCGTAACAAACATGATAGAAAACTGGCATCAAAATATTATTAACAATATTCTATGTGGAGCGATGTTTATAGACTTTAGAAAAGCATTCAATATGATAGATCATACTATTCTAATTAAAAAACTAGAAACAATGAAAGTAAGCTTTAATATAGTGACATTAATAAAATCATTTTTATTAGACAGAAAACAAGTAGTATCACACAAATCTTTATCTCAAGCCATTACCATTAATACTGGAGTACCTCAGGGGTCTATACTTGGCCCTCTGTTATTTGCCATTTATATATATATGATCTTCCCTTATCATCTGCCGTCGTCCTGTGATCTATTTGCAGATGACTGCACAGTATATACAAACCCTATTCATTGTAATGTGCTAGAATTATCCTTGCAACAGGAAATAAATAGTGTAGTTAACTGGAGTCATGCAAACCGCATACAAATTAACATTTCTAAAACAAAATCTATGTTAATAGGAACTACGCAAAGACTTCACACTCTAAACTTGCAGAGAACTCTTCAGCTGCACATTGGTAGCTCGCCTATAGAAAGTGTAACCGAGCACAAGGCACTGGGTCTTATCATAGATCAAAATCTAACCTTCAATTCCCATGTTCATGCTCTAGTTAAACAAATAGCCAAAAAAATGTACCAACTTGCCAAAATTAAAAATTTCCTTGGCGAAAACACAGGAAAGATATTCTATACTTCCCACATGCAAACACATATTGATTATTGCTCCACAATCTGGGATGGATGCTCCAGATCAATAACAAAATGGAGTCTCTGTGGCGAAGTGGTCAAGCCGTTTGACTCTGGCTTCAAAGGTTGTGGGTTCGATTTCGGGCTACGCCCTTCAGGTTCACGAGTTAAATTTTTCGGAGACTCCTGTGGGTCGTCTCTAGAGCTATGGAGTTCGTGCTTTGTGCAACACTTTCCGCACTGCGGAAAGAGACCGAGCCATATGGGATAAAACCCGATGCAATGAAGTCGATCCTATCGACTTTTAAGCGACTTTTTAATAATAAAGCGCCTTTATTCACTCCAGAAAAGGGCAGTGAGTTTAATCAATGGTGATAAGCTTAAAGACAATTCTAACCTACATGAACGTCTTCAGTTACTGCCACTCCACAAACGCCTACTTTTTAATAAGGCTAAACTAATTCACAAAATCCTGTTTCAAAATGCTCCAAGCTATCTTTGGCCATTGTTCAAATATAACGCAAGACATAGCGAATGGCTAAATATACTTCATGTCCTTTAACCTAGGATAGACTTATATAAAACAAACTTAGCATACTCTGCCACTCAGTTGTGGAACAATCTTCCACAAGAAATCAAAGTCACCACCAATCATTATACATACAGTCGCAACCTGTTTGAACACTACCTCAGTACAGACTACATGCCCCCCTAAAAATAATAATGGTAAATTATCTCAAACGACAACTAGTTAATAAACATTCCCATATGTATGGCACGTTACACCTTCCTTAGGTATTTAACATGTCCATGGTAAACATTGCCTCAGTGAGTCATGTATTATTGATTATTTTTCATGCATATTAATGCTTATTGTTCTTTTGTTGTCTAAGATTAGCTTCATAAGTGATGTTGAATGAAATAATGTATGAGAGGAATTAGAGAAGAAGGGCAGAAGTCAGACGGGCCTGCGTGCCCAATTCTTAACCCTTTGAAAATAAAGATTGTTCGTTCGTTCGTTTGTTCGTTCAGAGAAAAATGCATTCATGAACCGAAAGACATAGCCCAGAATCGAACCCACAACCTTAGGTAGCATGAGGCAAACCGCTTGACCACTTCACCATGGAGACTCCCAGTTAGTGGCCTTGGTAGCGCAGTAGGTAGCGTGTCAGTCTCATCATTAGTGTCTAATGGTATCACACATACCCCATCTCTTGGGTAGTGAGATCAGATACCTAACCTTTTCAGATAAGTGGGGAAAAAAACTGGAGGTTCCATGTGCAAGTTGCACATTATCAATCTCATATGACAACTGGAAATTGTAAAGAGAGCCTGCCATGGCAGGATTGTTAAGAAAGAAAATCCTACCCAGGGGTAGTGAGAAGGATGAAATGTGTCCAGAGGAAGCAAACCTTACATTAATGCATGCCGGCGTCTGACACCCAGACTTCTGAGATGCATAAATAGGTACGACGCATTTACCTTGGAAGAAGAACAACAAATAAGAAGTTCTGTTAACTTCTTCAAAGCCTGTCCAAGACAGTTACTGATTTAACTGTCTCTGACCCAGACAGTTATTTTAATCTAACCACTGTCTGGGTCAGAAATAATGAATATTCAGTAGCCCGAACAATAGTTAGCCATTTTCTGTCTGCAAACTAAAGATTTCTTGTAATTGTAAACTTATTTTTGATTTGGATGGCTTTTTATATATATGGTGCAGCCACAGTATGTTCACCTGTCAACGTGTCACAGTAAATTTATTATTGTGTGTATGTGAGTGATTCATTTATAGAAATATTCACTTATGTAAACATATTTTAAATAAATACACATAAACGCTTATGTGTGCACACACATATTCACTTATGCAAACATAATTACAAATATATATATATATATATATATATATATATATATATATATATATATATATATATATATATATATATATATATATATATATATATATATATATATATATAAAAGAGACTGTATGTTTGTGGTTGGGGATGTATTTGCTGCGTTCGCGAACGGTCCATCCGATTGAGATGAAATTTTCTACACGTCTTCCTTTCATTCCTGTGCAACCGACTGTAATAGTTTCTTAGTGTAAAATCGGCTACTTACTTACTAAAATTTCATTTTGTAATTACATGACTTAACATAAGAAATACTCTATAAAGGGACATAACTTTTAGTAGCATTGATATATCTTAGGTTAAGTCCCCTGGCTATAGATAGCTATATAAATAAATAGATACATAGATAGATAGATCTGACCCGATAGATAGAGAGGGTGGGATAGACGGAGTGAGAGACGGACAGGCAGACAGACAGATAGATAGACAGACAGATAGACAGACAGCCGGGTCGACAGACAGACAGACAGTCAGGAACGGGAACTTACATGACTACTTATATGAATTAAATTAGATGCTCCCCACCAGGGACTGGGTGAAGCCGGGCCGGGTCAGACAGACAGATAGTCGGGAACGGGAGCTTATATGACTACTTATATGAATTAAATGAGATGCTCCCCACCAGGAGCTGGGCGAAGCCGGGCCGGGTCAGACAGACAGACAAACAAGCAGACAGACAGATAGATAGATAGATAGATCCCCGCCAGGGCCTGGGCGAAGCCGGGCCGGGTCAGCTAGTATATATATATATATATATATAATCTACAGACTGACAGACAGGTAGACAAGGCAGATGTGTGTATGTGTTTTATGCGCATGTGTGTATGTTCACGTTTGTGTTTCTGTGCTAGCATGTGCATGCATGCATGCACTCACAGAGAGAGAGAGAGAGAGAGAGAGAGAGAGAGAGAGAGAGAGAGAGAGAGAGAGAGAGAGAGAGAGAGAGAGAGAGTAAAAAATAGAGACCAATAGGATGAGAAAGTGAAGTATTTTCCTATTTTGATGACATGATAGTTAAAACATTACAAAATTATGACATATATCCTTTTACTAACAGCTAAAACATATTAACTGCTTGTTTTCATAAAGCCCACTTTTGTCTGTTTTTATCAACAGTTGCACACTGTCACATGAAATGCTGCAACATGTGGTACTCATTGTTGTCAAGTAGGTTTCACATGGTGTGCTGGGACTGCTAGTTATGTATTTTATGAACACACCATCTGCTGTGTACATCCTGGTGATTAATCTCATATGTCCACCCATCGTTTTTGGTTCTGTTATTTAGTCATACTGGAGTAGTTGCAGATTTTAAAGTTGTTAAGCTCATGAATTTGCAAGTTTTATGTATATTCAACTGTTTGTGTTCTCAAACTAACAGTAAATCAAATGACAACTGTATTTTTCATGTATTTATTTAGTCTTACTTGTATAAAAGTTTGTTTGATTCTCAGCTGTGTCTGGTACCTCCCTTTGCCTTGTTCTTCACCTGCCCTGTCTGGTACCTTCCTTTGCCTTGTTCTTCACCTGCCCTGTCTGGTACCTCCCTTTGCCTTGTTCTTCACCTACCCTGTCTGGTACCTCCCTTTGCCTTGTTCTTCACCTGCCCTGTCTGGTACCTCCCTTTGCCTTGTTCTTCACCTGCCCTGTCTGGTACCTCCCTTTGCCTTGTTCTTCACCTGCCCTGTCTGGTACCTCCCTTTGCCTTGTTCTTCACCTGCCCTGTCTGGTACCTCCCTTTGCCTTGTTCTTCACCTGCCCTGTCTGGTACTTTCCTTTGCCTTGTTCTTCACCTGCCCTGTCTGGTACCTTCCTTTGCCTTGTTCTTCACCTGCCCTGTCTGGTACCTTCCTTTGCCTTGTTCTTCACCTGCCCTGTCTGGTACCTTCCTTTGCTTTGTTCTTCACCTGCCCTGTCTGGTACACCTTTGCCTTGTTCTTCACCTGCCCTGTCTGGTACTTTCCTTTGCCTTGTTCTTCACCTGCCCTGTCTGGTACCTTCCTTTGCCTTGTTCTTCACCTGCCCTGTCTGGTACTTTCCTTTGCCTTGTTCTTCACCTGCCCTGTCTGGTACTTTCCTTTGCCTTGTTCTTCACCTACCCTGTCTGGTACACCTTTGCCTTGTTCTTCATCTGCTCTCTGGTACCTTCCTTTGCCTTATTCTTCAGGTGCCTGGTCTGAAGCAGAAGTCAGTGATGTGACTCTCAGATCCTCTCTATGTCATCAGATGTTTTGATGAATTTGGTGCAGTGTATTTTATTATTTGTTGCCCAGCTGTTAAATCTTTCCGCATAAATCTTTCTGTCTTGCCACACAAGACTGATTTGTCTATTTCGTCTATACTTTTGACCTACCCCATACATTTTCTTTGTCTTTTTCTTATGTGTTTGACGAATGATCTAGAAATACCTACAGTTGTTTCTACCTGTTAGCATAAGTTTTTGTAGAGGGTCTTCTCTACATTTATCCCCCATCGGAACATTCAACCAACTCATACCTCCTGCAGCTCCCTTCGTGTCCTCCCCACATTGTTCATCCCTGCCTCTAGTTCCCTTCTCCATGTGTTTGAGCAAGTAGTAAGTAAAGGACTTTTCACACACCTTAAGACATTCTGTGCAAATGGTGCTAGACCCATATTTTTATAGACCAGTCAACACATTAGATGGGAAGTGATCAGTATCACAATGGCTGAATTTACTTTACAAGGTATGTTTGTGGAGAGTATAGAGGGAAATTGGAAGGTGAGAGAAATGTATATGATATTGAGAAAAAACTTGATTTGCAATATTTAAGTTTTACTTTTGTTTTTCAGATGTAAACCCATGATGGACTTTGTGGTGCTCTTGGTTTCAGGAATTTTTATGGTGAAATATTAGAGCTGCCATTGGCTTTATTGTTATTATTATTATCAGCAACTCATAGTGAATAACCAAGACGTGTGGAGTACCATGGCAGGAAAAATGGAGTCCATTAACATCTCCAAGGCCTCAACAACAACCAACCTTTTCTACTTGTTCTTTCATGGAGGGAAAGCTGCAATAATTCCATTCCTGACACTTTTCTTCAGGCTGGTTGGATTGAATGCTCTAGAAACTGGTACAATTATTGCAGTGAAAACCTTGACTAGTTTAGTGTGGGCACCATTGTGGGCCAGATGTGCCACGGCCTATAGCCGACATAGACTGGTTCTGGTCATTTCCCTTTTTATGATGATCATGACTTATTTAGCTTTTCCTGCACTGTACACCCAGCTCTCCTCACAAGAGCATTGTTTGCAGTCTTCAAGCAACAATCATTCATCAGATTTGCCTCTTGTTTCATCAAGTCATGATGCTTCTACAGCTTTGCCACATGATATCAAGACACCTAGTACCTATCCAACCTCACTGTTGCCTGCATCTACTACGGGCATATTTTCAACTAGTGCCAGCACTGGTGGTGGTCATCACCTTGAACAAACAACAACATCTGGAATTCAAGTGTCTGCATTAGAAAAAACCACACCTCCACCATGGACATCTTCAGATACGAGTTTAACAAACACTTCAATGGCGTCTCTGCAGAACAGTGGTGAACCACGCCTGTATGGGAGATTACTGGGTATTTTACATAAATTGGATATGACCATCGAGAATTATGTTGCTGCTAATTTAACACTACAGGAACTGTCTTATTTCATTGAATCTTATTATCAAGGCATGGATGTCAGTAAAGATGATGTCAAGGAACTTTACGAATGGCTGCAACTCAAAACTAAAAATCCACACACAAAGGTAAGTTGACAATGTATTTTCTCTTTTAAGTAAAAGGTTAGTAAAGTTCTCCTTTCCATGCCTTGAGGTTATTGGGTTTATGGTGTTAAATCCATATCTTTATAGACCAAATCAGCATATAATGGGTCATGTGGGAACCCAGGTCACTGAAAAAATTAATAAATTACCGCCTTAATAGGGATACTGACATGTGACCACTAGGTTGGCAGGCAAACATGCTATCCATTGTGCTATGTAGCTCACACAAAAAAGAAAGCATAATAGGGCAAGCAAAAACTGGAACATTCTGTGACAACTGGTGTAATTTCTGTGATAACTGGTAATATATTTGTCATCCCTAGATCAGGAAATCAACATCCGGATTGGTAAGGCAGCAACACAATGAACAAAGAACAGGAAGCTTACTGCCAAAACAAAAGTCCTTGTCTATCAAGCCTGTGTCCTTAGTACTCTTCTTTATGGCAGTGAAACCTGGACAACTTACTCACACCAAGAGAAACGTTTAAACAGCTTTCATATGCAGTGTCTGTGAAGAATTCTTGGTATTAAGTGGCAAGACAAAATCACAAATACTGAAGTATTGGAAAGATCAGGTTGTGTGACGGTTTATTCCATGCTCAGTCTTCGTAGACTTAGATGGATAGGACATCTTAGGAGGATGGATGATGGTAGAATACCAAAGGACATCTTTTTTGGTGAATTACAGATGGGTAAGAGATCTCAGGGTCGGCCTCTACTACGATACAAAGATGTGTGTAAGCGGGACATGATTGATACAGGCATTGATAATGCACATTGGGAGCAAGTCGCAGCTGAACATGTTGCATGGAGGGCAAACATCAGAAATGGAATAAAGACAAAGGAGAAAATTATTGCAGATAAGTCGCACACCGAGCAAGTGAGATGTATGATGGTGGAAATGACCACATGTTCACATGCACCCACTGTGAACGAACATTTACAGCGCGAATTGGCCTTATCAGTAATAAAAGTTATTATGCCTTTTTAAAGCACAAACTATCGTCTGTCAAGACGGCAAGGTGCCAATGATTTGTCATGAGGTTTCAAACGTTAAAAAAATTGATGTAGTCAAAAATGGGTACTAGGAAATGTTTTGGGAAGTAAAGGCAGCCTGCGTGACACTGACCACAGCACCCACTTAAAGCTCTCTAGTCTATAGAAGATATAGGTCTAGCCTCATATGCCCAATGACACAGGAATGTTAACCCAGTCAACAAACACCTGCAGAAGTCAGAAGCAAGAACACAGCTCTGCTGTAAATAGGCACAATGCAATCACGTCCGAAAAACTCTCAGGATGAACGAAGAAGAGGAAGAAGATATGCCCAATGTACCTTAGGTGTGTAAAAAGAACTTTTAGTGTGAAGCGTCGGAGAGAGGTTGTGGATGTAATTTTCTGTTTTTTGCTTGCCTTGCTGTTTATGCTAATGTCTTATTTGATTTGTTTGATGTCTCTTTTACTCTGTCTAGCCATCTCTTCCTTTCGTCATGTCTTGTCGTCGTGCGTTGGTGTGAGTGTGGTCATTCTCACTGCGAACGCTAACAAGTCAAGTCGCATTATTCTGTCAAGAAGCCTGATCAGCGGGAAAATGTCAGTTGAAAGTCCAACAACAAGAAACATGCTGTTGCCAAGATGTGCAGCGTGGGAGCCAACAACAAGAAGAAGAACGTCGTGAGCCCACCTGCTAGCTGCATCAAAGAGCCTGATACTACACCGATTACTGAAGCTACCACGAGGGAGAAGATTGACAGCCCAACACAGTCAAGAACCAAGACAGCAGAGAAGGAGGAGAAAGACACCAGAGTCGGAAACACTGACTCAAAAACAGTCCGATGGGTTGTCAAGCGGATTCCTGTGGAGCTGACAGATGAAGAAATCCTGAAGCAGCTACGTGAAGAGAATCTTCACATCCGATTCTTGAAGGCGGAGCGGCTTCTCACCTACTCCAAGATACCTACAACCTTGGCAGTAGTGACGTCGGAGGGCAGCGAAATGCCGAACACAGTATCATTCAACAAGAGAATGCAGCAACCAGAGAGATTCATACCAAGAATCACGCAATGTTCCAGATGTCAGAAGGCCGGCCACAGTAGAGCTACGTGTCGCAGTAAGACGGAAATATGCCGATACTGCGCCGATCACCACGCCTTCAAGGAGTGTCCGCTGGCCAAGCTGGACACGGACTTCCGAGCACCCAACAACAAAAGAAAGTGCGCCAACTGCCTGGGCAAACATGGAGCAAGATACCTGGGCTGTCCGTACCTGCAGAGACACAGAGACGTCTTAAAGATCGCCATCATCACAAAGACACCATTCAAGGAAGCAATGCAGAGGGGCGAGACAGCCACGGGTATAGCACAAGCTGAAAGAGATCAACTTCAAAAGCAGATAGACGAGTTGAAGAAACAAGTCAAGGCACTGCTGACGACGACTCCGACCAGCGATAATGAGAAGCTGCTGGCCGACATGAAAGAAATCCAGCTCAACATCAAACAAGAGATTCAGCGCATGGCTGAGATGAAGAAGGAGAACGAAGAAATCCTACAAATGATCAAGACCGAAAGAGAATTGCATAGAGCTGATATGGAACTCTTTCAAAACAAACCAACAGAAGCCACACAAGAACTCACAGAGAAACCGCAAGAAGAAAATCAAGAGACCGAGCCGGAACCGCAAGCTGAAGCCAGCTGCCCAACCACAACGCCCAAGAGGGAACTACTATACCGTCGGATCTCTGAAGGAGGCACAGAATACCCAGTCGACAAGGAGGAACTCAAGCGCGAGGAATTCAGAAGGCGCTGGGAAGAAAAAGAAAAGAAGAAGTCAAAGAAACTCCGGGGGAAACCGATGGTATACCCAGTCTTACACTACGACTGTGAGAACGACTTCGAGTACTATATAGATGACGGTAAAATCGTCCCATGGCTGACCACGGAGGAAGAAAACTTTAAGCAGCAGTATCGCAAACGCAACAGCGAAAACAGGCACAAGGAGGAAAATGAAAAAGTCGATAAGCTCCTACAGAAAATACACAATAAAGGAGACAAAAAGACCAAATAAAAAGTCCTTTTAAGGACTGCAACCAGTCAAGCCAGGAGCCTGCACCAACAAAGAAAACAAGAGGAAACATGCACAAAGGACAGCCGCCGACCGATCCTCCAGGTGGAGTGGGACTACGAAAAGTCCTTATAAGGACTGCAGCCAGCGAGCCAGAGCCTACACCAACAAAGAAAACCACAAAAACAGACGAGCACAAAGGATAGCCGCCGACCACTGCTGACGTCACAGACACAAACGCTACATAACCAGTCCGAGATAGGACTCCCAAGACAAGAATTAGGGCTAATAAACCCACAAAAACCACGTACCACAACAATAACCACAGCTGATGAAGCAGGTTAGACGAGGTCGAATTTGGAATTTTTGTTTTTGAATTGGAATCGGAATCGGAATCGGAATCTCTTCCTGGGTCATCCTGTCACCTTGTTTCCTGATATTTTCATAAGCAAGCACTAGTTGCTGGTTGATGTTGTTCCATTCTAGCTAAATGTCCAAACATTTAATTCTTTGAGCATGGAGATGTGTAGATCTGTGCTGTGAGATAGAAGAGAAAATATTGAATGAAGACTTGTACCCTCCCAGATGTGCTCTTCAGCCAGAAGCCATGGCACACTGTGGGGTGTTGGGTTTGGTGAGCGCCACCCAACATTCGGCCTTAACAGAAAGCAGGTAGTACCGTCTACTGTCATACACTAGCTCAGTCATATCTAACTAAGACATGGCTATGGAAATATATTATACACAGCAAAGATAAATGATAAGTTCTGAAGACTTTTTTTATTGATTGTTTATCTTTACTGGTTATAATTGTTGTTTTCTGTGATATATTTTGTTGTTTTTAGTATTTGGCCTTGTCTCAGACAAAGGTTGGTGACAACTGAAATGTGTTGGTGTAATGGCTAGGATGCTACACTGATAAGTGCATACATATGAGGGTTCGGTGTCAGCTCTCTATATTCACTATGTGAGGGAAAGTTTACCACTCTCTTAGCACACAGGCATACAAAATGTGATGGTCCTAATACTGTATATTTTCCTGCTATGAGATTTGATTTTTTTTAAACACTTTGGTAACCTCTTGGGCTGTAGTGGCCTGCCAACCTGCACTATACTGGAGTAATCCCTTAAAAATATAAACGTATGTCGCATGGCTGGTATAGGGAAGTGAAGTGTTAGGCCTTCACATATTCTAGGTCAAAATCATACTGATATGTGGTGCTAATAAAAACACATTTTATTAAGAAGCTAGACAAATGGAAAACACTAACAGGTACTGGCGCACATTTGACTGAAGTCTTTATCAATGAAACAACACTCAAAAATATAAATAGGCAACACAAAGGAATAATTACCTTGACATTCAGAGGTAGTTCGATCAAAAGACTGGGAATTTAAAAAATGGTGGGGTGATCTAGACCAGTATTAGTAAGAACAAGAACCCTGCCATTGCTGGGATTAGAACCTGGCCTACTGTTGGAAGCAAATCCGCTAATTACTATGGCATGGTGATGAGTCTATGCTACTGTATGCCCTTGTATTGAGGACATTCCTTACATTGCAGTTATTGAAATTATGTAAGGAAGGGGGAATGATTATATGTGAGAGGTTTTATAGTGTCAGCCTTGACTCGGAAAATTCCGTCTCATCTGGGAGAATTTCCAAGAACCACTGGTATTTAATATCACATGTTTCCTTGACCTCTTGGGTAGTGAGATTGGATACCTAGCCTTTTCAGTTAAGGGTGGAAAAACATAGGGGTCTTGTGTGCATGTTAAACATCCCACAGCAATTAGACATTGTAAAGGGTAGACCGTGAGGCTGGTGCCCTGGCAATAATCTACCCATGGGTAGATGGAGCCAGTTACCTTTGATAGAATCTGTCTAGAGGAAGGTGGCCTTACACAAATGCATACCAAAATCGGACACACTCTCCTCTGAGGTGCATTGTAGGGTGCGACGAACTCCCCTCAAAAGAGGACCAATTAAGACAAAGCGTATTATGTACTCCTCCCAAATATAATTGTAATAACTTGTGCTGTTTTAACCCTAATGCCATATCAGTATATCTCATGTTTTTAGCTTATTAAAAATTTCTTGTTAAAAATAATTTCTTCTGTGATCAGGTGGAAAGATCTGTTGGTGACCACGCCGTAAACAGAAGAGGCTTGATAAATCAGATTACAGACACGCTACATACCGTCCAAAGTTCTTTGCAGAATGACAGACTTCTGTTGTTTCTGATCATACTGGGGATTACAGTTGGTGGTGAAATCTTTGCCTGTCCAGTGGAGAAAGTAGCCGACGATTCCTGGTTTGACTTTCTGAACAGAATTGATGATCTGGAGAGATATGGTCAGCAGAGATTTTGGGGCTCTATCGCCTTTGTAACTATCCCTGTAATTGTAACTGTAGCTGTTGATTATACTCCTTGCTTTCTTTTCTACCGTGTTCACCATTTCTTGCTTCACTTCTACATCTTTGCTGTTCTCGCAGGGTGTGCTATGATTGTTGCCTGTTGTTATCCCGTCCCTCCCCCTGCTAATGGCAAGTATGCCTCAAAGATCAGCAAAGGGCTTCACATCATTTGCTGTGATGGGCGTGGGTTTTTGTTTTCAGTCACTCTTCTGCTTACTGGAATGGTGTATGCATCTCACCATAATTTTTTATTCTGGAGGATTCAAGATTTGGGTGCTGGCGAAACACCTATGGGTCTTTGTGTGTCCATTAGTGCTTTTGCTGAGATTCCTATGCTGATTCTAAGCGGACGGCTTGTGAAGACATTAGGTCAGTCATGGATGGTTTGTATTTCTATATTTACCCTCAGTTTGCGTGTATTATACTATGCATTTATTTCTCAACCCTGGGCTTTCCTGCCAATCGAGCTGACACATGGAATCACACACACGGCTCTGTGGTTTGCGATTCTTAGCTATGATGATTTCAATGTTGGTGCTGCAATTGATCGTAGCATTCGTTCTATTCTTTCCTCATTTTATTTTGGTGTGGGTTTCTCAGCTGGTAGCCTTTTGTCTGGCTACATCTACTACTCCTTTGATTCATCTGTTCTTTTCTGGAGCTGCAGTGCTGTAACTGCTGGATGGTGTTTGCTATTTTTAGTTATCCAGAAGTGCCTACCCAAGAAAGAAAAGGTCCGATATATTAAGTTATTGCGTAGTGATTCTGATAATTCAGATGACGAAGAAGATGATTGGCTGGAAATGGCTCTTAAAAATAATTAGTACTTTGATAAATATTCTGCTTCAACTGTACACTAATACATGTATGGTTTCAATTAGAATTTCCCATCATGTAACAAGCATGTTCTATTTAATTTTGTTAACCCTAAACTCAATGATTTATGCTTATTGAATTCTTTCAGCTCCCCCTTCTCATCAACATTGTCTTTACTATCACTTGTACATTTATTCAGTTTGATGTAATTATCATTATCATTAACAACATTATCCCTTCATCTTCCCCCATCAGTATGAAACCATTACTTGGGTTGGCTTTCTCCCATTAAGTTAATTCCATCAAACATTCTCTTATGCTTCCAATTCCTGCAACATTTTGTTTTGCAAGACTTTGCCATTCACGTGACAGTTAAGTTTATTTTGAATGTTATTTTTTTCTGGTTCCTAGATATGGAGATAAGTGCCTTGGGATAGATGAGGAACGATTTAATAAAGTGATACATTATTTTCCTGGCTCCTAGATATGGAGATCTATGCCTTGGAATAGACAGGACAAAAAAAAGAATGAGGTTATAAATTATTCTCCTGGCTCCTAGATATGGAGACATGTGCCTTTTATTAATACAGTATTTTTTATTGTTATCATGTTATATTTTACTCAGATGATATATTTCCACATTAAAGTCCATCCTTTGTGAAGTAAGAATGATCTACTTGCTTCTGTGTCAAGTGGATTTTGTTTTACTTTGTAGAACTAGTCATTTTTGTTGTTGTATTTGCTAGATACTTCCTTTTATGTTTCACAGTCATATATGTGAAGTCTAATTTAGAAACTCATGATTTGCATTCAAAGCCTAAAATGACAATGTCGGACATGTACCATGAATATCTGAATGAAATTACAATCTCTTAATTCTGTACTTTATTAAATTAGTTTGCGACATGTTTATGCCAGTGAATGTAATGCCAGGGCAGTTATAAATACACAGAATACACAATTCACTTTTACCCTTTAATTATGTTAAGGTCTTCGAGGAACTTTTCTTTTTAATTTTTATTTGTTTTTATGTTAACATTTGTGTTGCCTGTATTTATATTTTCTTACATGCTATTGCATTCCAGATTGTGCCTTATGCTCTTGCCAAATGTTTTTAACTTGTTTTTAGAAATAGCATTGAGCCAGTGACTTGTATATGTAGTTTTACCTCTCAAGATAACTCAAGTGCATGTTTACATGCTATAAGAAATATTTCTTCTTCTGCCTTTCACCTCCTAATAGAACATTAACCCTCAACCAACTCATGCCCAGCCCTTTTGTAGACTTGTTCATGATTGGTTGGATTTGGCAGCTAGGTTTTCTATGGGATGAGGTAGTCAGTCTCATGCCAACCCTTCTTGTTTAGAAAAATAACTAAATATGATAACAACTTGAAACCAGTTTATTTTTATATATACATTGTCCCTTTATTTCTCAACATAATTTCCACCAACATTGATGCACTCATCCCATCGTTTTATCAGTCCTCCCAAACCCGCTGCATATTTATTAGTTTCATCTTCGTGCCAGGTCATGCGGGAGTCCAAGGAAATGAGCGGGCTGACAAGCTCGCAGGTGAGGCTACTGTGGAGGGCAGACACCGCCATGGACCAGGCTGACATTCTGAATGCTCTACGAGAAGTAAGACTCTTGCGTGAACCAAGTGATGCACTGTGATCTACAACATGGCCAGATGTAAAAACAGCCACATTAAAAGAGGGGTGGCCAAACAAGAACACTACGCCGGAAGCAAAGAAGATGATAAAACCAACACAGGAACTGGTGTCGTTAGCCGCTACAGGCGGTTGCGGGATTTGCTGAGGAGGGGATCGAGCACTTATGGATGAATAGTTCGATGTGCAATGAGGTGATCTGTCGATCCTAACTACTAACTAACTAAACCCCGCTGCATAGAACTGCGTGCTGTTTTCTAAACCACGTTTCACTTCACATTCAACTTAGGCGTCATTCGTGAAATGTCTCCCGCCAAGGTGGTTTTCAGTGTTATGCTGACAAATGTTTATCCTCGCTAAACTGGATGCATAGCTGGGTAGAAACTTTACGAGGGCGAGTCAATAAGTAAGCACCACAGTGCTGTGGGTGACAGGTTAAATTAAAAGAAAGCACGCTTTTCTATGCAGCGGGTTTGGGAGGACTGATAAAACTATGGGATAAGTGCATCAATGTTGATGGAAATTATGTTGAGAAATAAAGGGACAATGTATGTATAAAAATAAACTGGTTTCAAGTCGTTATCATATTTAGATTATTTTTCTACAGCCAGTTGCGGCTTACTTATTAATTTACCCTCATAATATATAGTATTGGTTGATTTCTACATTTCAGTTTATGGGTCTAATTTACCTACAGTTACCCTTGTAGGATGTTCAATATAATCAAATAGCACATCAGAAGACATGATCAAGAAGAGATGCAATAAGACAAATCATCTTATTGGACAAATGGCACCAACTACTAAAGAACAAACACGTATCAGCAGATACTTAAACAGCATTATACAACACAATCTTTCTACCAACTCTAGACTACCAGTGCCAAATGTGGACAATGACAGAAAAAGTGAAAAGAAAAATTACAACAGAAATTAGATTCTTGAGAAGAATACTTAATGTATCAAGAAGATAGGACATCTGAAATTATGAATATTAGAACTTAAGTAGGGGTAATAGCAGTGCTAGATTTAATTAGAAAACAGCAAGTGAAATAGTTCAGCCTCATAACTAGGCTACCAACTATCCATTTACCACAACAAGCAATGGGAATCTCGATATCTGAAGCCCATAAATGGGACCCTCTCCTCATTATTTTTCACATCGACAACGCTAGGTACAGTAAGAACAAGATGAGATTATGAGACACTAGAAATTTTTTCATATAGATGTTGAGAAATTCCATACAGTTTTCTGATAGCAATTAACATTTATTTAAAAACATAATGTTAAATTTTTTTAACCACACTTCTTCCTCATATGTTATTGTTTGCATGATAGTTTGTTTGCATTTTTCTGCCATTGACAGACTACTGGTTGATCTAATGGCTTTTGGCTGTTTTGCTGACAGTTTCCAGAAAACATTTTATTCAGTATTTAAGAAGAAAGAGGGATATTTGGAATATTTGTATTATTAGGTTAAGTAGCTAAGGAATCTATGACAGGTCTAGCGAACCAGTAGGGAATTTACTTGATCCTAGAAAAATACTGCTCGTGAATCACAGGAGGATATTGGAGGAAAAGTGCTAGTCACAGGTGCTGGAACTTCAGTAATCCCTCCCCATGGACGACTAGTCGGCATAAGTGGAAGACAACAACAACATAACATTGTGTATTAGAGCATAATAATTTTCAATGTATTGTAGTGCTTGATGTGTTCATTTAGTTTTCCTTTATAATGTTATCAGGAAAGCTGCCACGTGTTCATTTTCCCCAAACCACATGATCTCTTGTTATGAACAGCTCAAATATTTGAGTGTTAAATATTTTGGTTTTTGTTTATTTCACAATTTTCTTAAGCAGACATTTGTGCCTGAAAATATTCATATTAGTCTCCCATCCTGGGGGTGTGATAAAGAAATTTATTTAATGAATCTGGATTTGAAAAATATTGAATGTTGTGTGGGTTTTTAGTAAGTCTACGTATTGAGTTTACAAACAAGTACTAATATTATGGATTTTGATTTCCTACCACCCTATACGTGAGACTTGTAAAGTTGTTTTTGTGCATGTTCATGACTACAGAAATCACACAAAGGGAGCATAACATTATTATATGCCAATAGTTTTTCTGATAGAGATTACAAAGAATTCATAGAAATGTTCTCATACACTTTACAGTTATATTCATCAAGATACGTTCCTTAAATGTAACACTTGATTGATGTTCCCATGTTTGGTGCACAATTTTACTCTTGTTGAATGTTCATACACAAGAACTTTTTCGGTCTCAGAAGGTCGCAGCACTCGTTTAAAGTGAAATAAAACTAACACAGACACGTGTAGATTTTCACAAGGGTGAAAACTACATCATCATCAACCATAGAGTTAAAAATATTAGAACTCGCTTGGGCTTCACTACTGGCCAATAGTCGAATGGCATCATTATCTCTTTTAGACAGCAGTGTTTCATTCAATTTCCTACTGAAATCCTTGAAGTCTATGTCTGTCATGTAGACATTGTTAGCACTGCTGAGGATCCTGTACCCATCAGTGCACCACCAGATGTGAACTGGTTCTGTTTGATTACCTATGTCAATAATAAAGCTCCCAATAAGTTCAGCTCCCGTTCATTTTGCCTTTGTAAGCTGGATACAAGTCGCGAATATGTTCAAGTACTGTTCCGTGTACTCTGGCTTTATTCTGTGAATTTGCATGTCATAAATTTTATCTTTGTTGATCAAGTTCGTGAATTGTGAGTGCACTGGTGGCTGTAATATTGTATGTCGCTTACACCACTCAGGACTGCTTGAAATTGTCTGTACCTGAAGGACAGTGGTATTTTGTTGGACATAATTGTCGCGGAGAATAATGAAGATCTGACAAACATAGCCATGACAGCTTTATTTGAAATCCCTGCTACTCTTTCATACGCTTCACTTCGAACTCTATAGCTGTTCTTTAAAACCTGGGACTATCAATCTTTGGAATCAGTGCTGGGGCAAGGGAATTAGGTTTTCACCTACCCATAACAAGCCGATTGCTGGATTCTTCACACAGATTGGAAACTTACACAGAGTTGAGCAATTATGGGCATATAAAGATTTAGAAAACCGCGAAAGGATGAGAGTGCCCAGCCGTCTCATTATGCTTAAGTGTAACAGACTCCCTTACAGTGAAAGTAGAGATGAGAATCCTCGTCGCAACATCTTTCTCCCCCCTGCAATAAGGGTGGGAGTTGAGAAATGTTCTACAAAGGTACAGTCCTCCAACTCGGCCGTGTGACTCTGGACGTGATCATGATATTCACGATATACAACAAGGGGAGGTGAGGAAGACCTAATGTAACTGCAACCTGTGTTCTTCAAGACAGTGCCAACATAAGACAGTGTCCTAATAGGTCCAATCTGCTGACTGTAGTTGTTTTAGAAATATGGGCACTGCTGATTGTATTCTCTTGTTCATTTTGTAAATCTTCAGTTGTTTTTCCTTGTTTAGTCCTTTTCGTTTGCCCAGGGGCAGACAAACATTTTGATTTCCTTAACTTTAAGTGCATAAAAACGTTGATGATATTGCTGTTAATTACTTCAGTTGGCTCAAAGGGTTCTCCTCTGGTTCTCATTGCACTTATCTTTTTGTAGAAGTTTCTAGTTGCCTCCTTGTAGTTTTTATATAGGTTTTCTCTATACTCCTCCCAGTCTTTTTGTTTTTCCCTCTTTACTATTCTATTCACATGTCTTCTCGCTATTCTATATTCTGTGTAATCATGTTCCTGTTTGCTCTTCAACCACTTTTTATATTTTTCCTTTTTGTCTTTTACAGCTTTCTTTACCTCTGCACTTCACCAACTTGTTATATTCTTTATCTGTGTTTTGCGTTTTTCGTTGTTCCGCATGTTATTTTTGCAGTATTTAAAATACTTGATTTGAACATCTCTTATTCTTCTTCTACTGTTTTTCTTTCTATAGGTAATTTTACAAAGATTTCAGTTAGTTCTTTCTCATAATTTTTCCTCACTGCCACGTCTTTAAGATTTTTTAAGTTTCCTGATTCGCAGGGCATGTATTTTCCTGGTCTTTGCTTTTTTTTTTCTGTTGATTTTTATTGTGGCAACAACTGCTTTGTGGTCTGTGTTTATACTTAAGTTGGACACTGCCCTTGCATCTAATATATTTCTCTTTCTGTTATGTCTTTTTAATATAAAATCAGTTTAGCTTTTGGAATCTAGATCATTCCATTTATACCAGGTGTATATTTGTGAGTCTTTGTGTTTATAGAATGTGTTTGTTGTATAGAGGTCGTGTTGGCTGCATAGCTCTATCAGTCTACTTCGTTATCATTTCTTTCATTATGTTGGTCTCCAAATGCTCCAAGATGTTTTTTTATGCCCACTCTTTTATGTCCTAGTTTTGCATTGAAATCTCCCATAACTATGATGTTTCCCTGCTTTTCTATTTTATTTAGCACGTAATGGATGTCTTCGTAAAATTCATCGCATTCTTGATCAGTTTTGTTTGTATTACATGGTGCGTATATTTGTACATATGTTATAATTGTTTGTTGTTTTATTCTCACTGTTATGATTCTTTCTTTATGATATATATTTTATTTCTAGTATTCCTCTTGCTCGCCGTGGTTTAATGACTATTCCCACACCGTGTCCTGCTCTTTCTTGCTGTTCCACTCCAGAGTAGACAAACGTATAACTGTGGTGGATCTCTTTGCATCCTTTCCCCTTTATTCTGGTGTCCGCAATTCCCATCAGTCCAATTTTCCTCTCTTGCATTGTTTCTATAAGTTCTTCTTATTTACTATTAAAACAGCAGACGTTCATTGTGCCTATTTTTATCTATCTCATAATCCACTAACATTGCCGGGTCTAAATCCATTTGGGTCAGTCTGTTTATACTTCTTAGTTTTCTATGAGCAGAATGAAGATCCCCTGTCAGCTTGCAAGGCCAGTCGCAGGTTTAGGAAAAAAATCTGACCATAGGGAGTCCATCCCCCATAGCGAGCCATAGCCCCATTAACGCATGACCTCGCAGTCATGGTTTTCCGGTCTACACCACGTGGAGGTGGGGTTGACTTGTGTAGTCTGCGGGTCATCGGCAGGCTACTAATTTTCACTTTTCACCCCTCCTGGGTGAGGTTAGCCAATTCTAACCCTGCTGGCTGCAGGGCCAGGTGTATGTGATACTTGGGCTGCATTTGATTGTTTTGGCTTAATTTATGAACAGGTTGTTAAACACCTCACATAATGAAAGATCACACACACCAAACTGACCAGTGACGTTCATACAAACCAGCGTGTTTGTGAGAAGATTGTAGCTATCCTTAGCAAGAAGCTGAGGAATAAAATTGCTGGTTTGTTAAACATTTGATGAAAAGGATTCAGAAGGGACAAGTGAATAATATTTCTATTAAACTTCAGGGGGAAGAGAAAAGATTAACTGTGTGCCAGAGATTTCATGGACATTATTGAACTTGACCCAGATACCAAAGAGATGTTGAAGTCATTGGAATTTGACCAGCTTCCACACCTTCAGGTCACCCAGCCCACCCAGTAATTGTCGGAGGGGCACCTCCAGCTGATTTGAGAACTTAACATCAGGCATGAAATGCAGAGATTCATAGTTTGATAAATAAATGTATCAAATGTGAATGGAAAAAAACACACACCACATAATAGCCAATTCATATGTGTTGTTCATTAATATTTCATCTTTCAGCTGTCTGTAGATAGCAATTTTTATGTTTGTTTTAGCTTGATCACATGTAGCGGGTGCATTGGCGGAATGGTATGAGTGCGATGGGGTGAGGGTTCAATACGTGGGCTTGCTACAGGAGGGAAAGACTGGCCACCCATTCCTCCATGCACTCAGACCTACAAAATGTGATTGTTCTAACACATCACAGACCCATAACAGGTTTTTGCTTCGAGACCTGTTCTTTTTTTATTTTTAATGATCACATGTATGTGATTAAGATGATAATGTGTGATTATGAAAACTCCTCGGCTGTTCAATTGTACATTTAGTTGTAGTTATTGTGATTGGGGAGCAGCAGTAGTTTAGTGGCTAGACAGACACCTGGGGGGGGGGGGGGGGGGGGGGGCGCTGGTGGTCATGGGTTCAAATCTGCATCGAGGGGGGGGGGGGGATTTTTAAAAAGACTGACCTTGGTTCCTTAGTCGACCCAACCTAAACTGGGCACCAGGAAATGTCTTGGGAAGTAAAGTGTCCAGCGTGATACTGACCACATCACCCACTGAGCGCTGATTGGTCTATAAAAATATGGGTCTATTACCATGTCGTGATTGTTGTTTGACGAGGGTTTGAGCCTGTATTGGTTATCTCATAAGGTGAGGGAGGAAAAAAACTGGTCAGCTGTTCCTATGTGCATTCAGGCATACAAAATGTGATGGATGACCCTATCACAATACAGACCCATAGGAGGTTCTCATGTTTGTTACCAGAAAAAAGATATATAGTTAGATGCATCATGATCTTTATAGGACATCGTTTCTTTATAGGAGGAGCGGCTGGCCGAGTGGCTAGAATGCCGGATTCTCCTTTGGGAGACCTGGGTTTGAATACTCGGTATGAAAAAGAAAATCCTAACCTGCACAGTTCACAGCGACTGCATATATATATATATATAAAACAAAAGTAAAGGACTGTCCTGGAGGTGTAATGGGTACATGGTGCTAGCCCCATATTTGTATAGACCACTCAACACTTGATGGGAAATCAGGTCAGTAGCACACCAGCCACCTGTACTTCCCAGGACATTTCCTAGTACCCACTTTATGCTGGGTGGACCTGGAATCCCAGGTCAGTTGAACCAGGTCTGTACCAATAGGAAGACTCCTGGGGGGCCGTCGCTGGAGATACGGAGTTCGTGCTTTTTCCGACGCTTTCGGCAGGCTGCCCTGTGGAAGGAGACCGAGCCATATGGGATAAAACTAAGTATAATGAAGTCGATCCTCTCGACTTTTAAGACTTTTTTTAAAAAAGGGATTTAAACACATGACCATCAGGCCACTTTCCTGCCTTAAGTCCCTAATATTGTAGTTCACATCATTGTAATGATCCTCCTGGTTCGGACAGTGTTTAGACAGTACAAATAGATTGTTATGAACCTTTGAATCCATGCGTGAATCTTTTAGTACATGGTTGTTCAATATCCAGACTGCAAAACTAGACATTGTTAAATTTGGCATATATAGATGAATATTTTAGAAAATGGTTGTTCGATGTACATCCACTACAACTAGCCATTCCTCAACTTTGGCATCTGTGAATAAGTTAAACATGGTTGTTCAATGTACAGACACTGTAACTAGCTAGTCCTGAACTTTTAGAAGTGTTAATCTTTTAAAACAATTATTCAGTGTCTAGATAATATCTAGTTATTCCTGAACATTTAAAACTGAAACTTTTAAAACATTATTGTTTTATGCCCATACAGTTTAACAAGTCATTCCTGAGGTTTGAAATGTGTAAATCATTTAGTACAGTTCACTGTCCTGATGGTGTAACTAAACATTCCTAATCACACTCAGTGATTTGTTTTTATTTTTAAGTAATAATTGTTCAGTGTCAAGATAGTTTATCTAGCCATTCCTAAAGATTTT
This sequence comes from Cepaea nemoralis, assembly GCA_014155875.1. Lineage (NCBI taxonomy): Eukaryota > Metazoa > Mollusca > Gastropoda > Stylommatophora > Helicidae > Cepaea > Cepaea nemoralis. The sequence goes on from JACEFZ010005723.1 coordinate 233,513, forward strand.
AAAATGTGTGAATATTTTAAAACATGGTTTTCCACATACATCTATTAAACTAACCAATCCTAAACTTTGACATCTGTGAATCTTTTAGAACATGGTTGTTCAATATAGAGATGCTATAACTAACCAGTCCTAAATTTTTAAATGTGTGAATATTTTAAAACAATAGTTCAGTGCCCAGATAGTTTATATAGTCATTCCTGAACATTTACAAATGTGTGAATATTTATATTTTAGTAAATTGTTGTTCCATGTCCTTGCAGTATAACTAGCCATTCCTAAACTTTCGCATCTATGAATCTTTTAGAACATGGTTGTCAAATATACAAACATTTTAACTAACCATTCCGTAACTTTTAAATGTGTGAATCTTTTAAAGCAATTGTTCAGTACCCAGATGGTTTCTAGGTATTCCTGAACATTTATAACTGTGTGAATCTTTTAGAACATGGTTGTTGTGTGCCCATACAGTTTAACCAATCATTCCTGATTTTGTAATGTGTGAATCTTTTAGAACAATTGTTTACTGTCCAGATGGTGTAACTAAACATTCCTGAATGTTAACATTTGTAGATATTTGACAACATAAATTTGCAGTTTTTAGGCAGAACATCTAGCTGTTCCCTTACTGTCACATCTATGGATAATTTTTCTTTCAACCACTGTTATGCAATATGTACACATAACTTGTTCTTGCTTGATATAACAGTTTCAGTTGTCTCAGTGCTCCAGTTCACCCTGTAATGTCAGTAGAAATGAATGCATTTTCCTGTCATTATTTTGATGTCTTTCTGAGGTGAAAGAGTTTCTCTGTTTCATCGTTAGTCCATATAGACAGTAGACAGGGTCTTAAATTTTGTTGCTGTGGGACCTAAATTGCATCATCAGTGTTCTGCTCCTAGTCATAAAACAGGTGCCTGCTTTGCTTATAAAGTGAGTTGCTTTCTGATCTCTTAAATGTTTGGCTTAGTATATATGAAGTATTCAGTATTGATGTTTACTGTAATATACTGGTAACAAGTTGATACTATTACCTTTAAAGTGCTGCCACAAACAATATCACAAATCTCTTTTTTTATGATGGCATAATATATGTAATAGTTTTGAGTAATCTCCCCCTGAAAGGTATTTTGGCCGTTCTATTGTGAAGTGACTATTACATCATTATAAACCTATACTTTTTAATGTTGTGTTTGGTGCTCGCTCGCTTTGAACTCAAACGCAGTCCACACACTTGCTACTACTTCTGGTACACTGGAATAATTCTTGCATGTGGGTGAGATTTTCCTATTACCAGTGTCCCTCGCCATCACGCGAACCCACTCCGACTTCTGAGGTACTTGTAATTTATGTACCCAAGGACGAAAAGTCAACATTTTAGTCTGACTGACTGGTGTAGGGATTGAACCTGCTACCTTGGCATTAGGAAACCGGAAGTTTACAACTGGTTCTTTGTAACATGCAAGAATTCTAACATCTATGATAGGGATTTATTGCATAATATGTTCTTCATTTTGTACAATGCAGTTTTTGCTTTGACCTATTCTGTTATTTATTTATGTGATACGTCTCTGATATTATTCATGTGCCTTAAACAATGTTGCATGTCCTTAAAGGACGTGACGGTCAACCCCAGGTTGATTTGCTAGTCAATTCCATGTTCAGTACTTTGCCAGTGCTTCCTGATTGACATTTCAGCATGTACATCCAACTGACTCATGGCATCCAGTTGTCATTGATGTTCAAATCTTGTAGAATGTCAAAAAAATGTTTCTTCTTGATCATAAAACAACAGTTAAGCTCAAGCACCCCAATTGTCATTTAGTGATTGAGAAATGGTCCATGACTCACTTCCATTATGTTGCCACGTGGAAGATGCCTGTTCTGGAAATGTTTACTTTAATTTGTCTGCTGGTGTTGTGCCATAGGATAGGCTCTTAATACTTTTGAACACACACACATTGCCAGTCTACACCTGACTTCTTTTGAATATCCCCCATTTTTGCGGATTATGGTGTCAAGATATTCACAGGTTGTGATATTTTCAGTTTCTTCATTATTGGTTGTGATATTTGGTTGTATGTAGTTTTGTCTATTGACATTTCTTTTTCACTTCAGAAAAAGATGTTTATTTTCACTTCAGAAAAAGATTTTTTATTTCCACTATGACTTTAATTGTACACTTATGCATGATCCTTTTCTTGATGTTACCATGACTTTTGTCTTTCTATCATCCCAGCTGATGCTATTTATTTCACTTTCTATAACCACTGTATCTTTTATTTTCTGTCGTTCCTTCTGACCTGCTGCTGTCTAAACAATGGCATCAATATCAGAATAACCATGGCTTTCTACTTGTTTCACATATTTCAACCATTCTACTCATATACAACTCTTTTATTGTAGAGAAAACTAATGCCACAGCATTGAGTTGTGAAGTGATGAGCTTTCATATTGAGGTCATGACATGAGATGGAGTGACCATTTCCCTTTGTCCTTTCAGCCTTCCATTTCCAGAAAGATCTCTGGAGACTATTTTACTGAAGCTAGGTCACCCCCAGAATCGTACTGGTTGGAAACAGATTCTACCATAACTGAGGATTGAACCTCATGCTGCTGCATTTGAAAGCCAGTGGGTAAAACTACTGATCTACCACAACTTCTTTATACTCATTCGGAGATATGTATTCTTTGTGGGCAGTTAATTTAGGACATCTACCGCTATATCTAAGTCGGCCAAATTGAGAGAAATGGCAATTTAATGTTGTGTGAATACAAACTGGCATGTAAGAGGACATTTTTTCATAATCCTTGGAATGTGATTTGATTTATTTTGAAATCCACACAACATATACAGTAATATGTGCCAATCGTACTGACTGCTGATATTTTTTATCTTAACTTTGCATCACGTGTAGTGATGAATGACATACTAATTGTGTTAAACATACACTCACATGACAATTGTACTTATAATTTGTATTTTTATTTCGTGTAATAAGCATTATTGTTTTTCTGAGTTTGGTTCTCTTGAATATTCCTTTTATTACATCATTTTACTGGTTGTTGGGATTTATAATAAATAAGGTATTATTTTTTAACAAATACATAGCCCTGCTTTGGGTTTCATTTCTTTTTGTTTTGTGTGAATATTTGTCATCATAAGATCACTAAATAAAGTTTTTTTTACTTGGAAATTAACATTGTTTTCTCCCGAGAGAAACAGTAACATTCAGAAGTAACAAAATATTTATGGTTCCCCTCTGTTGTGTCTCCTTGAAATGTTAAAAGAGGGCATGGTTCGGGTTCTTCACGAGCTATAGCTGTTAGTAGGGTCTCCAGGTGTCAGACAGGCCAAGTATAACAGTATGAGCTAGAGGACGACATTTACAAGTAGGAAATGCCCTGATGGAGACTTCATGAAAAATAAATTAATTAGTGAGGACAAGTAGGGACATGCAAAATTATGCGCAGACTTCTAAATTGACAGAAGACAAGCCCAACACCCCCGCCCCTTCCCCCGTGTGCGAGAACGCACTAGAAAGTAATATTGTTGCATAGAAAAACTGTGTAGTAACTAGGGATGACGGGAATTCGACGTCTTAAAGATGAAATGGTTAACAACAAAAACAGAGTTGAGATTCCACCAAGAGCAGATAGGTCGTAAGACAAGGAGAGCGTGGATGTCACCTGGAATGGACGGACACTAAGCATTTAATAGTTAGGAGAGCATTTCTCTCAGAAGAAGAAGAAAAATAGATAGTAATAAGAGTTAATTTATATCAATATGTGGATTTTCGCCTCTGTAGATTTCTTGATGTAAAATTGATTGAGAGGAAATTGTAAGTTTATTCCCAAATGATCTATAGAATGTTATATCGTTGATAAATTCTAACATCAGCAACTGTGTGTCAATATGTTGGAAATGCGGTTGATGTTGAATTCAAGATTTCAATTAAAGATTTGGAAATTTTGATCGCTGGAAATTTTGTGAAATTATTATTTGGCCTCAAAATTTTTAAAATCACGGGTAGAGCAATCATCTTTCCGGATTGGATTACTGTGCAATGGGAATAACGCGAAGCACATAATGGCATTGTAGATGTCCCACTACATGATTCACGACCTAAGACAGATGTGACAACACTGTTACAGTTGAGAGATAGCCGCCCTGTCACACAAGGGATGAGGACCAGACGAAGTGAAACACAAACCTGCTGCTTTGTAGATAGAATGAGGATAGTCAAAGGCTAGGGAAAGCAAACCCCAAAACATGCTTGTGGTAATTGGAAGTTCTTAGCCACAGTGTAGATGAAAGAGTGCAGTGTAGCTCACTTGATGATGATGTCATGAATTGCAGAATGGTGCTAATCTCCTGGAGTCCGGTCAGGTGGTGATAGTACAAGGACCCCAGCCTCAAAGGAGTTCATCCAGTACGCCTGGTAGTCACCTTCCTCTATTCTGTGGAGTCAAGGCACAGAAGGTTAAGATAAGAGCAATTGACCAAACACCCGAGACATTCAACATACTACAGTGGCATGCTGAAGAAGACCTGAACAAAATAAAGTGCCCTTATCAAATATTCTTTATAAAGACAAAATTAATGTTACAGGCATCCAAGAGACACACTGCAATGCCCACCACAGATTGTCAGAAGATATCAGGCTAAAACTAAAAGTTTTGACTGAAGAGCAAAAGGAGGAGTACTAATACTCACATGAAACGCAATATCAAGCAGTGAAGTGTCCGTGAACTTTAGCAAGCAAATAGATAAAGGACGTGAAAATCAGAATTTATAATCTATACAACTCAGAAAATAAACATCTAACATTTTCAAACATGGAAATAAATGACACAGACTGCATAATAGTTTGAAGCTTTAGTAGCCGCACTGATAACAGAGGAGATGAAGTGGAGGACTGGAAATAGATTTCAGTCTCCATCTAACAAACAAATTGCTTGAGAAATCTAGCTTCTACTCTAGAAGTGCATGTACCACTTTCATTCCAGACTTGGCCTTTTGCATAGGAGACATCCTACGCAAAGTTGATAGCAATTAACAATGAATGTGGAGTATGTTCCACAGGAGAAAAAGCTATTGTCTCGTTAGAATTACAAACAAGATTATTGGGATAAATTTACCATGCTAACACGCAAGTACTGTAGAAACATACATACATTACATTGCAAAATGAAAATGTAGGTAGAAAGTATAAATAGCGCAATACTACAAGCAGCTACTGAGACCATTCCAAAAGGGGCAAGGACACATTACAAACCATTCTGGACTGAAGAACTACACATTCTGGAGGGCAAAGTCGAAGATGTCAGGAAGACAGCATAGAGAGAAATAGTAGTAGTAGTAGATAGAGAGGGGGGGGGGGGGGGGTTTGGGGAGAACACAACTGAAGACATTTCGTGCTAATCATCTCTGCAAAATAGAAAAGCTATAAGAGGCTGTGGGACAGATTTGGAAAAGAAAAAACTGATCTTCGGGATGGAAATAAACGATGGAAAAAAAATGCTATGACTAATGAAATACCCATCAATGAATGAATAATTAAGTAAGGAAACAATGCTTACAAGGAAACGGGTGTCAAATGCACTGACATACTTCTATGCTGGTAGAACCAAGTGCTATAGACTTATCAGTCTGCTTAGCTGTGTAGGAAAATGAATGGAAGGCATTATCAATTGTAGGCTAATGTGACATGCTGGGGGGAAACAACTTTTAACAACACAACAAGCAGGAGTAAGACAGTACAGATCGGCTGAAGACAAAACAAGCTCAGGAAATAGGGGATGCCTTCCAAGAGTAGACACTAGCAGTATGGGTATATTTAGAAAGAGTATTTGATAAAATGTGGAAGGGGGAATAAAAAAACACTCAGTTGTGTCGGAAAACTTACAGGTGAATCTGCCATTACACTGGGAACATAACTGTCGGGACAAAAGTACAAGAACAAACCAAGAAGATGATAGTGTTGAAGCAAAATCCTCCGAAGGGACAGTTTCGCCACCAACACTGTTACTAGCGTATGTAAATGAGCTTACGGAACTTTTTCTAGCCAGAGTACACACCTCCTCTGCAGACGAACTAGCCATACGGAATTATAAAGAATATATTAATACTGGGAACAAAATGATACCGCAGGATTCATTAGCGTTAGCGGAATGGTTATAGGAAAAACAAACGTTGGCCTGGGAAGACAGTGAAGAAAAAAAGTACTCTCTCTCTCTCTCTCTCTCTCTCTCTCTCTCTCTCTCTCTCTCTCTCTCTCTCTCTCTCTCTCTCTCTCTCTCTCTTAATCTCTCTCTCGCCCTCTCTTTTAATCTCTGTACCTCTCTCTTAATCTCTCTCTTTCTTAATAACGCTATATATCTCTCTCTTTCTTTAATCTCCATCTCTCTCCCAATATTTCTCTTTATCTCTTTTTAATATCTCTCTCTTAATATCTCTATGTCTTAATCTCTGTTTCTTAATCTCTCTATCTCTCTTAAACTATCTCTGTCTCTCTTTCTCTCACGCACGCACGCACCCACGCTTATAATCGTATATATAGACAGTTTTTCTTTTTTTTTTACGAGGGCGAGTCAATAAGTAAGTCACACAGTTCTGTGGGATGGCAGGCAAATGTAGTTGGTGTTTTCTACAGGTGTCATTGGGTGACAGCAACATCGAACTTTATATTCCCGTTCGTCAGGTGGCGCTAGGTGTCTCATGCGTATGCGCAGCGCATAAACAAAATGGCGACTGTACTTACGGAGTGTACAATCAAAGAGCAAGGTGTTGTTGTGCGTTGCAAAAATACTGCCTGCGGAGGACATTCATAAGGAAATGCTTCCTGTTTATGCTGACAAATGTTTGTCTTGTAAAGCGGTGCATAACTGGGTAGAAAAGTTTTCTCAAGGACGTTCTAAAATTGTTGATGAAATCCGATCTGGTCGTCCTGTTGAGATTGTAACAGAAGCGTCCGTGCAGCGGGTGGAGGTAATGATTAGAGGTGACAGGCAAGTAACGATAGACTCTGTAGCATCTGCAATAGGGTGCTCACATGCTTCATGATACAATTCGAAGAAAACGTCCAGGACTGCTGACTAGAGGAGTATTACTTCTTCATGACAACGCCAGACCACATACGGCTCGATTAACTCAGGAAAAAATTAACCAACTAAGGTGGGAACTTCTGGAACATCCATCTTACAGCCCTGACTTAGCCCCTTGCGATTTCCACCTTTTTGGTCCACTAAAAACTCACCTTGGCAGGAGACATTTCGCGAATGACACCGAAGTTGAATGTGAAGTGAAAACGTGGTTTCGAAAAGAGAGCACACAGGTCTATGCAGCCGGTTTGGGAGGACTGATAAAACGATGGGATAAGTGCACCAATGTTGGTGGAAATTATGTTGAGAAATAAAGGGACAATGTATGTATAAAATAAACTGGTTTCAAGTTTTTTTAAAAATCATATTTAGTTATTTTTCTACAGCCATTTGTGATTTACTTATTGGCTTCCCTTTATATATATATATATATATATATATATATATATATATATATATATATATATATATATATATATATATATATATATATATATATATATATATATAGAGTAGGCCTCTTTCAGTCCTAAGGACTATAGAGTTGGGCCGCTGGGGAGGTACCTGGCAGCACCGCTAGTGACTGTATAGTCCGATGCGAGAGTGACAATCTCTGTCACAGTTTCCGCATCTGTAAGACGAAGCAGGTCCCACAAAAGTGACTGCGTTTCAAGCCTGTGCCGCCTATCCTCAGTTTGTTGGATCAGATTGCGCTCAAGGAGCACCAGTCCATTTCGTACATCTTCTCTCCAGGAAAATCTGTCTGTTACAACGCTTTCTCACGTGTCTGGATCTAAGCCAAGGGTTTTCATATCTTGTTTACATCGCATTTGGGATCTTCCGGTTGTCCTCTCCTGTGGCTAGTTCTCCGTATAGGAGATCTTTGGGAATACGTTCATCCTCCATTCGAGATACGTGGCCCAGCCACCGGAGGTCTTTCTGCTTGAGGAGGGAGTACACTATGGTAATATCTGCTCTTTCAAGCACATGTATGTTTGTTATATGGTCTCACCATGATATGCCCAGGATAGACGTCTCAGACATCTCATATGGGAGGAATTCAACTTTCTTTCCTGTCGCGAGTATAAGGTCCAGGATTCAGACCCATAGAGTAGTGTTCTAACAACACAAGCTTTATATACTTGAACTTTTGTACTCTCTGTTAGTCTATTATTCTCCCAAACTCTTTTAGTTAGCCTGGAAAATGTTGTGGCTGCCTTTCCAATGCGTCTGTCGATTTCTGTCTCTAATGAAAGATTATCTGATATTGTCGACCCCAAATACACAAACTCGTGGACGACCTTCAATTCGTAATTAGAAATTTTGATTGACGGAGGCGCACCAGCATCTTGTTCCACCGCCTGTGTTTTATTTAGGCTTATGGTGAGCCCAAAGTCTTTGCAGGCGGCTGCAAAACGATCTATGAGCCATTGAAGATCTTCTGCTTCATGAGTAGTCAGTGCTGCATCATCTGCAAAAAGTAGTTCTCTTACGCATCTTGATCTTATTCTGGTCTTTGCCTTGAGTCTTGATGGGTTAAAAAGTTTGCCATCAGATCTTGTATGGAGGTATATGCCTTCAGTGGCAGTCCGAAATGCCTGCCTTTAGAGAACGGCGAAGAAGATACCAAAAAGTGTAGGAGCAAGCATGCAGCCCTGCTTTACTCCACTGCTGATGCTGAATGACCGGGATGTTGAGCCATCAAATAAAATGGTCCCCTGCATGTTTTCGTGAAATGATTTCACGAGACTAAGAAGGGTGGGTGGACATCCTATCTTTTCAAGGATCTTAAAAAGGCCGTTTCTGCTCACGAGGTCAAATGCCTTTGTGAGGTCAATGAAGTCAATATATAATGGCTTCCTCTGTTCTCTGCACTTCTCTTGGAGCTGCCGGAGTGAGAAAATAATATCTATGGTGGATTTGTTGGGTCTAAATCCGCACTGTGATTCGGGGTAGATTCTTTCAGCACGAATGTGTAACCTTTTAAGGATTTTTGTTTTTACTTTGTTCGCATATCCTTTACAGGACATCGCTGTCAACATCATCATCTTTCAGCTGATTGTTGATTTCTTGGCAAGATTACGCTCAGTAGTTTAACATTGCTTTCTGAGCGGCCGGCTCACGTGCCCCGTAAGTTACTGACGGGCAGAGAACCGCTACCGATTCTCGCGCAACGTCACGTTACCCACGAGAGTATCCGAGATTACGGAGAAAGTCGTGTAACCTCTAGACTAGGGAGACCGTTTTAAGGATTACTCGAGCAAAAATCTTGCCTGTAATGCTGAGTAGGGAAATGCCGCGATAGTTGTTGTAGTCGCTTCTGTCGCCTTTGTTTTTTTAAAGGGTAACAATGTTTGCGTCTTTCATATCTTGTGGTACTGATTTTTCTTTCCAGCAGAGCTGAAATATTGCATACAGTTCTGGGATGATTGTTTCTTTGCCAAATTTTAAAATTTCAGGTGGGATACTATATTTTCCTGGTGCCTTGCCGGATTTGAGTGTGTCTAGTGCTTCACTGATTTCTGTGAGGCATATATATATATATATATAAACCACATCACTCTTAGTAGTGTTTTATGGGAAAATACTGAGTCAAGAAAAAAAAATCTAAATTGCGTAGGTGTCACCTTTGATCGTCGCCCGACGAGGAAGACGCGGGCTGACATAAATAAAATAACGGCAAGACAAAGAATGATTATCTTGAAAAAGTGTGCTGTTACCACATGCACATGGAGAGCAGATGATAAAGTTCTCATGAATTTATTTCTGGACGAATGAGGCCAGTCCTGGAATATGGTATTGTAGTTGTGGCAACAGCAGCTAAGCCTAACATTATCAAACGAAATACAGTCCATTATAAAGAAATGCGAGTCATAATTGGAAGCAGAAACTTACCGTTTGCTAATGCCGATTAGTGATAACTGGAAAATTCTCAGAGCAGAGACAAAGAGGCCATGAAAACTTCGGTAGAAACAGAAAAATAGCTCTCTTCACAAACGCGATGTCAGTTGTCTTAACATTGAAGAACGAAACCTGTAGAACGAGCAGATCTATGATGAGCACTCTGTGGACTAACTGTCATCATAAACTGAAACTGTCATTTACTACCAATATAGTACTTTGCGGTGGATGGTAGGGGGAGTCTTGAACCCGACTAATTAAGGCGGCCTGGCTAGTGCAGTCGCTGCGAACTATGCAGGTTAGGGTTATCGTTTTGCCCCCGACAGAAACAAAATTCACACATTACCGAGGATTCGATCCCGGGTCTCTCGGAGGAGAATCCAGCATTATAGCCACTCGGCCAGCCGCTCCTCGTGTGGACTAACGTCAACAATTCAAAATTTTTTAATTAATGCAATGAATCCTGTCACATTGCAACCTAGAAAGGAAGATGCCGCCGAAATGGCAAAGAAGATTGAAGATACTTCAGCGTGATAAATCACATCGCAGCATAAATATTCGACTTATTTGGTAGATTTATTCATACGTTTTCAAAAATTATTTGACAACCGCAAACATCTAGCACTGCCTAACAGATACAAGTTCTATCTGCGGATACCATGTGAATGGTTAGCCCACGTAACCTCATACTAGTCCCGCTGCCCGAGAAAAACAGAATAGGAGACAGCCGATAGATTGATGGGAAGAACATAACTGACAGACAACGAGAACAGGTAACCCAGACAGACAGGAACGCAAAAGAAGGCACAACATAGCGGACCAGACAGCGGCTGGGCACATATAGACAGGCATATATACACACTCGTACCGTAATACACACACACACACACGCGCCACACACTCTCTCTTCTCTCGCTCTCTCTCTCCTCCTCTCTCTCTCTCTTCTTCTCTCTCTCTCTCTCTCTATCATGTGGACAGAAGTCAATATATAAGCATGTAAGTTACAGAACGGAGGACAGAAATACAGGCACATGGTCTAAGGGAATTCCTATTCGTTTGTTCCGTTACCTCTATTCCGTTCAACCCCAGAAGAGAAGTTACTACAATTAGTGTCAAAGACTCAACCGCATCCCCTCCGCCAGGGAGAGCGGTCAATCCTGGAGGGACCAGGAGGAGATACGGTGCCCGAGGCAAGAGCAGGGGAGATGAGGGAATCGTGGAAGGTTAGCCACTCCCTCAGAATACACGCAGGCGGTGTTCAGAGAGTTAGCACTCTAATCACGATACCACCGCACCTCATGAAGCCAGAGCACAGTTGAGTAGACACTCAACAGGCCACGTTTTGCCAGCAGCGTGCGATGTGAGGTAACACGCACGAAGGAGAAGGTCACCCCCGCGGGGTGTGTAACCACGGGAGAGATGTCCGGCAGACGGGAGACTGGACTTGGGGCGTTCACATCGTTTAGAATAACGTTAGGAGTTTTGGGTTCACTCGTAGATAGAGTTAGCATAGGGTTAGCAGTTTGTGTTAGATAATTCTGTGGCTATATATTGTGTATTGCATTAGCGACTGTTTACCGCTTGTAAGCGAGCCAACGGCAATAAAATGGACCATGCATTTTGCCTCCCACACGACTTGCAAGTTGTCTTGTACGAGTGTGTGAGAAGTACCCGATGATGCCTGGCAGTTAAGTTGTTGACAGGCCAGGGTAATTGTGGTGTCAAGAAGTGGTGCTTGGACGAAAGCGCCAAGCTAATACCCACAGTAAATGGTAATTGTGGTTGTCAGAAGTGAAGCTTGAATGTAATATTCAAGCTACTCCACTCGTCCACGAGGCTCTAAGACTAGGGTTTAATTTGTGTAGTGACGATGATTTGTGCAGACGAGAGAATTTTGCAAGCTAGAAATGTGCCTATCGTGACGTATTAAACTGTTTAATTGTGTTTATGAAGTATTTATTTAGTGAGATTATGTATTCATCAAAGCTGTAAGTATTAATATTCTTGCTTTCTCATATTTATTTATATATTTACCTTTTTGTTGAGAAATGAGTACCAAAAATGATTCAGGGCGGAGCGATACAAAACAAAGCCGACAATATCGATTTTTCATCGCGCTGTGCTGTGACGTCAGATGATTGACAAACAGTCGTCTGGGCTCATTAGCATACAGCAATCGAGTGTGTAGAAATTTGCTAAACAGCTGCTCGCCTGAATCGGTACGTTATATCATTTATTATTTATTTATTTCAACTACTAAAGGAATATATTTATTTATTTAAACATTATGATGTTATTTTTATTTCTTTAAAAGCAGATATGCATATTTTTGGTCATATTTTCTCTGTGTTTACCGTCACGATGGAACTATTTTTTGGCCTGGCAGATGATACTTGCCTGCACAACACGTACAGAAATTAAATAGATTAGTAACATAAGGCAATAACTGATAGAGCAAAGACAGGACATTGACATTTAATTTATTTAATACATATTCTAGTTGTTCGTGAATCTGTCTGTCATTGTCTAAGTCATTGTCCATGGGGGTCTGGGTTAACATATCGTGTAATAGGCCTGATTACTACGGCCCTGCATATCAAAGGGCGAACTACATCTGATTACGGCCCTGTGTACCAAATATAGTTGGCTAGTAACGACCCGTGCCTCCACCCGAAAATACCAAGGTGACCTGTGTCAACGGAGTTCCGTTCCCCGATCCTCGGGAACGTTAAAGCTGAGTACAACTATATATTTTGGCATGCAATTTGATTAATAGTGCATCTCTTTTTCATCTTTTGAGACACTATTGTATTTTTTGTGCTCTGTTTTTTCAGCATTAAATTTTGCAGGGCACAAGCAAAGAGTACAATTCTTTGCGCTCATTGGCGAACAAACATAACCTATCAAAGAAAAATAAGTAAATAATTAATAAACAACATGTCAACGTTACTTGATTTTATTAAAGAAGGCAAAGCATTAGGACACACGGGAAAAGAATTACAAAAGTATTCTGATCAAAAATATAAAGAAGCAAAAGATGCGGAGACTGCTGAACGCACACGAAAATGGGATGCTGAGAGAGAGGAACGCACACGAAAATGGGATGCTGAGAGAGAGGAACGCACAGCGTAAATGGGATGCGGAGAGAGAAGAAGATGAACGAATAAAACAACACGAATTGGAAACTAGACGAAAAGAAATAGAATTAAAACATCAAAAAGATATGACACAACTAGCTGAGATAACAAAACAAAAAGAAAAGGATAATGAGCAACAACAGTTAGAACATGATAAGAAGATTAAACAACAACAGTTAGAACATGATAAAAAGATTAAACAACAACAGTTAGAACATGAGAATAAGATGAAACAACTACAGGTAGAAGCTGAGACACGTGTAAAGATGAAACGTATAGAGTCAGACTCACGCGCAGAAATCGCTGCCACTAAATTAAAAAGTCAGCAAGAGGAAAATAAGTTCAAGAAATACAAGAACATTATCAAACCATATTGCAAAGACGATTCAATAGCAGCCTGGACAGATAATGTAGAGTATCAATTTAAATATCACCAAGTTCCTGTAGATATGTGGGCCCCTATTTATATGAAGAATCTAAGTGGTGAGCCCCTTAAAATAATAGAATCTATCCCTAATGAGCTTAAATCTAACTATCAATACATCCGTGACAGGATTATGCAGCACTTTTTACTTGATGCCCCTGGGTATCAGAGTCAGTTCTCAAATTTAAAACCTAAACAAAATGAGACATTCATTGATTACGTCTCAAATGTTCAGATGGTACTAAACAGGTGGCTGAAAGCAGCTAACATAGGAAAAGACTTTGATAGATTAAAAAACTTAATTGCTATGGACAAGGTTATATCTACCATACCTTCTCCTTTTGCTAGATTTTTGCAGCAGTCAGATATTGAGAACATCGAGCAGTTTGAGAAAAAAGGCTCGAAATATTTTTCTACAAACAGAGATATTTTTAAGACCTCAATTGACTCGGAAATAGTTTCTTGTGTGAAAGACCAACCAAAAAATTATCAGAAGAATAGAAAACCATTTCATAAAGTCCACAAGAAAGAAAGTAAAGTATCAAAATGCATCTACTGTCAATTTTTTCATGACACTTCTTCAATGTGTGACAAATCGCCAGATTATCCGGCTCATCTTGAAAATGTTATCAAAAAGCAGCAAAGTAAAAGATCTGCATGCAGGCGTGCGATCAAATGTTTTTTTTGTTCCTGTTATGGCCATTATAGTAATAAGTGCCTTGGCCGGCAGCGTATGAAAGCCAGTAATGCCATTTTGATCGACACCTCTTTAGATAGTGGTAGTAAGAATAAATGTGCAGTTGAAAATGAAGGTGAGGTTGAGTGGGCCTTACCTTTCAGCCAAGCTGAAGATGTATGTGGGGCAAACGATATGTTGAGCTTCGACAGCTGTGAACGATGTCACCAATTCCATACAGACTCAAAACTACAATGTGGACATACAGTACTATGCTCATCTGAGAATGTAAACGCAGCACTAGCCTCCAGAGGCAATCTTGTGTTCCACAATGCAATGGTGAATGATGTAGCATGCCAGTGTTTGCTGGACAGCGGCAGCACCCTTATTGGTCTTCGGAAAGAACTGGTTAATCCGGGTGATTACACAGGTGATACTGTCAAATGCCGTACCTTCTCGGGTAACATTGAAATTTACCCTTTGGCAAAAGCCCATATTGATTCTCCTTTTCTCTCTGGTACCTTTACCTGTGCAATACTGAACAACCCTTGTACTGATTTAATTCTGGGGTGCTTACCCCAACTAAAACATTGTACGATTGATGAAATAGTTGCATGGGAAAAAGTAAAGGCAACTATTACAACAGCCAAAACAGACACTTCAAAACATCATAACATATTACAAGATGAGACACTACTGATGCTTTCTACAACCAGCACAGATGACACAAACAAACAGAAACTTTTACACCACCAGAAATCTACTCTTAATGTGTCTCCATACTTAAAATTGTTAAAGGTCAAAGCCAGAGTGACCAAAAATGCATCTTGTTTATTTAGACGTAAGAATGGCATTTCAACTACAGGTCATGCTACTGGTAACCATGAACAGGTGTTACCTGAACAACACCGGTTAACTATGCCAAAATATGCACATAAAACACCGGTGACTGGTCATCTTGCATACAACAACACCAGACCAGGTTTTTTCAAGAAGATAAAATTATGTTTTCATAATGGATTTGCTTGTAATGTCTGTCAACAATTCGGTACAAAAGTTTAAGGGTAGACATCCTACACCTGAAGTACAACCTTCTATACTGGCTCCCAAGCCATTTGATAGAGGAAGGGTCAGTTCTACCACAAACACACAAACAACGGTGCAAGAACCAGTGATCTTGAACTTGATCAAGACAGATTTAGGCTACTTCCATACCAACGAAATGGCAACGACTATTCAAGGTGGTACATAACCATGGTACATGTTGACTATGAAATATCGATAAACAGACACTTAGAGATATTCCATGTCAACATGCGTAAACTTTACTTTTCAAGACAAGAGACAGAAATAGTGACAGACGAACATATTGCATCCACAGCTAATAATAAGACGACAGACATACACAACGCAACTACACTAGCTAGCGAGACTGGCAAATCCGACAATGTACATACATATAGTGAACTTATAGAATACACATGAATATATCAGAAGACTGATGACTGGACAAAACACTGACTGAAGCTCAGACATGGCTTTAATAGGTTGCGACTCTTCGGTCTCACTGTCAAACCGAGAAAAATCGAATTAGGCCTAACAGAAATTCATCTTGGGTCATGTCATTTTTCAAGATCAACTAAAGACTGACCAGAAAATTAGTACCAAAAGATTGAATCTGACCATGTCTACCAGAAATAATCAGGTCAGAAGCCTTCTGGAATTAGTGAATTACTCAGAAATTCAATATTCCAATGTTTTATAAGTATTTGTAAAATGAAATGTGAAAGATGCATTATTAATTTCTGCATTGTCAAAATTGAAAATTCTTTTTGTAACATTCTAATCCTCCGCTTGCCTAATCCGAGGCTCGTTTATTATTTTAGGACAAATGCCAGCAGTACTAGGCCAATTTGGTGAGAGCATCTCCCACCCGAGCTGCTACGTGAGCCGTAAGATCACACCTGCTTAGTCCAGAGATTGTATATCACAGGTGCAGCACTATGGGTCATCTATGCGGTAGCAAAGCTCCAGCGAGTTCTGACGGAGGTGCGCTGCAATGTCCAGACTGACAACTCCCCGAGTGCGGTCATTCATAGCGTTATGCATCAAAATGACCGGATGTACAGGTGGTCACTAGTTTACCATCTGAGGTAATAATACCTGAAATCCCACATAATAATGTAGAGTGATAGTTAGTACATGAATACAGTACAATATGCTATGTAAAATAGGTTACATATACACCCATGGTGTTCTTAAGAGTGTACCAAGTACAACGAACTATCATGTGTCCGTAGACATTAACTTAAGAACTGTGCTACAGAACTTAGATACTACCGTGTGAATCAGGACAGCTCATTTCCAACTAAGCTCCAGGCCGGTGTATCATTTGTGTGAAATGTAGAAAACAGTGTCAGAACAGTGCTTAATTTCAGACACATAAAGACCAAAGCTACGACACCAGCGAATCTCTACACGTGCACTACCGATGAACATTATTATGACCGTAAAATGTATTTCAGATACCCAGGCAAATTATGTAGTTATATTGTGCCTATACCAATATTCAAACATGAAGGCAAATACTAACCTGTGAGAAACTGAATACCATGTGTATATAAACTTAATGTGATATGTAAAATAATAATGTTTTAAAATAGTTATAAATAATTAGAGGTAGAATTAGGTAATATAATAGTTCTCATTTATTTCAATAGGATAGTTAGTACAGTAATTAACCCATTTACTTAGCTTAGAATTAAATTAAAATATTAGGTTAGACATAAAAAATAGTTAATTACAAGCTAAATTAAATTTATGATAGAAATAGTACCATTTAGAGTGTTACATTTCATTTAGCTTTAGTTTAGGTTAGTTTATTCCATATTAAGGAAAACCATACCATCGATCAAACATTACCAGTAATTAATATATCATGTTACATACATCATCTACATAATTTAGATTAAGAACATTAATCATATGATTCATTTTCAATCTAACAAGCATTAGATAGTATAGTATTAGAAAAGTACATAATTTATGTGCACATCATCCAGGTAATTAGGTACATAAGCTCATATCACACTAATTACATTTAAATAGTTACATTACATCCCTAGATTAGATAAACATAACGAGTAGGATAAACAGATAATATAATTAACATAATAGAACTTAGGTAACACATTAAATACTTAGTTATAAAAGGAGAATAGTCTATTATAATATAAAATATGATACTTTAGGTTAGTGTAACATATTAGATGATGAGATCAAAGGGACAAGCCATCAACCCTGTCTCGCCCGTGTAAATATATTGTAAATACATGACTCGTGCAGCGATTTTCGCACAGTCATTGAGCTCAAATTTCTCAAACTGAGCCAAAGCTGTACAGTGTCACTCAACGGTTTTTAAATGATCAGAAGAATTAGTGTGGAAGGATAATAGATGTGTGACAGAGGTAAGGGTGAAAGGAGTATGACAGAAGTGTGAAAGTGAGAATGAATGAAAGATAGACGGGAGAGAATGCAAGCAGTCAGCAAATTCTTCTGCTGCCTGCAACGACTTTTAATATTGGTTGGCTTAATGTTGGTTTTCGCTAGGGAAATTGTGTTAGTGTGAATGTGTTGTCTGTGATATATTTTAGAACTTAGATTACAGTATTTTGGGTCTCATAACAATGGAATGTAGTCACGAATTAGTGTTATACACCTGTTTGTGACCACATTGAACAAAATTATGGCACTCAAAAAACTAACATACATACACAGATAAGTTAGAAATATAGGGTAGAAGTTAGATTAGTAGATTTATTACATCCAAACACGCAAACAACCAGAAAAACAAACATATAAATTGCATACACTATTTGTAGATCAAAGGCAGATAACTTTGGGGCCAGGGGACATAATAGACAACGAAGAACTAAATTAACAGTGAAATGAAGTCTTACGCGCGGAAGCGAAGTAGGTAAAGCCTGTCGCACACACTCTTGTAGAATGGTTGTTAAATATTATATGGGGGACATGAAGCAATTCATGTGTTGACCCTAAGAAAGTCAACTTTGTATGGGTAGTAAGTTAATTTACTATGTGAGGGCAGGTCTTATAAGACAACGGTCCGGTTCAGACATACCTCTGATAAATATAATATAGCATGTGAGAAGGGGCTCACGCCAACCAGGCAAGTTTGTGGCGATTGCCAGTAGCCAAGTGAGGCTTTACTACATTGTGACAATAGTTGTTAAATAGTCTATTGGAAAGCCCAGAGCCAGGTTATCTAGAGTCTTTGACAAAAATTAGAGACACTAATTTTTTGTGTAGAAACCTCCTTGCGTCACAACCAATAAGTGAAAGTTGATGACGCAACACAAGGGGGGCGGGTGTGTGTCAAAGACTCAACCGCATCCCCTCCGCCAGGGAGAGCGGTCAATCCTGGAGGGACCAGGAGGAGATACGGTGCCCGAGGCAAGAGCAGGGGAGATGAGGGAATCGTGGAAGGTTAGCCACTCCCTCAGAATACACGCAGGCGGTGTTCAGAGAGTTAGCACTCTAATCACGATACCACCGCACCTCATGAAGCCAGAGCACAGTTGAGTAGACACTCAACAGGCCACGTTTTGCCAGCAGCGTGCGATGTGAGGTAACACGCACGAAGGAGAAGGTCACCCCCGCGGGGTGTGTAACCACGGGAGAGATGTCCGGCAGACGGGAGACTGGACTTGGGGCGTTCACATCGTTTAGAATAACGTTAGGAGTTTTGGGTTCACTCGTAGATAGAGTTAGCATAGGGTTAGCAGTTTGTGTTAGATAATTCTGTGGCTATATATTGTGTATTGCATTAGCGACTGTTTACCGCTTGTAAGCGAGCCAACGGCAATAAAATGGACCATGCATTTTGCCTCCCACACGACTTGCAAGTTGTCTTGTACGAGTGTGTGAGAAGTACCCGATGATGCCTGGCAGTTAAGTTGTTGACAATTAGGGTCCACCCCAGTCTCGAATTAATAATCATATGACTGAATCAGCCACATCTCAGTCATTATTATGAAAGGGATTAGTTGGTTGTTTCGGGATTTGAAATTTAAATATTGAGCACAACCCACTACTGGCAACGCTGATCGTATTCTGGTATGAACCTAAGGCCTATCCACGTCAATGTGGAAGCACTATACTCGAGTTTCGCTCTCGTTTGAGCTTGTCAGTGGTGCATATCCCTGACCGGATCCGGAAACAGCCCCGGATCACTGGTGTGTGAAGCGGGTGTGTAACCGCGCGGCAGACGCTGGACATGCCAAATTATCATAACAGAATATCACAACGTTACCCATCGTAGGCTATGCTCAAGATTGCCCAATCGCCGCGACTGACGTCCGTCAATCGATGTGGACCCGAACGATCAGGACTTCTCACTGGCAAGGAACACCAGGCCTCCTAAAATGAAAGGGATTGTTGTCCATTCCAGGTAAATGAACTAATTCTAGGCGATGGGAATTGTGTTACACGCTATTTACAGTTTTTTTTTTCTTTCTTATCCCTTGTTGCAGGATATCGCTGTCAACACTACTATTTTACTGTTATTGTTGATAACTAGGCAAGTTTACGTTCAGCAGTTTGCCATTGCTTTCTGAACGACCGGCTCATTTACCAACTCGTTAAAACCCAGCGCAACGCGATCTGCTGCCAAATCGATCACAGCTGTGTTTCGAACGCGGGTAAGCGGGCTTACGAATCGCGTCCGTAAAGACTGTGCCACGGAGACCGGCATTTATATTTCTTGCTGCCATATTATTAAACAAAGAGACCGATTTATGCGCCTTCTGCCGTATGAGGGTTATGCTCCTGGGCCCATACATAGATAGTACAACTGGCACTAGGTGATTGATGTGGTCAGTGTCTCGCCGGCCGTGTTTACTTCTAATGACATTTCCTGGTACGCATGTTAATCTCGATTTGGGATTCTAACACACAACCAATGGGGTGGCAGGAAAGATGTTAATCACTGCTTTGACGTCACTCTGTTTGTATGTTATCAACGCAAACATATTGATTAATCAATGGACACTATTGATGCCACTGAAACCAGACAAACATGCACAGGCGTTTGGCGGTAGAACTTAATCCCGTTTCTTCTATAGGTGTCGATGAGTACCTCTAATATAATTTCTTAAACATAGGTTAAGTTTCGCTTTGTTTCGTTTCAGTGACGAGAGAATACAGCAGAAGTTGAATAAAGAGAAGGAAGAGTTTTTAAAGATGAAATGCCTAAGTCTCTGCATGAAAGATGACCTACCAGCAGTCAAGCAGATGAAGTCAAACCAATTCTCCATCACCAACAACCACAATATAAAGAGACTTAGTTCTGATCTTTTTATGAAGTCATGGTTTGACTCAGATCAACTGAATAATCTCGTGAAACCATGGCGTAGCTCCGAGATACAAGACCAGCTGGTTACAATTCCTAGTCCTGGTGTGATAACTAGCGGCACTTCATGTGAGCCGTCTTTCAGCATGGCTGTAGACTCAGTCCAAAATGTGAGTCAAGAGACCAGTGTGAACACGATATCTAATCATCATATTACAAATAAACTGATACTGAACTCTGAAAGCAAAAGTATCCAATTTGGAGAAAGCATGCAAACCCAGTACGTAGATGATGTAACAGAATCTATGAATAGTATATGTGAAGAAGATCTGTTAGATGTTCATGTGGATTCTTGCCAAGGTGTAATCCCCCAGATTATCTCACCTCTAGAGAATACAGTTGATACAATGAGTTTTCACCAGGTGTTTGACTGTTCTACTCCTGTTAATCAGTGCTCACTCACAGACACCTTTGCAGAGCCATCGTGGACACAGATGGAGGCTTCAGGGCTGGGTGATATACAGATGGCAGAATCTCAAAGTGTGTCACATCAACGACATGCTGACAAGAAATGGGCAGAATCAGCTGCTGACAAAATGTCTCATATAGTTAACAAACTAACTGAGGATAACAAACAAGCAAGACAATCTCTTGAAGCCTATAGTGCCTTGGAACCTGCTCAAGCTTCTGGCAGATTACACGATTTATGTTTACCTCGAACCCCATTAATGTTATGTGACTTGCCAAAGGAAAATATTCTCTCACCATCTGGTGATGATATTCAAAATATAACCAAAAGTAAGTGCCATAAAAGTGGTCGTCAACAAATAGACACATCCAGAAATATACTCTCTAGCAAACTGGCTTCTCTTCTACAAATGGAGTTGATACCATCCTCCTCAAGTGTGTACTCCTTGAAAGAAGAATGTGTAAAGCATGCTTCAAAATTGTTTCAAGATGAGAAGAAAGCATTAAGTAATGCATATCTACAGTCTGGTGTCTACAGTGGCACTTGCCAATCTAGCCACAGCAGAACAGTCAGATCTGGAAAAGACATTCCACCAGATTCATTGGCATGTGCCCAACAGATTTCATCTGCCAATAATATATCTTCACCAGTTTCTAAACTACCAATACTGGACCATAACTTTCTGTCATTATCACCTATTCATGTTTCTACATCCGATACCTGCCAAACTTACTCCAACATGTTGTGTAGCAGTAGATCTGATAATGAAAATCCATCACTGCGTGCCTCAAGAGAGCCATCATTTTCAGATTCTGATAATATAAACGATCTTAATAATTACTGTTCTATAATGACCAATAGAAAGTATGATCCATTCCTCAATCAAACATCCTTTAAGGATTCGAACCCCATAACATGCATGGATCTGGCGGATGATGGTGCTTCTTTAAAGTGCTCTGGAAATTCCCACTTCATTGTGCCCCAAACATCAGGGTTAGAGCAGGACAAGCAATCAGATCTTGAGATTGATGAAATTAATCACGGTGATTTCAGCAGTTGTCCTGATTTTGTAGTCTCGTCATCATCTGTATCGAATGCGCAGTTTGTTTCTGAGTGCTTTGGTGCAGCATCCTTGACGTCTCAGAGAATTGATGAGCTGGATAGCTTCTTGGGCAATACATCATCCGCCTTTTCATTGGCAACAAATTGTAATCAAACAGTAAACTGCCAGGCTGAGTTAATCGATGAACATTTAGTCTTTGACTCACAAGTAGCACCAGACACTTCTCCATGCTGCGGGTCAAATGATTCGTCAGAGAGTGAAACTTTAGTACCAACCTCACTTCTTAGAACTCTCTTGGATACAGAAGGAAAAAGTGTCCAAGGACCCTTGACATATGCTGAATGGATCCTTGAACAAGCCATGAAGAAACAGAGTAACATAAAGACAACACAAATGTCTTATCTAAAGACAGAAAGCAAGAAAATAGACAACAGAAGAGCAAAAAGTAGTAGGAGTATGTACAGAAAATCAGTGAACTTGCCTTTACCAGTGTCTTCACATGGAGTCAAGATCAACTTCAGTCAAAGTAACCTTCCGTACAGAAAGCCAACAAAAGAGCTTCCATTGCCAATTTCAGCTAAAATAACCACTCAACGTCTATCCCCGCCTTCACACGCGAATAACAACACTGCAAGTATTCCTCAAACTAACAATGGATTAAATAATAACAGAATAGACAACAATGACCAAAATTCCCAAGAAGCATCAAATGGCTTTGACCTTCCTGATGATCTCCTTGATATGGCCATTGAATATTGTGCATCGATGGAAACAGACCAGGAAGACGCTCTTATAACAGATTTGACCGACAATCTTTTATCTGAAGACCATATTAATTCCATCTGTGGATCTCCGTCACAAGGTTTAAAACCAGTGCGTTCTTCAAATACTCATAAGTCAGGACATCCCCCGCTCTCATTGCCATGTTCAGCTTCTTGTCTATCAAAAGAAGGTAGTTGTGAGATATCAACCAATACAAACATACCCATGAATATTTTAGAATCTCAGTGTTCCAATCCTCCAGAATCAGTGCCAAGTCTGAAGTTCAGGTCATCTCAGAGCTGTGTAAATACTGTCAGTGGTTTGGAAACCCCTCAAAGCTCCCAAGCAAACTCCGGCACTGCAGGGAGTAAGATAAGCCTTCTTCGTACTGCTGTCATGACTCCTGATGTTGATAAACTCATTAAACACGTGCCTCTGGTTAGTTCATCTAAATATTCTGTAAATAACCATGATGTATTGGTTCCAAAATGTATTAAACTTCGAGAACATTCAGCACTGCCTTCAGCACAAATTTCTCCTGTTAAAGTGTGTCAAATTCCACATGTCAATCTAATAAAACCACCAGAGACAGTATCATTATTTAACCCCCGCAAAAATGATTATAATCCTAGAATTGCATCAGATCATAAAGCCACGCTTGATTATATTTATAAGACAACTTTATCTAAAGATTCCTTTAGTCGTGGGCAGAAATTAACAAATTGTCTTACGTCTGCTGCCTCAAATGATTTCCCCAAACAAACATCAGGATCAAGCCCTTTTGTTGTAAAAATCAGCATTCACCCAGGTTGTTCTCCGAAAGTCATTATTTCCAGCAAAGGTCATGAAAACAGTTCCAACCAAAGGCTAAAACAAATCACTTCGCACACAGCTGCACGAGCAGTCGGGTTGTCAGTGACAGACTCGTCCACCACCCAGCCTGTCTCTGTGATAGTCATGCGCAAGGAAAATAACAGGACAAGGCGTTCCAAAAGCATAGCAGTTCAGACAGACAATGAGCCGGGTGAGAAATACCCTGAGTTTGAACTCAGCCCCTCAGATACGTTTCTGTATCCGTCAGTTATAGTATGCTCTCCCTCATCAATAGCGTCTGAAGAATGTGATATGTCATCTGCAACCACATGTTATCTGTCACCCGTGTCAGCTTCACAATTATCACCTACATCATCTCAGTCGTCGTTGGCGTCAACATCTCAGTCGTCGTTGGCGTCAACATCTCAGTCGTCGTTGGCGTCAACATCTCAGTCGTCTCTTGCAAACATGTCCGAGTTAGAAAAGTGTCTCTGCAGCCACTTATCTGATGGCAGCTCATCGCCCAGAGAGGAGGGTCTTGGAACACTACCAAACGCTTCATTCCTACAGAGACTTTTAATGGGGCAGCTCAGCAAAGACCAGTACCAACATTTAGATAAACAAATGATGGAGGCAGAGAAGAGAGTTATGATATCTTCTGGGGTTTTATAATTGTAGTATTGGTTGGTGTTAACAACAGGACTGTAAAAACGTGATGTAGTAGGATTATTTATTTTATTTACATTTTAAAACCATGAATGTGTTTATTCTTTTTCTTTTCATTCATTTGGAAGTATCCCCTATCTGAAATTTTGTTTCTTGCATGAGCTATGCTGTCCTTTGTAGATCTTGCAGGCTTCTGTAGAGTTTCACATCCAGCCATAGAACAGATCTGTTTGAGCTGTATTTGGTACGATTTTGTAGTATGTGCTCTACAACCCCAGCTGGCTGCCGACGTGTACGCACGCCTGTAGTACATGTCTTTAGCTTTGTGTACATATGTATATTGAAGCTATTGTCCTGTTCTGGGTTTACAAAATCAGTTGTCCATTCCTGTTCAATAAATAAATATCATCCTGTCGCTGAACAGATAAACAATCAAATGAACAAGTATTATAATGTTAATTTCCGTTCACTGTGCATTGATATTGTCCGGGATTTCACGAAACAAAACATATAATACAGTGACTCTAGTATGGCGATATATTGTCCTTCTGTCCAAATATGGGGAGGGGATCACATTTGGCGATTTTTATCCTTTGGCACTCAATCAGTTAAAAGTGGCTTTTACTTTTTCATTTACTGGGGAAAAGAACATACGTTTCATGATGTGTGAGGCCGGCATCCTGACTTCTTAACCACATGCACCTTACAAAGGGACCTGGTAAACCAAGATGTCATATATAATTGAACAGTGTTACAGATTCTTCCAGTGAATCAAAAGAGTTATTTCTTCAACGTCCAGGCCAATGGTCATTCCTGTTTGCAGAATGAAACCCATCATTTGTTCTTGACAATGTGGGTGATTGGTCATGCAGCTAATAATGTGGGTGATTAGTCATGCAGTCCTGTGGCTAGTTATGGAACCCAACTTCTTCTTCAGTATGAAGGTCTTTGGTTATGCTATATCTACAACCCCATTCATCGCCATTATCATCATCATCATCATCATCTTTAAATTTTGCCGTCAAGCGTCTTGGGAAGGAATAGTTGACGTTCCAGTGCCCGATGGGTGGCACAGGATATTGTTATTACGTGTGATTGTACAATGTCTCTGATGTCGTCAATCAATTTTCTTCTTGGGCGTCCTCTTGCTCTTGTCGCAAATGATCTTTGATGTAGGGCCAGTGCTGGTGATTGAATGGTGTTGCATTCTAGCGAGATGGAGAAACCATTTGATCTTTTGTCTGTAGTTAAATGTGGCGCAAGGTGTTGATTCCACTGTCTGTCTGATAACAACATTTCTTACTCGGTCTCGGATTGTTAAGTTGGCAGCTCTCCTCAGGCATCTCATTTCACACGTGTTAATTTTGCGTAAGTATAATTTGGAAAATGTCCAAGTTTGATATTGGTGGCATAGGGCTGGTGTGAATATGCAATTTATTATCTGTCGTTTTGTGGACAGGTATGTCAGGATGTTTTAGTTATTATATAAGCGCATTTGCTTAGTGTCATTGGCATGTCGATTTCTCTGTCTTTTCTGCCATCTTCTGTGATAATGCTTCCTAGATAGTTAAATTATTTAACTTATTTCAGAGGTGTATTATGTATCTGTATAGTATTGTTGCAGATAACCTGCATTACTTTAGTGTTATCAGTATGAAATCCAAACACTTCTTCACCATGTGGGCTTTAGTCATGGTACAACTGCAACCCACTTGTCAGTATGAAATCCACCATCTTCTTTTTCATATGTACAATCCACTTGTCAGTATGAAACCCATCATCAGTTTATTTTATCTGCAACCATGTTGCCATCATGATATCCATCACCTTCTCCACGTCATTGTCTGGGAGCTATAACTTCAACTGCAGCTCCGTATCTTCAAGTCACGCCTGACATTCCAGTTTTCTGTAAGTTAATTAAAGGGACTTGACAATGCGATTAGAGTTCTGAACTTCAGTTCCCCATGGAGATGTATCTGTGTGGGATACTTTGGAAATTATGTGGATGGTGAAGCATTCGCAGTGGGCATTTCTTAAGCGAAAGGTGGTAGTTTGTGAGGTTAGTGAGCTGACTCAAACCTGTTGTCCATGGGTATATTTTTTGTCTCAGTGAGTTGAGTTGAGTTGAGTCAAGAACCGATATTACTGCACTCAGGACATTCCCATACGTGCTCCGCCCCCTCGTACAACAGTGAAATCTGCATTGGCTTCAGAGTGGCTGTTTTCCCCTCCGGTTAACAAAATAATACACTTCATGCATATGTTTGTTGGGTTAAAGAAAACCATAGTGATATTTCCATAAAATGTAAATAATATATGGGGTAACACCTAAAGTGATATTTCCACAACATTTAAATATTAAATGTGATAAAACTTAAAGTGATATTTCCACAAAATCTAAATATTATATGTGATAGAACCTAAAGTGATATTTCTACAAAATCTAAATATTATATGTGATAAAACTTAAAGTGATATTTCTACAAAATCTAAATATTATATGTGGTAAAACTTCAAGTGATATTTCTACAAAATCTAAATATTATATGTGATAAAAACTAAAGTGATATTTCTACAAAATCTAAATATTATATGTGGTAAAACTTAAAGTGATATTTCCACAACATCTAAATACAAGGGGCTTCTCATAAGTCTTTAGTCTGACCATGAAGGAGTAGGCGAAGAATAATTTAAATTTAGCACATGTATAGCTCATTCAATTTGTAATGGACATATGAATTATGAATTTCCCTCCTCAACTGGTTTTTCCCGATATGGTGCATGGCACAACACACCCTATTGACCAGATCTGCACATCCAACGGTCTGTCAGAATAATAGCGAAATCAGTCGTCAGGACTGTGATAAAATCCTTGATGTTACAGGGAAAAACACCTACAGAAATACATAGGGAGATGGAGCCAGTGTTTGAAGAAGTATATCCTTCGTAAGCTTCTGTAAAAAAGAATTGGTGTTTGCAGTTTAAGTGTGGTCGTTCCCAAGTTCCCGATCTTGGCAGATCAGGACGACAGTCCCCAGAATGCAATGATGCAAATGCTGCAAAAGTGAAGAAAATCATAGACCAGGTGTCGTGTCCTCCTTTACAGTGTCGTCCCTGGAGTGAAGAGAGCCGACACCCACATTATAATATTTTTTCCCTCTCAATATTCTGGAGAATCCACCAGCTTCCGTCCAACACACTCCATCAGCCTATGGACACCTTTTCCTATCACTCTCTCACTGTCGTACTATGCCCCCTTCTCATACTTCCCCAACGCAACATACTCAACAACTCTTGCTTCTAAAAATTAATAAAGATAATTTATTAAAAGAAAAGTGTAACGTATATGAGACGTGTATGTGAAGAAAATGTGTGACGTGTTCTATAAAGTGTGTAGAATCGGACTCTCAGACCACAACCCAGTCAGCTGATCCCGGCAAGGATAGACCACAGCACGTTACGTCAGAACATGTACATCTCACCCCGTGCCGAAACCATCTTGCCGGATACTGCTTTGCCTCTGTAGACCTCTGGTAATCCAATTTCATGATCATCCGAAATAGACACCGGTGGTATTAACAGTTAATCATGGACCGGTTGCACCCTACACAATGTCCGTTCCTATCGTTCCTTAAAAAAAACTGCACAAGTCCTTTGTAGTGTGTACACCGTCATTAATGTTAATTGTTAATGTGATTGATCCTCACTCGTGTCTATCTAGCCTCACGTATAATGTCTTGTGTTCTATTACACGAGATTATATAACACTAGGTAACTATTAGACTGTTCTCATTTAGTTACTACTGTCTGATGCTGTGTGGTGCATCAGTACGCATCACTCTCTTTGGTGAATCAACTTCCTTCTAGCTTTAGTTACGTTCTGTATGCAACTTTATTGATTGTTGAACTGGTGTTCTTCCGAATGGGATTGGATTTTTTCCCAAAAACTTGTTGAGTTTCCTTGGATCTGGTAGGGAACCTAGGATAGAAACAACACATCTGGTGATAGTACTAGTTACTGATCCTTTCGGCTGAGTGTAAGCCTATCACCTTGCTTAATGATCTTTAGCTAACTAGACTTAGTCATAGAGCAGATTAGCTACCCACCTAGAGCCGAATCAGGCTATGACAAAGAAAAAATCAGCAAACAGAATGCGGAACCCCGCCCACCAGGGACACCTACGGGAAGATCCCAATTATCCCTCATTACTCAATTCTCAACTAGTAAAGCTTATCAACACTTCACTAATCTATTCTTAACTAGCAGAGTTAATATCACTATTCTACTTTAACTAGTTTCCACTAACAGTGCTAATCATCACACTATAGTTTAACAAGGCCACAGTCTATATTAATTAGAACTAATATTATACTAGGTTATACCTTAAATGGCACTACTGCAGTCCTATCAATCATATCTACATCTGCCATTATAGGCACGTGTAAAATTAAGTCACTAATTAACACACGGTAGATATTATTTCCACTAAGCACTGCAGTGCCCTGGCACTCCGACTAGAGCATTTTCAAGTCCCCCTAGTTGGTCCCAACTCGGGTTTATATGGCAAACTACCAAAGTTGGCCACGTGACGTTATCCTTTATGCCCCCACACAGGTGGCACATTGGCAGATCATCCCCTGTCAGGGATCCATCCTCCCTCGGGCTCCCTCCATGTTAGATTTGTCATCACTGGTTCTGACATCCAAAACAATCTAGAGAGTTACTGTCGAGTTCCAACAAAGAGTTTCGATACCAAGCTGCCAATCATGGTTTTCCAAACAAGCTTACATTGTGCACGTGACGTTGTTCATGTCCGGCAGGTGTTCCACTGTTTTCAATAACACCCTCAACTTTCTGTCATGTGCTGACAGTCAAAACCTCCATTCCGTCTGATGTCCGGAACCATAGATGACAAACGGAACCATTCCATATCCTGAGCGGCCAATTATATGTGATTTTAACTGTTATGAACTGCCAACGCGTTTTATCCCTTCCTTCTCACTCACCGCCAAATGTGTATATGGGCTGACCCGATGTATCCCGTGCAGCTGTGTTTACTCTGTTAGTACGACTGTTGTGGCCTAGAAAATATACGCCAAGCAAACGTCGGTATTATTATCTGGTTAACTCATGGCGAGCTCGTGACATAGGCCCCCTCTTAAGAGAGTAGTCCATCTCACTCTTCTCCACCATGAGTTTAATCCAGATGATTCATTCCTCTTCTTCAGGAGCTGGGTGTCTTGACAAGAAGTCCGCTCCAACATTTTCCTTCCCAGGAATGTACTCTACTGTGAAATTATACGGTTGAAGTAACAACGACCACCGCATCAAACGTGCGTTGAGCTTCTGAGAAGTAGCCAGGAACATCAGGGGCTGATGATCCGACTGGACCCGAAACTTAACTCCATACAAATATGGCTGAAATTTTTGCACTGCCCATACAAGGGACAAGCACTCTCTCTCGACGGTTGAATAATTCCTCTCCGCCTGTAGAAGTTTCTTACTTGCGTATGCTACAGGTTTCAAAACCGAAGCATCGTCTTTTCCTTCCTGTAACAAAGCGGCTCCAATTCCAATCGCACTCGCATCTGTTCTCAACACAAATGGTTTGGAAAGGTCAGGGAGCTGTAATACAGGTTTGCTGACCAAGGCCTCCTTTAACTGACTATAGGCATTCTCACATTCTGGTGTCCAAATGATTTGATCCGGGAATCCCTTTTTCAAGGTTTCCGTCAACGGAGCTCCCAATTCCGTGAAATGTGGGATAAATTTGTGGTAGAACCCACACAACGAGAGAAAAGATCGCACATCCTTCTTCGTTTTTGGCCTAGGTGCATTTCTGATTTTCTCCAGGTTCTTCTCTTCTGGAACAATGTGTCCTGGAGTGATGGTGTGACCTAGAAATTCCAGAGTCTGGTAACCAATCATGCACTTGGTTGGACGAGCAGTAAGCCCTGCTTCCTTGAGTCTATTAAACACTCTCTCCAAGGATTGTAAGTGGTCATCCAGGCTGTCACTGGAAATCAGAATATCATCCATGAATGAGATGATGGACGGATCCTGTAAAGGATCAAGTAAAGTCCTCATCATGCGTGTAAACACACTAGGTGCATTGCTGAGTCCAAAGGGCATGACCTTGAATTCGTAGTGTCCACTGGGTGTACTGAAAGCTAACAGTGGTCGAATCTCCGGTTTGACTGGTATCTGATAGTACCCCCGACTCAGATCCACCTTTGAAAAGTACCGAGCCTTATGGAGCCTAGCGAATAGCTGAGTTGGATTCGGCAAAGGTTCCACCTGAAATTGTGTGTGACTGTTCAGCAGTCGGTAGTCTATACACAACCTGTGTTCTCCACTTGGTTTGCGTAACAAAACTACCCCTGCATTGTATGGGGATGTGGATGGTGCAATCACGTCATCCTCCAGCAGTTTCTGTATTTCCTCCTCCAGGGCCTTTTCTTTAGAGAATGGCACTGGGTAAACCTTTTGGCGAACAGGCTCCTGTGTGGTCAAAGTCATCTCGAACTCAACCAACCTCGTTCGTCCTGGTTTATCAGTCAGTATCTCCTTATGAGACTTGAGAACCTGGGTTATCCTTTCCCTCTCCTGGGAGGTCAGATCAGGGTTCACTTGCACATCCCTATAGGTTTCCTGGTGTTCCAAGGGATATTCCCTGCCCTCGCTGGTTCCCACTTCTGTCTCCACTGCAACTGCCATTGCCATGAGGTGAGCTGCCTTGTCTCCGGGTCTCTCTTCGTATTTCCGCAAGAGATTGATATGGAAAATCTTCGACTTTCCCCGGATCCGGATTTGATAGTTGGTTCTGGATATCACCCTTTCCACGGGAAATGGTCCTTGCCAACCTATCTCCAGTTTGTTGTTTCCCGTTGGGAGTAGCAACAAGACTTTATCTCCCACCTCTAGAGATCTTTCTTTAGACCTACGGTTGTAGTAAGCCGCATGTCTTTTCCTGGCCTTTTTCAAGTTTTGATTTGCCAGAGTCCATCCCTTATGGAGTTTTTCTTTCAGTTCCTCCACGTATTGATAGGATGAGATCACTTCTTCTGACGTCCCCTCTTCAGTCCAACTCCTCAACATGGCTTCCAACGGTCCTTTGATTGGACGACCAAACAGCAACGTAGCGGGTGGTAGTCCTGTTGAGCCATGAGGAACTTCCCGATAGGCAAAGAGTGCTGCTGGGATATATTCATCCCACCTATCAGGTTTTTCCTGCGCTAATTTCCTGAGCATTGTCATCAACGTGCCGTTGAAACGCTCTACTTGTCCATTGGCTTGAGGGTGGTAAGGGCTGGTATGTATGTGGTTAGAGTGAAACACCCTAAATACCTCCTCCATGAGTTTTCCACAAAACTGAGATCCATTGTCCGTCAGAATTTGATCCGGAAAGCCTAATCTGGTAAAGGCCTCCATCAGTGCGTCCGCCACTCTTTTCGAGTCAATCGTGGTCAACGGTATAGCCTCACCCCACATTGTACAGCAATCCACCATTGTGAGTATATACATGTTCCTCTTCCTAGTCCTGGGAAGTGGACCCACGATATCGATGGCTACCCTCTCGAAAGGAGAGTTCATGATGGGCATCTCACCCAACACCACCGGTGCTGTCCAGTGTTTCGGTGCCACCCTCTGGCACTCAGGGCATGACTTCACATACCGACGCACATCATCTGTCATTCCCGGCCAATAGTAGTGGCAGGAAATCCGCTGCATGGTGGCGGCAATACCCATGTGTCCGCTAAAGGAGATGGTATGCCCCATATGAAGAATCTGGGACCGGTGAGCTTTCGGGACGACCAACTGACCGTATAGGTTGTCTCCCCTTCCTGCTCTCCTGTAGAGTATCCTATTCTTCATGTAGTACTGCCCCCGTCCTGGTGGATCAGCACTTTTCTGCAGCTTTTTGTAGCAAGGACGTAAAGTATCATCCTCACTCTGGGCAGTTCGTAGCTCCCCCGGCATTGGGTTAGTCACAATTGCGTCTGCCTCTTCCGTTTTCGTCTGAGAGCGAGTCTGCATTGCTCCCATATGAATTGGCTCCCTGGGCATTCCCAGAAAGACATACCGGCAACCTAGGATGACTGGAAAAATGGGATCGGTCAATACAGCGGCCTTGATGGTGCCGGTGACGTACCTTGACCGAATCTCCACATTAGCAATGGGCAACTTCATGACTACAGCACTCTTCTGTGCAGGCTGTATATCCAAGGTTTCACCTGTGAATTGTTCTGGATGTACCAGATCCGCAGAAATCACGGCCTCCCCGTCCAGTCCTGTGTCGTATAAACACTCCACTTGACGACCGTTAACCTCTACCAATTCCACTACAGGTGGTTTTTCCTGGTCTGGAGTCTCTTCCTCGGCCTCGACCTGTTCGGTGAGCTCCACCTTAGGTTTTCCTGAGCACACGACGAATTGAGTGTCTCCTGACTTTCCCCTGCAGTCAATAGCATTGTGCGTGTTTGACTTGCATTGGTTGCACCATTTCCCTGTCCTAGATTTTCTATTGTCGGACTTGAGTGAGCTCTCCTGGTGGCGAGCTTCCTTGTTGACCTTGACATTTTCCGTGACAACCTCCTTGGAAGTCACTTGACATGCTGCAAAGTGAGGGTTCTTAGCCTTCGATTTGCAGTCCCTCGTATTGTGAGAGGGTGACTTACAAATTGAACACCACTTCTCCGACCACGGTCGTTTAGGTGTAGAGCTTGAAGTGCTCTTGCTTCCCTCCTTCTTCTTCTCTGAACTATCCTCTGATTTTTGCACATAAGGTTCCCACTTTTTTGTTCCTGAGTTTTTGGCTTTCTTCTTGTCATGTTTCTCTTGACTTTTGGAGTTGGTGGAAAGGTTTTCCCCTGCCTCCCCATGTACCTCGACGAACCGTTCTGCTAATTTAGTCACGAGGTCAATACGTTCCGCTCCTTGTTCTCCCAGGAACGTCCTGAGAGGTTTAGACATTTGCTTCTTCAGCTGGTCGACCACCATGAGCTCTTCCAGACTCTCATAGTCATGTGCGAACCCAGCCAAATCCATCCACTTATGGAGATAAGATTTAAGACGCAAACTGTAGGCGGCAAACAACTCTCCGGGTTCTCGTTTCGCTGCTCGAAATTTTTTCCGGTAGGTATGTGACGTAACCTCGAATCGTTTCAGCAGAGCCGTCTTTAACTCGTCATAATTGTTCTCATGTCCTGGTGGCAGGCGAGTATAAACCTCGTATCCGGTCCCGCGTAATCCCTGGGATAGCTTAAGATTCCATTTGTTACGCTCCAGACCCATAGCAACTGACATAGCCTCGAAGCGTTGAAGGTACTGGTCAATCTTCTCTTTGTCCTCCTCGTAGACCGCTAAAGGAAACTTCATAGCATGGTACCCATGTCCACCTACTGGTGTTGATCCTGGGATGGAGGAACCTCCAACTGCTCCCTCAGTTTCTCCATTAGATTGACTCTTCAACTCGAGTTCCCTCATCCGGTACTCGTGCTCCCTTTTCTGTGCTTCCTGTTCAGCTTCTAATTTCCTAGCTGCTTGCTCAGCTTCAAATTTCCTAGCTGCTTGCTCAGCTTCCAATTTCTTAGCTGCTTGCTCAGCTTCCAATTTCTTAGCTGCTTGCTCAGCTTCCAATTCCATCCTTCTCAATTCCAACTCGGCCTTTCGATCTTCCCTTTCTGCTTGACGATACTCTCTCTCCACTTCCTGTATGTAATCCGTTAGAGCAGACCCCGCCAATCCCATTTCTTCCCCCTTTGCCTTTAATTCTGCTGTGCTAAGTTTAGGGGTGGCCATTATACAGAGAGGTAAGCTAGCAGGTCGAGTACAATATAACTGCAAATTACTATACAGATATATGAACAAGTACTATAAATCTAGATATACCACACACAGCACATTCACGCAGTGACAAGAGTAGAATCAGGACCACAGACCTATGCAGACGTGTGAAGTGTGAACAGGTAAGATATTAGTCCTAACCCCTATCCACATTCACTCTAGCTGGATTCTCCAAAATGATATCTCCCTCTTATAACTAAGGATCCCGTGTCAAAAGACCCCGTTGTCAGAGGATCCCACTGTCAAAGGTTCCTGCTTGCAGGAGATCTCGCTGTCCAAGGATTCCGTTTACGGGAGATCCCGCTGTCCAAGGATTCCGTTTACGAGAGATCCCGCTGTCCCAATATCACGTTTACGAGAGATCCCGCTGTCCAAAGATCACGTTTACGAGCCCCCAATAATGTCGTGTCCTCCTTTACAGTGTCGTCCCTGGAGTGAAGAGAGCCGACACCCACATTATAATATTTTTTCCCTCTCAATATTCTGGAGAATCCACCAGCTTCCGTCCAACACACTCCATCAGCCTATGGACACCTTTTCCTATCACTCTCTCACTGTCGTACTATGCCCCCTTCTCATACTTCCCCAACGCAACATACTCAACAACTCTTGCTTCTAAAAATTAATAAAGATAATTTATTAAAAGAAAAGTGTAACGTATATGAGACGTGTATGTGAAGAAAATGTGTGACGTGTTCTATAAAGTGTGTAGAATCGGACTCTCAGACCACAACCCAGTCAGCTGATCCCAGCAAGGATAGACCACAGCACGTTACGTCAGAACATGTACATCTCACCCCGTGCCGAAACCATCTTGCCGGATACTGCTTTGCCTCTGTAGACCTCTGGTAATCCAATTTCATGATCATCCGAAATAGACACCGGTGGTATTAACAGTTAATCATGGACCGGTTGCACCCTACACAATGTCCGTTCCTATCGTTCCTTAAAAAAAAACTGCACAAGTCCTTTGTAGTGTGTACACCGTCATTAATGTTAATTGTTAATGTGATTGATCCTCACTCGTGTCTATCTAGCCTCACGTATAATGTCTTGTGTTCTATTACACGAGATTATATAACACTAGGTAACTATTAGACTGTTCTCATTTAGTTACTACTGTCTGATGCTGTGTGGTGCATCAGTACGCATCACTCTCTTTGGTGAATCAACTTCCTTCTAGCTTTAGTTACGTTCTGTATGCAACTTTATTGATTGTTGAACTGGTGTTCTTCCGAATGGGATTGGATTTTTTCCCAAAAACTTGTTGAGTTTCCTTGGATCTGGTAGGGAACCTAGGATAGAAACAACACATCTGGTGATAGTACTAGTTACTGATCCTTTCGGCTGAGTGTAAGCCTATCACCTTGCTTAATGATCTTTAGCTAACTAGACTTAGTCATAGAGCAGATTAGCTACCCACCTAGAGCCGAATCAGGCTATGACAAAGAAAAAATCAGCAAACAGAATGCGGAACCCCGCCCACCAGGGACACCTACGGGAAGATCCCAATTATCCCTCATTACTCAATTCTCAACTAGTAAAGCTTATCAACACTTCACTAATCTATTCTTAACTAGCAGAGTTAATATCACTATTCTACTCTAACTAGTTTCCACTAACAGTGCTAATCATCACACTATAGTTTAACAAGGCCACAGTCTATATTAATTAGAACTAATATTATACTAGGTTATACCTTAAATGGCACTACTGCAGTCCTATCAATCATATCTACATCTGCCATTATAGGCACGTGTAAAATTAAGTCACTAATTAACACACGGTAGATATTATTTCCACTAAGCACTGCAGTGCCCTGGCACTCCGACTAGAGCATTTTCAAGTCCCCCTAGTTGGTCCCAACTCGGGTTTATATGGCAAACTACCAAAGTTGGCCACGTGACGTTATCCTTTATGCCCCCACACAGGTGGCACATTGGCAGATCATCCCCTGTCAGGGATCCATCCTCCCTCGGGCTCCCTCCATGTTAGATTTGTCATCACTGGTTCTGACATCCAAAACAATCTAGAGAGTTACTGTCGAGTTCCAACAAAGAGTTTCGATACCAAGCTGCCAATCATGGTTTTCCAAACAAGCTTACATTGTGCACGTGACGTTGTTCATGTCCGGCAGGTGTTCCACTGTTTTCAATAACACCCTCAACTTTCTGTCATGTGCTGACAGTCAAAACCTCCATTCCGTCTGATGTCCGGAACCATAGATGACAAACGGAACCATTCCATATCCTGAGCGGCCAATTATATGTGATTTTAACTGTTATGAACTGCCAACGCGTTTTATCCCTTCCTTCTCACTCACCGCCAAATGTGTATATGGGCTGACCCGATGTATCCCGTGCAGCTGTGTTTACTCTGTTAGTACGACTGTTGTGGCCTAGAAAATATACGCCAAGCAAACGTCGGTATTATTATCTGGTTAACTCATGGCGAGCTCGTGACACCAGGATAGGAAAATAACAATTGCAAAGATATCGGGTTCAGCAAAACTGAGTAAGAGTACAGTTTTTAGAATTTTACACAACAGCCTGAACATGAGAAAAGCGTGTGGTCCCGCGCCTGCTGACATGTGAACAGAAACAAACACGGGTTGATGGCTGTGGCCAGTTGCTCAACATGTAGAGGTCGAAAAACATGTAGACGACCATGGTGACGGTAAATGAGACTTGGATTCATCATTATGACCAAGAATCCAAAATTGCCAGCATGCAGTGAAAAAACCCCGGGCTCGCCAACACATGTCAAGCCAAGAGCACAAAACTCTGCAAGAAAAGTATGCTGACTGCTTTTTGGGACGTCAAAGGTGTCATATTGAAAGATTACATGCTTCATTGCAACACGGTTAATCTCCTTATCAAACTAAGAAAGGCTGTGACCAGAAAACGAGGGGTAGCGCGTACGCAAATTCTGCATTTGCTTCAAGACAACGCGCCCTCCCATAAAGCTCGTGACACCAGGATAGGAAAATAACAATTGCAAAGATATCGGGTTCAGCAAAACTGAGTAAGAGTACAGTTTTTAGAATTTTACACAACAGCCTGAACATGAGAAAAGCGTGTGGTCCCGCGCCTGCTGACATGTGAACAGAAACAAACACGGGTTGATGGCTGTGGCCAGTTGCTCAACATGTAGAGGTCGAAAAACATGTAGACGACCATGGTGACGGTAAATGAGACTTGGATTCATCATTATGACCAAGAATCCAAAATTGCCAGCATGCAGTGAAAAAACCCCGGGCTCGCCAACACATGTCAAGCCAAGAGCACAAAACTCTGCAAGAAAAGTATGCTGACTGCTTTTTGGGACGTCAAAGGTGTCATATTGAAAGATTACATGCTTCATTGCAACACGGTTAATCTCCTTATCAAACTAAGAAAGGCTGTGACCAGAAAACGAGGGGTAGCGCGTACGCAAATTCTGCATTTGCTTCAAGACAACGCGCCCTCCCATAAAGCACGGCTTATGCTGCAAACTGCCAACGATTTAAATATTGAAATTCTTCCACACCCACCATATTCTCCAGATTTGGCTCCATCGGACTTTTTTCTTTTCCCAAATCTTAAAAAAAAAAAAAAAACAGCTGAAAGGAAATCGTTTTGACAGTGACGAAGATGTCATACTGGCTTGCGATAACTGGGTTAGTTCGAAAAACGTGTTGTTTTATTCTGAAGGTCTTATAAGGTCACGCAGATAATGCAGAAGTGCATAAATTAAGCTGGTGGCTACACTGAGAAGGAATAAGCAATGTGCCAAATTTCAATTTTCTCCGCCTACTCCTTCATGGTCAGGCTAAAGACTTATGAGAAGCCCCATGTATTATATGTGATTGACATACTACTTATGTGATAAAACCCAAAGCTCAGTGTGGCTGAGAGGTTATGTTTTCAGCCTCAGAAAGTATCGGTTTGAATTGTTTAGAAAAATCATTGGTGAATAATGATACCACTCAACCTTCTTTTATCTTGCGTAGTAGGTTCGTATTCATAGACTGTTGAGATAAGGGCGACAAACAGGAAGTTCCTCGTACAAGTTGTACATGTTAAGTATACTCCAAGACAATTGACAATCGCAATGAGACAGACCGTAAGGCCAC
This sequence comes from Cepaea nemoralis, assembly GCA_014155875.1. Taxonomy (NCBI): domain Eukaryota; kingdom Metazoa; phylum Mollusca; class Gastropoda; order Stylommatophora; family Helicidae; genus Cepaea; species Cepaea nemoralis. The sequence continues at coordinate 271,856 of JACEFZ010005723.1, forward strand.
TTCGGTAGCATAATGTTTGGGAAAGAAGACTTACCCACGGGTAGATAGAACCTGTTACATTGGATGGGGGGACTGTTCGGGAGAAGCAAGCCTTACAAATATGCATGTCGAAGTTGTATACCCTGACCTTTTGGGTGCATAACCAGGGTTACACACACACATACACACACACACACACTGTCACATAACCAGGGTCCTACACACACACACACACACACTCTGTCACATAACCAGGGTCCTACACACACACCACACACACACACACACACACACACAGACTCTGTCACATAACCAGAGTTACACACACACACTGTCACATAACCAGGGTTACACACACACACACACTGTCACATAACCAGAGTCACACACACACACACACTGTCACATAACCAGGGTTACACACACACACACACTGTCATATAACCAGGGTTACACACACACACACACTCTGTCGCATAACCAGAGTTACACACGCACACACACTCTGTCACATAACCAGGGTCACACACACACACACACACACTGTCACATAACCAGGGTCACACACACACACTGTCACATAACCAGGGTCACACACACACACACACTGTCACATAACCAGGGTCACACACACACACACACTGTCACATAACCAGGGTCACACACACACACACACACACACTCTGCCACAAGAGGAACAGAAAGGAAGGAGAAGACGCGTGATAATTATCCCATTTGTTTGTTGTCTTAGATTATATAAACGGATGTGAGATGCTGTTGTTTTCTTTTGATTTATATTTCTTCCTGTGCTTTAAAATTACGAGTATGAAAACACACACACACACATGCATGCACGCAAACACACACACAGGAAAAAAAATAACACACACACACTTCTTTGCTGATAATTACTTATTGTTACATGTGTCTTCTTTTTTTTTGGGGGGGGGGGGAAGGAATTTTTCAACTTATATATATATAACAAACCGACTATTTTGTTTACATTTACTACTACTACTACTACTACTACTACTACTACTACTACTACCCCCTCCCACCTCCCCCCTCTCCCTACCACACCGTTGTGATGTTTACGTTGCATTTACTATTGTTCCCCCTTACACCACCTGTGTGTTGTTTGCTTTATATACCCGCATGCACCCACGCAAACACGTGCACACACAAACACACACACTTACTTCTTTGCTGATAATTATGTAGTTTTATGGGGGAGTGTGTTTATGTGTGCGTGCGTGTCTATGTGGTGGTGGGAGGGGTGGGGGGTAAAGTATGTAAGGAATTTCGCAACTAATATATGAGACCGACTTTGTTTACTTAACATTACTGTTTTCAGTTTCACACTCCCCCCCCCCCTCCCACCCACCCCCGCCCCCCTAATTTACCAAAATGTATCTCTTCATAAAATATACATGAACTGCTTGAAGCTAAGCAATTGAGCTGGCATTGGAAACTATACGGGGCCACAAATCTGCATACTAAACCTGTAATTGCGCAGCCTTTCTTCTCTCCCTTGTGATTGACAGTTAGACCCGCATTGCCTTGAAAATATGCAACATCCATCCTTTCTTCAGAGCGGTATTCTTTGACTCATAACCACAGCTGTCATAACCTTTTACGTGGCGAAGTGGTTAAGCCGCATGCCTCCGGCTCCAAAGCTTGTGGGTTCGATTCCGGACTTCATCTTTCGGTTCACGAGTGCAATCGTCTCGGAGACTCCTGGGAATCGTCGCTGTAGCGACGGAGTTTTGTGCTACCCTTCCGATAGGTCACCTTGCGGGAAGAAACCAAGCCATATGGGTTAACACCCGATCCAGTGACATCCATCCTCTCTTCTTTAAACACTTTTACACTTTTCTTTTTCGTAACTCTGGCTTTCCTTTCTTCACTGTGACCACGATCATGTCCCCCCAATACCAGCAACTGGGGGACTGTAGAGGCAACTCTTATAGCCCCTGTGTTGTCAGCGCAGTTGTTGGCTGCCATGACTGACCGACCCGGGGAGATGTTCAATATCTCACCGGCTGAACCGCCTCACAGAAAAACCAATGAACAAGTCCTTCAAGAAACAAATGAAGATCGTAAACTGATTAGAGACATTAGACGTAGACAGTCAAACATTTTTGGACATGTTATAAGAAGAAATTAATTGGAGAACTTGGTGACAACTGGCAAGATCGAAGGGAAGAGACCAAGGGGAAGACCGAGAAGTAAATACCTGGATGACTTGGCCACATGACATGGTCGAGACAGGAACAGTGACTATTTTTTTTTATCTATCTACACGTCTACATTAGTTAATAATACTGTTACTTATTATGTTCTTTGAATAGTTACTCAAGTTGCTTAAGTAATATCGATGTTTTTTCCCCTCCAAATTTGTATGTGATTATTATAGCATTTGCTTAAATTTGTGTTGCTGTTGAAAATATTGAAAACATACTTAAATAGTTGTACATTTCTCCTACGTTTATTCTCCACGTTAGTAAGCATGGGCATTAACTCTTGGTTATTTCTAAAAACCTCAACCTCGGTAAACAAACGATGCCTTTAGAGTATCTTGTTGCCTCCCTTTGATTATGTGACTACGATGCTCTGCATCAAAGGTGAGTTGCCTCAAATCTGTTACTTTTCCTAATTCGGTCTGTCACACAAACTCACTCGTTCATTGTAATTACTATAACCTCTTAGCCTCTTTTTCGTGTGTTAATTTAACCCACCCTGTTCTGCTTGTTATTGTATCTCCTACTTATTCAGACATTCACCAACAAGTATCTGGGAGATTCGGAGTTAATTAGAGCACTCTAATAATGACACTGATACCTTCATGGTACAGCAGTAGATGATCCACCCACTGGCAGGATATCTAGTTCTCTTCCACTGCACATTCTAGTTCCCCTTTACATCTTAAAGTAGCAGACTTACAAATAAATAATAACTATCGAGGATGCCTGCAAAAATGTACATACATAACACATTAAAATGTTGATTTCAGCCATTGTTCGCTGTTTGTTTATTTAGTGTTTTCCTGTGAACAGCAGAAATGTTAAATGTGTAGCTGAGGTTACTATTTATTCGGAGTCTCCTTTTTCAAAAAATGCTGTACATCAAATCAAGATGTTTTAGATAAAGATGCGGATGGACGGATAGTTAGTTAGTTAGTTAGTTAGTTAGTTAGTTAGTTAGTTAGTTAGTTAGTTAGTTGGTTGGTTGGTTGGTTGGTTGGTTGGTTGGTTGGTTGGTTGATTGGTTAGTCGATAGATCATCCTCATTGCACATCGAACCATCCAGTCCATAAGTGCATGGATCCCTTCCTCGGTAAATCCCGCAGCGTTTAGCGGCTAACGACACCAATTCTGTGTTGGTTTGGTTTATCAATATTCTTTGGCTTTTTGCGTAGTGTTCATGTTTGGCCGCACCTCTTTTAATTTGCTGTTCTCGCATCCTGACCATGGTTGTAGATTCACAGTCATCACTTGGTTCTTGCGAACGACATACTTCTCGTAGAGCATTCAGAATGTCGGCCTGGTCCATTGCTCGTCCCCTTCCACAGTAACCCTACCTGCGAGCTTGTCAGCCTGCTCATTCCCTTATACCCCGCATGCCCTGGCACGAAGATGAAACTAATCTTTGCCAGCCGAGAGCGCTCCAGAGACAGCAGCCACTCTCTTCGGATCCACCTCATCTCTATCTTCTTGAGCATGCTCATTGAGTCGCTAAGGAAACATGCCCTAGTGAATGTCTGTGTCTTGAGCCATGTTATTGCTTTACTTACTGCCATGACTTCCATAGTCAGGCTACTTGTGGTCAAAGCAAAAGCACCATGATCCTCCTTCACAATTCTCCTTCCGGCCTGAGCCGTAAAGGCCCATGAACTTCTTACTCGTAGAACGACCGACCCATCTGTGTAAATGACAGTATCACCATCTAACGAATTCTTGAAGATCAACGCTTGTCCTTCCGTCTCCACAGTAGCTGGATTTTCTTGTCTGCATTTTCTGTCTACTTGGATGCAAACTGAAAAGGACGTACGGAAATCTGTTGGCACTTGTACCTACTCCTCGCCAGGTTCTAAGTCCTCAAGTGAACACACCTGTTGAAGAATGTCTTCGGCTTGACCCATCCACGAGCTTCCTCTTTTTAACCTGCTGCCCTTTACCTTCTTAATTTCACTATGCAGTGGATGTTGTGTGTTTGCATTAACTCTGAGGTAGGCACGTGCTCTGCAAATTTGTATTCTGTCTCCAATGGTTGGAAAATCAAGAAGATAGCGCATTGCCCTGCATGCTGTATCTCTTTTCCATCCAAGAATAATACACATAGTTTCGTTCTGTATCCTTTCCATCCTTTCAATCTGCTTATGGCTGAGAGTCAGGATCGCAATCGCATACTCAAAAATAGACATGACCAGACCCTAGTATAGAAGACATAGATGGCGCTGCTCAGTTTGCTGCCGCCATCACCCGCATCGCAGCCAAATCCCGCTTGGCCTTTATTATCACCTGTTCTATGTGCCCATTATAAGCAAGGCTTCGATCAAAACGTATCCCCAGGTAATTCATTGCCGGTGTTCTTTCCACAGTCTCTGAACGCAGATTTACAGTTGGTGTTGGAGTGTTGACAATATGGTTATTCAAAGAGAATCATGTCACTGCAGCCTTCATTGGGTCTACCATTGTCCCAGATTCTACACACCAAGTGCTTATGCGATTTAGTTCGATTTGTAGTTCCACAGCATCCCGATCTCTATCCTTACCCTGACGATACACTAGCACATCGTCGGCATATGAAAATGTCCTCCCCGGTCCAGTGATCTGCTCGCTGGTAATTCTCACTGTGTAGGCGTTGAAAAGCACCGGAGATAATGGTGATCCCTGTGGCAGCCCGGATATATTGTTGTTGGTTCAGAAGTCCAACTGCCACATCTAAAAACTACTTTCCGTTGGAAGAGGGCTGCAGCGATCCAACTAAGGAGGAATGGACTTATCTTGAGTTCAAGCAGCTGAAACATTAAAAAATCCAACGGTACTCTATTGTACGCATCCTCAAGATCAATCGCCGCAGCACATGTTTCAATGCCTGGGTGGAAACCTTCATAGACATCAAGGACAAAAACTGCTGCTTTGGTCCAGGTTTCTCTGTATGCACCGTACCCTCCAAGGGTAGGTGGGAAAACACCTTGCCTCTTTAGCTGGCTTGATATTTTCCTGGCAATTAACTTCTCCAGCAGCTTGCCCGTTGTATTTTGCATAGTTACCCGGTATCCCTGAAATTTTGTGTGGTATTTGCCAGGCTTCGGTAAGGGCATCAGGTAGCTGTGTAACCACTCTTCCTTGATGCTAGCACTCGCTTTGCTGTTGTTGCACATATCTGCTAGTTCCTCTAGCTCGTTGTCGGTACACATACTGATGTCGTCATATCTTATACCATCTGTCCGTGGACGGGTGGAAAGAGTAATAGAAATAAATTGAAAGAAGTTAACTCACAAAGATAACTGTGTACTGGCATCAAAAGAAGGCAGCCCTCATTCTTTTTACATGTCGTGAGAAGATGCAAGCTGTGGTATGTCGTCAACGGGAAGGTTGGAGGGAGAGAGAGAGAGAGAGAGAGAGAGGGAGAGGCCAAGAGAGAAGATGCTCTGCAATTTAACATATTGGCATGGAGGAAAGTTCAGAAAGCAATGGCAAATTTCTGAAAGTAAATTTGCCCAGGAATCACGAACAGCCAAAAAAATGACGGGGTTGACTGTTCATCCATTCAGTAGCATGTCCTTTGCAGAACCTCGCTCCCATAACAACCTTCCAGAAAACCTCTCGATCATAAGCAAGATGACCAGCGTCCGATACACCCATCTGGAGATCATCCGCCAAATCCTGCACCCATCTTCTCTTTGGCCTTCATTTTCCTCTCTTCCCAGGCATATACCCCTCCATTATTGTTCTCTCCAAACTTTCGTGACGTTTCAAGTGACCAAAATATTTCAATTTTCTTTGTTTTATCGTTGTTAATAGCCAACCTTCTTCAATATTCAGCTCTTGAAGTATTCATGCATTTGTTCTTTTCTTTACCCAAGATATTCTTAGAACTCGTCTATAACATTTATATTCAAAGGCATTTATGCGCTGCTTCAGCTTGTTTAGTAAGTGTCCAGGTCTCACAGGCGTATGTTGCAATGGGAAAGATGCATGCTCTTAAAAATCTAATTTTTGTAGTTCTGTCTGTCCCATTCCATAATTTATTCAGCTGTTTTAGTCTTTGAAGAGCAATGGATAGTCGTCGTTTAATTTCTTTCATTGTGTCACCGTTGTTGGTAATCAATGACCCAAGATATTCAAAATGTTCCACCACCTCCTATTTTTCCTCATTAACATATATTTCTTTCTCCATAGTGGTTTTATCTGTATGCATTATCTTTGTTTTTGCAATGTTAAGATACAAGTTGTGATTTTCACTATTCAATTGGGTTGAGGATATTAGGTTTTCTATACCAGTCTGTGTTGTGGATAGCAATACTGTATCATCAGCATACCGAATCTCTGGTATATCAAGACCACCGATATTTAGGGCATCATAAAGCTCCCTATTTATATCATGTCTTACATTTCTCATTATATTTTCGGCGTACAGGTTAAACAAATAGGGGGACAGCACACATCCTTGACGGACTCCTTGCTTGATGTCAAACAAATCTGATGTCTCGCCATCTATTCTAACCGCTGCTTGTTGGTCTAGTTAGAGCATTCTTATGACTGCTACGTCCTGTAAAGGATATGAAAAAACATGGAGGAAATGATTGGCAGCACAAGAGGCAGAAGGTTATGGACAGACGTGATCACCCACTCCATATGGCGTGGACTAAAAGATGAGGAGGGGAACGGGGTCTGGGGCTTAGGGGATATTGAAACTCGCAGTTTCTTAATTCCCTGACATACCGAGTTGAGGGTTAGAAAATTGACGATTTGGAAGCCGGTCGTTGTTTGTTTGTTTGTTTATTTGTTTGTTTGTTTGTTTTGCGTTGATTTCAGTGTTATGAAACATCGGCAATTCAAAAAGCAACGGTAAACAACTGAACTAAAATTGCCCAGTAAACCACGAACAGACAATAAATGTTTTGCTGGGTCACCCGGAACAAGTACTGTTCCTCCCTGTTCCTCGAAGACTAGTGATTGTTTCAGATGACAAACCATGACCTCTCTCGCCTTTCCACATGACACATGGTGATGATATTACACGTACAACTATTTGTCTAACATGATGCAAGTATGTATTAATTTTCTATGAGTCGAAGTAGCGTACTGACTAGGGCGTTTGCTTATCAATGCAGTGGATCTGGTTTAATTGCCAGCATTTGTGGGTTGTGTTCTATTTTTTCCCCCCAAGCCAGCACATCTTCTGGGTCAACCTTGAGTCGTAAGATGGATACAAGTCAAAAGCAGTTACCAACGCTACCAATGGACGTTTATTCCCGCTGCAACCCCCCCCCCCTTTTTTTTCGTCCCTCGCTTTGAACTAACGCGTAGCCCATATTTGTGCTACAACTTCTAGTGCAGTGGACTGATTATTGCTTGTAGCTTTCCCTTTACCAGTGTCCCTCGCCATCAGGCCAGCCCACTTCGATGTCAGAGGTACGTGTAATTTACGTCCCCAGGTCAAGGACGTGAAGCCAACATTTTAGTCCACCTGACCGGTGAAGGGGTTGAACCTGCTACTTCGGTATCAGCACATCAGATGTTTAAGAATGAGCTCTCTTATCCATTCAGCCCCGCTGACCTCCACCAATAGGGGGCTGCGTGGTCTCGAGGTATGGTGTCCGCCTCGAGTGCTGGAGGTCCCGGGTTCAAGCCCCGGTGAAGACCGGAAATTTTTCACGTGGACTTCCAGTAATAAAATTTCCCCTGGTCTCTGGGTAGTGAGATTGGACGCCCGTGTGTATTGTTGCGCACGTAAACAATCCCTTGGCAGTTGGAAATCAAAAAAGAGTAGCCTAACGGCGCTGCCCGGGCAAAATTTCGAGTTAAAAATCTACCCAAAGTATTTCAGGATCCTCGCCGGTGCTACGGAGTTCGTGCACTGAGCTGAGTTTCTCCGGACTCAGGTTTGAGTTAGGATGAGAACGGAGCACTTATAGGCTACACTCGTGTGCCGTGATGTTGATCCATCGACTAAACTAAACTAAACTAGACCTCCACCCGTGACTATATGACAGCCCATTTACAATCAAACACGACTGTGGTAAGTGGACGGGGTAGGATTACTTTTGCTGATGACAAGTACAAACATCAATACCAAGAGAATCTAGAAATTGATTGTTGCTGTACATAATCGTCCCTAGACGTTCGAAGCTAGTCTATTACCGCTCCATCACAAACACACACCTCCAAGGGTGCTCCAGTTTCCAATAAACAACGATTCTACATGGGTATTCCTTAACTAGTGCCAAAACTCCGTAGCACTGATGTGTTACTTATATCAAAACCTACACACACTATATATTTTCTCCTATGGGTTGGTTGTTGAAACTGGCTAAGGCAGCTGACTGCGTGGCCTTCTGTTTACGATATCTAACTGCCCATGTATTTTTAACAAGCACAGTGTGCGTGCAGGACCTAACATGTATCACTATTGTCCGAAAGGACTAGAAATAGCAACAATTTGAGCCTTCGAGCCATTGTCTTTTCAACTATGTGGTGTTTGCGGAATAGTATAAAATCATTTGACTCACTATTAATCAAATCCGCCTCATCTCATCAATTGGGATCCGATACTTTTGAGTTGTAGATGAACGACGTACGCCTAAGTAACGTCCCCCTTAGCGCTGTATCCCTAAGCCACATCCACTTCTACCGCCTTTACCTGTAAACTACGCCCCACCATTAGCGGTTTACCTCTAAGTCACACGCCATCTCAAGCGCCTGACCTTTAAATACACACGTATTGTTTGGCCAATAAAAACCAATGGCCAAGTCCTACAAGAAACAAACGAAAACCGTAAACTGATTCGAGAAATTAAACGTAGTCTAAGAGAACAAGGGGAAGGCAGAGAAGTAATTACCTGGATGGCTTGGCCACGTGGTATGGCCGGGACAAGAACATTGAGCTGATCCACGACTCTGGTGATTGCGTGAGAGGCGAAACAGGACCGCCCATGCTTATGGGCGTGGCATATGATGAATGAATTGTTTTCCATATTGTGAAAACAGACCTGCCGGCAGTGAGGATGGATGGGAGTATTTTGAGTGGAACCCAATCGATGACATATCTTGGCGTGAGGCTTGATCGTAGCCTGTCCTTCAGAGACCATGTCGATTATGTCATAACGAAAGCTCGAAAAGGTTTGTCAGCAATGAGAGTCATGGCGACTGCCAATATCGAGCAAAGACTGCTAATACTTCTGTTCCAAGGACTTGTGCTTTCACGCATCGAGTATGTCCTGGCCATCCTCACTGTCAGCCCTACACAGGTTGGAAGACTTGAAAAGGTACAAAACGGAGCCATGCGCATCATTTTGGGCTGTACGAGAGACACCAGCTGTGTAGCAATGAGATACCTCCTTGACTTCCCGACAATGGAACACAGAATCAAGATCTGGAGAGCTCGTGCATACTTAAAAATAAGTGCAGATGAGCAGCACCCTCTGCATGACGCTATATTCATAGAAAAGGGTGATAGGCTAAAGAGGGGCAAATCATGGATGGGTCGGGCGGAAGATGTCGTCAGACAGGTCTGCGGTCTTACCAGTATCAACCCCGGCAAGGAATGGGTGCCAGTGCCTCCAGCTTTTAAGTGCACTTTCTCCTGCATTATCACACTCGACAGACGGTGCAGAGAGCAGAACCCTGCCGCTGTCAATGCAGAGGTCAATGCGCTCATCTATGAACACTCAGATAGCCCCGAAGTGCTCATCTATACAGATGGATCTGTTTTAAAGCAGCGGAGAAGTGCGTGGGCATTTACAGCCCGTTCAGCGGGCTGAACCGTTCAAGAATCCAGTGGTGCCCACTCTATGACCACGAGCAGCATGACGATGGAGGTGATGGCAGTTACACAGGCTTTCATATGGCTGGAATCACAGCATTATACTAACGTGTGTGTACTAAGTGATTCAATGAGCATGATTCAGAAGGTCGAAGCTGGATCTGTACGTAGACAGTGGACTGAGTCATTGCGGAAGTCTGTTGTCCGTAAAGTCACCTTCATCTTCGTCCCGGGACATGCGGGAGTCGAGGGAAATGAACGAGTTGACAAACTGGCTGGCTCTGCACCCCCTGTAGATGGCCAGCCCATGGATCGTGCCGATGTTATTAACGTCCTCAAAGATATGGCGAGAACAGAGGACTTTGACGTCAGTGAATCCACACCGCTGTCCAGGATGAAAGACCTGGAGTGTCCCTCCGAAAAGTAATGCTTCATTTTGTCGCCATTGTACCGGAAGCGTTAGAAAACAGCAAGTTAAATGCTCGGCCATTAACTAGGCTACCAACTAACAGTATAACACAACAAGCAATGGTGTACAGACCAAATGGAACCAGAAGAAGGGCCGACCATGTAATAGATGGACAGAGGGAATAACAGAGTCCATGACAATCTCTATATATGAAACTCATAAACGGGCCGGGTCAGCTAGTATTTTTAAAAAAAAAAAGAGAAAGGACAGGAGAGGGATTGATTGATTGATTGATTTAGGAATCGACATCACAGCATTCGGGGCATTCCCATAAGTGCTCCGTCCCCATCCTCAGCAGCCAGCGAAGAGTTCCAACACTAATAGTACCAGTAGCAATCTGATTATAAGTCCGTCTCGCCTTTCCTCTGAGCGTTGAGCGTCGGCCAGATCCCTTCGTCACTCCTCGTTGTCTCATTCTTGCCAGACCATGGTAATCCATTTGCTCCTCCGAGGTGTGCACGTGCTCCCACAAGTCCGCAACCACGTCTGCCTTGTCATGTATCAATACTCCACCAAGTTCTGCTGAGCCAGCCAATCTGTCCGCCTGTTCATTTCCCAGCACACCGGCATGCCCCGGAGAAAAGTTCCAGGCGATGCTTGTCACCCGTGACCTCCGAAGCGAAGCAAGCCACTCCGCACGAAGTCTGCCCGTTCTCACCCTCGTCAGCATGCTTTCTGAGTCAGTTACAATCACGATGTGTGTGTGTGTCGTATTCTCCATCCAGCGGAGAGCTGCAGTGACTGCCTCCACTTCCATTCTTAAGCTGGATGTTGTGGTATCATATGCCAGGCTCTCCTGCCCCAAACATCGACCATTAGCTTTGGCTATGAACCCCCAGCCACTTCTCTCACCTCTTGACACCGAACCATCTGTGTAGATAATCACATCAGTTATCAGTTATCAGTTATCAGTTGGGGTATCTTCGTTGCACTCCGGACATGTCCATAGGTGCTCAGATCCTCCCCCCAGCATATGCATCAGCGTCACATCACTCGAGTGAACATTGTCCTGAATTAGTTGCTGGATTTCCACTTCCGTGGCCCCTGCTGGCCACTCCCTGCACTCCCGGCTTAATGTGATTATAACTCTGCACAAGTTTGACTGCTCCGCTGGCACTCTGACCCACTCCTCTCCACGCCTAATGTTCTCCAAGGGGCATACCTGTCTGATCGTATCCTCCGCCTGAGCCATCCATGATTTCCCTCTTATCAGTCGCTGACCCTTAACTGCGTCCAACGCCTCATGCAGTAGGTTGTCTGTGTCTGCAGCTACTCTGAGGTATGCCTTCGCCTGCATCACCTTGAGCCTACCAGCAACGGTTGGCAGACCAAGGATGTAACGCATACACACTACAGGGGTGTCTCTGGTGCATCCCAGAATGACCCGCATAGCTTCGTTCTGTATGCGCTCTAACTTCACCAGCTGACTCTCTGAGACAGTGAGCAGACCTAATCCATAATCAATTACTGAGAGGATCAAGTGCTGGTATACTGTGAAAAGCATTCTCTGCTCTATGTCCATTGCAGCCATAATTTTAAGTGCATTGAGTCCCTTTTGAGATCTTGTCACGACCGTCTCCACATGGTCCTTGAAGGATAAGCTCCTGTCAAATGTGATCCCCAGATACTTCAGCTTGTTCTCTCTGCTGAAATTTCTACCATCTATCGCGAGGCTTGGGACATCAGCTCTTACAATCCTGTTGTCCAGAGAGCACCACAAAACAGCCGCCTTTTCCGGGTGGATGACACCACTCATTTCTGTGCACCAGTCAATCACTTTATCTACTGTCGCCTGTAACTCCTGGGCTGTTTGCTCCTTATGTCTCCCCTGCCTATATGCAAGAATATCATCTGCAAATGTTAGTATTCTTCCAACCCCTGGTGGGTTCCAAATGTTGCTGTATGTAGCCGAGGCGCGGTGTTGGGGTGAGCGCCCAACATTGCTCAAATACCTCAATGGCTCGTGAATACATAACCTATGCAGCAAAAGCCCAACTCCTGGCCTTCACGTGGCGGACCTGTTTAAACTAACAGGAGAAGGGGCGACGGCGAGTCTCTGGCGCCGGAAAATAACCAGTATGCTCTAGATGTGTATGCACGTACATGCATGCGCAGACAGGTGTGTGCGCGCGTACACATCTACACTCGAGTGAGACCACAGTCTGCTCTAGCAAAGAAAGGTGCTGAAGACGGAGGCAACCAGCCAAGAGGCGCACCACAGAAATCAGGATGCCACGCAATCACGCAAAATGGAATATGTCGACTACTGCTAATCGTTATGGTGCTCGCCCTGCTTTGGACCCCCAGGCAGGTGCAGTGCCGGGCCCTATGTCTCGAAAGGGTCCAACCCCAACTACTGGAGGTCCTTCTCAGATGTCCTGTGGAGCCAGGGGACATGAGAATAGGACGACTGGCCATACTAAACGAAGACTTAAAATAATGCACTGGAATGCGGAGGGAGTCAGCAACAAAAAAATAGAATTAGAAAAAATCTTGGACCAAGAAAAAGTAAGCATATGTTGCTTGCAAGAAACTCACCTCAATGAAAATATAGCCTTCAAAATCAGAGGCTACCAGTGTTACCGATCTGACCGAAAGAACAGGCGAAAAGGTGGGATACTGACCCTTGTAAGAAATAACATCATGGCTTCCCAAATCAAAGTCTACATGGAAGGGGCTGAGTATCAGACACTTAAACTTAAGACAGGTAATACAGATCTACATCTGATCAATTACTACTGTCCAAGTGACCGCCCACAGGCACTGGACACTCTACCACTAAAAGAAAAAATGATTGTGTGTGGCGATTTCAACAGCCACTCGCAGAGCTGGGGCTATGATCACATGGACCAGAGAGGAGAGAGACTGGAAGACTGGCAGGATGAGAATAGATTCATGTTGATTAACAAGCCGTCCGACCCACATACTTTCTACTCGAGATCATGGCACTCTACAACTACACCTGACCTGGCTTTTCATTCACCAGACCTGGAGTGGAACATTACACGAACTGTTGGGAAACAACTTGGTGGCAGTGACCATCGGCCAGTCTTTCTAACCGTAGAAAATGAGCTTGTAAGTGAAAGCAGCACCCTCTCGAGGTGGAACTACAAGAAAGCAGACTGGGCAATGTACAAGCATCGCACCAGCATACTGGTTAGAAACCTGAACACTGAGAAAGACATAAATAAAGCAGTTGAAGAGTTTGGGAAATGCATACTACAGGCAGCGCGAGAAACAGTACCAAGAGGAGCCCGTAAACAATATAAACCCTACTGGAGTAGTGAACTGGAACAGTTGCATAATGATGTTGAAGTGTGTAGAAAGCAAGCAGAGGCCACACCCAGCCAAGAGCACCACAATAAATTCCAGCATGCAAAAGCCAAATTTCAAAGGGCCAAGCTGCAGGCTAGACGGAAAAGCTGGCAGGAGAAAACAGAGTCTCTGAACTTTGAAAGAGACACAAGGAAATTGTGGAAGCTAATAAAACAGCTTAATGACGAGGGCACAGGGAGAAACTCAAAAATTGCACTACATAAAGATGGAAAAATCTTAACAAGAAAGCAAGCAGCTGACCATTTTGCGGACTGAGAGTCCACAACATAGCAATATCAAAATTAGTCCAGAGAAACAACAAGAGATTCGAGAGAAACGACAACATACAGGACAGAAGGAAATAGTACATGAGGTTCTGGAGGCACCCATCACAATCAGCGAACTGGAGCTAGCCATATCAAAACTGAAAATGAGAAAGTCACCAGGAGCTGATGGTATCTCCAATGAAATGATCAGGAACCTAGGAACAGAGGCCAAAACAAAGCTGTTGCAGATCTTCAATAACAGCTGGACCTTAGGCAGTGTTCCACAAGCCTGGAGAGAAGCAATCATGATACCCCTCCTAAAATCAGGGAAAGATGGTTCCATTGCCTCTAGCTACAGACCAATTAGCCTCACCAGCTGTCTCTGCAAAACACTGGAGCGCATCATCAATCACAGACTGCAGTGGTACATTGAAAGTAAAAACATCCTTGTGCCACAGCAGGCTGGCTTTAGGCAGTGCTACTCTACGGAAGATCAGACAACCTACCTCTCTCAAGAAATTGAGGATGCATTCCAAGAGAAGAAGCTGGTGCTTGCGGCATGGATAGATCTGAAGAAAGCCTTTGACAAAGTCTGGAAAGAAGGTCTGATGAAGAAACTGAGAAACTGCAAAGTCAATGGAAGAATGTACAAATGGGTGAAAGCATACTTGCACAACAGAAGAGCCCGAGTACAGATAGACGGACTCAAGAGCAAGAAAGTACTACTGCGTCACGGTGTCCCCCAGGGCGGAGTCTTGTCCCCCACACTTTTTCTAATCTTCATCAATGATCTTGTTGCTCACCTACCGCATGGAATTAAAGCGGCAATGTACGCCGATGACCTGGTTCTATGGAGCACAAATGAATATGCATCAGTGGCCACCAGATTGCTACAAAGAGCTGTAGATACATTTGCTGCATGGGCAAATAGATGGTGTGTCAGCATAAACACTGACAAGTGCAGCACAACCCTATTTACCCTCTCTCCAAAACAAAAGGCAGGGATCATCCAGATAAATGGAACACCCCTAAGAGAAGATAAAGAACCAACATACCTTGGAGTAACATTTGATGGCAAGCTGACATGGAGAAAGCACATCAACAAAGCAGTAGCAAAAGCCAGAAGGAAAATAACCATCCTGAGAAAGCTAAGTGGAACCACATGGGGAGCCAGTACGAAAATACTTAGCAAAGTTTACCAACAGAGCATACGACCACACCTGGAATATGGGTCAACTGCGTGGTGTTCAGCATCAAATACCACACTACAAGAGCTGGACAAGGTGCAAAATCAAGCACTTAGAGTCACCACAGGAGGGATGAGATCAACCCCTATAGTGGAAATGGAGAAGATGGGGAGGACACAGGCACTGAGTGAGCGCAGAGATACGAAAACGCTAATACAAGCAGAAAAGTTCCTCAGCTTGCCAGGCCACCCTATGAAGAACAGATTTGAAAACCTAGCTATGGGGCGGTTGAAAAGAAGTAGTTTTATCCACCAGGCCAAACGACTCTGCAGAGAAACCACTGATCTGCCCACAGTTGGTATCCCCCTAACAACTATTCCAGAGCGAACTCCATGGAAAGATGAGCATAGACTATCGTTACAAATCCAGACAAAAGTGAGAGGAATATTTGACAAGGAAGAACAGAACAGTGTGCAGCGCAGAACAGCCACTCTCAGCTTCCTTGATGAAGAATACCCACAGGACCTCTGGATCCGAGTCTACACAGATGGGTCAGCACAAAATGCTGTTCGAAATGGAGGAGCGGGAGTGTACATAGAATACCCAAATAATACTAGGGACACAGCCAGAGTACCGACAGGAAAGTACTGCCATAACTATGATGCCGAAATTGAGGCAATCAAGATAGCAACAGAGAAATTACTAAATAACAGCAATGGTACTCAACCTGTGGTGCTACTAACAGATGCAAAATCAGTACTCGAGGCGCTCCTCTCTGGGAAATTGCCAGTACTAAGGACACTACTTTCTGAACTTAGCAGTCAGCATAAAGTCACCATACAGTGGATACCATCCCACTGTGGAGTACCCGGAAACGACAGAGCTGATCAATTGGCTAAGGAAGGAGCCAAAGAGGAACAGCCTGATGTGCCCGTTACATACCACCAAAAGAAAAGAATGATCAAATCAGTCAGAAAGCCACCAAAACCTGCTCAAGATGACTACCACATTATGGACAGACCAGAACAAGTCATTATTCTGCGCCTCAGAACAGGACACAATAGATTACGCAACCACATGTATACAAAATTCAAGATTGGTGAAACAGCCATGTGCACATGTGGATTGGCGTCGCAGACAGCAGAGCACATACTCCAAGACTGCCCAAAATATAACATATCTAGGCAAACCTTCTGGCCTAGAGAGACGACAGTGGAAGATAAACTCTATGGACCACTGTGTGAACTGAAAAAAAAAACAGTTCAATTCATGCAAGAGACGACATTGCAGATATAGACATATTTCAAGCGAACGAAAGAAGAAGAAGAACAACCCCTGGTGCTTCTAGGTTTGCAATCTTGCTCGTATACACATTAAAGAGCACCGGTGAGACTGCAGATCCCTGTGGCAGTCCCGGGGTTAACATATGTGGCTCTGAGGTCCATGCGCCCAGACGAAGAGCAACCCGACGAGAGTGCAGGACGGCTGCTATCCAGTTCACCAACCAGGGATTGACCCCCTTCTCCATCAGTGCGGTCATCAAAATATCATAGCGAACTCTATTGTACGCATCCTCGAGATCAAGCGCTACCGCCATCGTTTCCTGTCTACTCTGGAACCCCTCATAAACATCAAAGGCAAAAGTGGCTGCATTTGACCAGGTATCTTTTCCTGGCCTGTAGCTCCCCAGGCCTCTTGGAAGAAGCTTCCCGCTTTCCAAAAACTCTTGCAGCTTGACAGCGACTATCTTCTCTAAAACCTTCCCAAATGTATTTTGAAGGGTGATGATCCTAAAGCCGCTAAGCTTTGACTGATCCTTGAATGGTTTTGAGAGAGGGATGAGATAGCTGTGCACCCAATCCTGCGGTACTGATGCTGTCCTAATGCTCTGGTTAAAGCAGTCGGTCATCTCCTCCAGGTCTGCTTCGCTCAAACCCTTCATGTGGCCATACCTGACCCCATCGGGCCCTGGTGCCGTGTCTTTTGCCTTTTTCAAAATGTGTTTAACATCTTCCACCCGTATGATGTCTTCATACTGCATATTCTTCGTGGTGCCAGATAGCTCCTCTCTAACTGCATCCCTGGTGTCCGCATCATTATGATTGGTCTGCTCTAAAAATCTCTGGAGAAACGCCTCCCCTTTCTCTTTGTCTGTTGTCACGCGCACACCATCATCTCTATAGATTGTTCCCACTGTCATCGGCGGGTCTTTTCTCTGCATTTGCCTGTGCAGTTTCCAGAATTTTTGCAGTGTTTTATCCCCTCCAATCTCCTTCATGAAACATTCCCATTTTGCCTTTTTGGCCTCTGCAGCACAGAGCTTGAGAACCTCCACCTTGTCTTTCTTGACATTTTCCGCTGTGTCCACTTCCTCTCGTGAGCTTCGAAGTGTCTGTCGCACTTTCTTTAGCTGCTTCACTGCAGCTCTCTTTGCTTTCCAATCATGGTCTACTTCTGGGGTCCACCATGGGGGTTGCAAAAAGGGAGTTTTAACAGTCCTGTTGCATGCCCCTTGTCTGAGGCGTCCAAGAAGGCAATCGGTCCACTCATACCGGAAGGTCTTCCGCGCTCTCCCAGCTTTACCTTTCCTGGGTTTAGAGATCAGGACTGAGCATGGCATGTGATCACTCCCATGGTCATTCAAAACATTCCACTTTACATCAAGGACTGATGACTGGGAAACAAGTGCCAAGTCAATAGCTGTGTCTGCATCGCCAGGCCTCATTGCCATTCTTGTCGGCCTACCATCATTTATACAGACCACATCGGAGTCCACCATGGCATCTGCAATGGCAATTCCCTGTCGATTTTCTCCACTACTGTCCCAATCTCTGTTCCTTGCATTGAAGTCTCCACATATGAGTAGCCTATCACCTGGTAATTCCTCCAGTTCCTTAAGCCAGTCCCAATGTTCCTTTCTGACAAAACAGTCCACTGTGGCATATACATTTATGATGTTCCAACTTAAGCCACCAATCTCCATTTGTATACCCTGGACCTCTCTTGCACTGTGATTCCACTGGCTCAAGTCGAGTACCACATGCTTCAACTCCTTCCTTCACCAGCAGACCTTGTCCATGTCTCTTCTGCCCAGTAGGGTTTATATAACTGGCGTACCCAGGGCAATGGTATTTGTCTGTATTTAGCTCCTGGAGCATGAGGACGTCAAAATCATATATTAGTCTCTCCAATACAGGACCTCTCTGTCTGACACTGCGACAATTCCAGTATCCCACTCTTACATAGTTGAAACCTAGTCTTTTTACTTTTCGTCTTGTTCTCCTGGCGCCTGCCCTCCTATTTCTATGCCGTCGTCTCACACCATTTCCTCGTCTTCTCCTCCTCACTCTCTCTTCGCTAGCCTCTGAGGGATGTGTCAAGCGCAGAGCACGTGCTCCGTAGCTCCGGCGACGATTCCCATGTTTAAATAAATTCATAGGCAAAGTTTGGATATTGCAGGAAATAAACGGTCACCCTAGCATTGCCTGCTTGCTAGGGAAGAGGCAAGGGATGTCCCGCAGGAGTCCATACGCCCGGTGCCGCCCCGCACGCCTGTCAGACGTCCAACGTTCACGACCAGATAACCCATGGCCATCCAGTTCCTCAGCACGCTGGTCCACCTTGAACTTGGGGGTTTATATTTGGACTTTTCCGTCATTTTTCCAGGAGAGGGATGTGCGTGGTTAATTACTTACACTTTATGTGGCCTTAAGAGGCCAGTAAATAAATGGTCTTCCCCCATATAGGGGGAAGATATATTTTAGGTAGAACAAAGCTACATTGTGAGTACACAAATAATTTTTCAAGACATACATATGTGAGCAAAAAGTGTTTTCTAAAATGTAAGTATATAAAAATTGGAATAATTTATTAATGAAATTTGAAAGTATTATATTCGAAGTTAACAATGTTTACTTTGTATCTAATTGTCTTATTTCTAAAAAAAAAAAATAATAGACGTTTAAAGATAAAATTTATTATTCTTGCTAGTATATAATTTATTTTTTTAAAAATCAAGTATTCTCCCTTGCAACAATATAAGAAGTTTATGTCCCCTACTTAATGTTTGTCAATGTGTGTGCGTGTGTGTGTGTGTGTGTGTTGTTTTTTATTTTATTTTTAGATATCTTGTAATTCCGCAGAATGCTTGAACATAATTATTAAGTGTAGTGATCAATCAAGGCATCACTACCATGTTATTATACTCTTTTAAATATGCTCTAAGCAGCTAGGGAAATGCATGAGCAGTTGAATTGTTTGATTTATTATTATAGGCTATGTTGGAAGATATCAACATTGATGAGAAAGATTTAAGAATAATAAAGAATATTTACTGGAACCAACTAGCAGCAATTAACATGGGAAATAAAGAGGGAAGTTACGAACAGATAAAGCTAGGAGTGCTTAAAAAAGTCGCTTAAAAGTCGACAAGGTCGACATCATCGCACCGGGTTTTATCCCGTATGGCTCAGTCTCTTTCCGCAGCGCGGAAAGCGTCACACAAAGCACGAACTCCGTAGCTTTTAGCGACGACCCACAGGAGTCTCCGAAACATTTAACTCGTAAATCGAAGGGTGCGGCCCGGAATCGAACCCACAACCTTCGGAGCACGAGTCAAACGGCTTGACCACTTCGCCACAGAGACTCTTTTTTTTTTTTTTTGCGCTCACCATTCCGACTCGACGCTCTATCGAGAAGAAGATCGCAAGCTGACCGTGCAGAAGATGGCTCGCACTAAAACCGATGCCAAAAAAAGACACCAGATGTATGCAGCCGGGAAGAAGGCAGAGACAAGGAAGGCAGCTACAACTGCTGATCCCGTGGAGACACACATCATTAGTCCCACCCCTACACCAGCGGAAGCTGTATCCGACAAACAACCGACGCCAGACAGAGACTACAGCTGAAGCCAGCATCAGCGGTAAAGCTCACAACAATCACACCAAGAAGAATCCAAACAGCTCACCAAGGGCCCCCTAAGGCACCAAGGATAGGCCCTAATATAACTTATCTTTGAAGTTGAACGGGGTTGAAGTAATGGTATAGGTATAATCGAAATTGAAAACTTGACGTCTGTGTTGAAATAATAATGCGAACGAGAACTAGTACGAAACAAGGGAGACCAGGCCAATGTTGTCGTCTGTGTCCCCACATGACATTGTCATGTAAAACACATGAACCAGCTGGCTTGTCCGTTGTTGAAACTTGGCTGTCGTACGATGATATCTGATACTTAAATATTGAGCACAACCCACTACTGGCAACGCCGATCGCATTCTGGTATGAACCTAAGGCCTATCCACGTCAATATGGATATGGATATCTGATACATTCCAAGGTTAACGTCCACCCAGGAGTGACATTCACATGTATGTGTAGTTAAGTTTAAGTTAGCTTGCATGGGATATTTATTATTAGTTGCGTATATCACTATATTAATTATTATACGTCAGCTCATATTTAATATTCTCATTGACATTTCAAATGTCATTTGATTTGTCTCCACCTCAATTTCTGGATCAGATAATTAAAACTAAGTAAAGGGAGACTTTATACTTGAAGTATGACTATGAATAAAGGGGATACTTTATACATAGTTGAACTGTGACATTACGTCAGTCCTTTCTGGCTGTTTCGATTATAAATATTAAAAATATCAAGAATAATTTTTTGTGTGGGAGAGTTTATACGGACTTGAGTCCGAATAGACAGAGTAGTTTATACGGACTTGAGTCCGTATAGACAGAGTAGTTTATACGGAGCGGAGTCATCATCATAGTTGCCATTCTAGATATTTTATATCCAGATCTAGAGGTTTTTGCCGACATCTGGATACCGTTTTCTGACGTTTGGATGCTGGATGCACTTCTAGATACTTTTCATTTGGAGTCGGATATTTTGAATACTTTCTAGATTTTACTTTTCTTTCGGTGTCATTTACCCATTTTATGTTCGGTCTGGACGCGCGTAAATTATGGTAATTGCCATTATTTAAACTTTGAACTGACTTGGGTCAACGCTCAACAATCTGGCAACCCCCCCCCCCCCCCCCCCCCCCCCCCCCCGTAATGAGTAAAATGGCGCATAAGGGCTCTGAAGAAACTTTTGGTCAGTAAACATTTAAACTTAAAGAATTTGGCTGCAATTGGAACCGATAATGCATCGGTAATGGTCGGTATCAACCATGGTGTGTATGCAAAATTGAAGGAAGATATCCCATCTTTAATCCTCATGAAATGTGTATGTCATTCCTTGCAGCTAGCATTATCACATGCCTCATCAGTCAGAATGTTTACCAAGGAATTTGGAATTCCTTATTGCTGAAACACATAACTGGTTCTCCAAAACAGCCGCCTTTTCCGGGTGGATGACAGCACTCAGTTTCTGTGCACCAGTCAATCACTTTATCTACTGTCGCCTGTAACTCCTGGGCTGTTTGCTCCCTATCTCTCCCCTGCCTATATGCAAGAATATCATCTGCAAATGTTAGTATTCTTCCAACCCCTGGTGCTTCTAGGTTTGCAATCTTGCTCGTATACACATTAAAGAGCACCGGTGAGACTGCAGATCCCTGTGGCAGTCCCGGGGTTAACATATGTGGCTCTGAGGTCCATGCGCCCAGACGGAGAGCAACCCGACAAGAGTGCAGGACGGCTACTATCCAGTTCACCAACCAGGGATTGACCGCCTTCTCCATCAGTGCTGTCATCAAAATATCATATCGAACTCTATTGTACGCATCGTTTCCTGTCTACTCTGGAACCCCTCATAAACATCAAAGGCAACAGTGGCTGCATTTGACCAGGTATCTTTTCCTGGCCTGTAGCTCCCCAGGGGTTTATATAACTGACGTACCCAGGGCAATGGTATTTGTCTGTATTTAGCTCCTGGAGCATGAGGAATAACAAGACACAATGAAAAGTGCTACACAGCTGAAATACTATATGGAATGTACAGTGATGAAAAAAATTTGGCATTCCTTCTCTTTTCACAACCCATGTTAAGTGAAGTGCAAAAAGTTAATAAACTATTTGAATCTCAAAATGTTGATAAAGTTAAATTACTTGACGACCTCACTTTGCTATTTCACTCAATTGGTAAAAGACTTATATTGCCAACTTGTAAAGCGGACTTGTTCACTTGCACTATAGAGAGCTATTTGGCTCCCAAGCCGTACCTGCGATACCAAATCGAATCAAAAATTGATGGTTTAAAAACAAAAGGACTGTTAACAGAAAATGAAGAGAACAACTTAAGAAAGCTCTGTCTAGATTTTCTTGTCTCATTATTCGATCAACTGAAGCAGAGACTTCCTGAAAATTTAGATGTATTGAAAAATATTTCACTCTTTTCTATTAACAACATATCTCAGCCAGTAAAGGACATACCTAAATATTATCAAGTTATTAAATTTTTAGGGGCTAGTGTGGCGAAAGCAGAATATTAGTTAACAAAAATAAATTTGGTTGACTGGACAAACAAAACAGAAACTGAAGCTTTTTGGAGTGAAGTAAGACAATTTAAAGATGTCTCAGGTAACAGTCCATTCCGTGAGCTCTTTGAATGTGCGATGTCTGCCATGATACTACCCCATTCAAATGCTGATGCGGAAAGAGTTTTCAGTACTGTGAATTATACAAAATGTAAACTAAGAAACAGGATGAAACTTGATCTCTTAAATGCTATATTGACAATAAGATTTGGCCTGATGAGAGCAGGAAAATGCTGTTCAACTTATCAGCTCCCTGATCATATAATAAAAGAAATTGGAACAGCTAAAGTACACCAGAGTCATTTTGAATGTGAAGCTTCAACTTCATCATCCAAGCTAAGTGCATCTTGTGAGACAGGCATCAGTGAAGATGAGGACATGATTCTATAGGTAAGTCACATCAATTTTCTTTTTAATGTTGCATATCCCTTACAGGATGGTGCAGTCAACATCAGAATTGTTCAGCTGCTGTTGATGTACAAGGCAAGATTACGCTCAGTAGTTTGCCATTGCTTTCTGAGCGACCGGCTCACATACCCCTGTAAGTTACCTGAGCGGCTCGAACCGCTGTCGGTTCGGGCGCAGCTGCGTTACTCACGAGAATATACGGGATAACGGCGATAGCCGTAAACTTTTCGCTAGGGAGAGAGGCAGTCACATCAATACATATGTAATTTCTTACTTTCTCAATCTGGATATTTTTCCTAGATACTTTCCAACGAAATCTAGATATTTATGGATGTTGTTTGGGCCGTTTCTAGATACTTTTGGTCAAAAAAAAAAGTGGCAACCCTGGCCTCATAATTCCGGTCCAAGCTGACAGTAATATGCGTCGCCTCAGAAAGACATGATTAGGCAATTCAAACACCAGGCTTCCGACTTACTGGCCTGATGAATTAACAAATAAACAAGGAAATGCTACGCACATAAAGTGCAGGAAAACCTGGTATATGTGAAGCAGGTTGAAAAGAGAGAGGAGATAGATAGATAACGAAGCTAACGAAGATAACTTTTATATAATATAAATAAGATAATATAAGTGACAAAACATCTGTTCATAATCATAGTTCCTAATATTTTTTTATTAAAAAGTCGCTTGCACCCAATTAATTGCTGAAAAATTTAAAAAAAAATAAAAAAAATAAGCGTCCAGCAGGGAATCGAACCAACAGCTCCCGCTTATCAGGCAGAGACACTTACCACTGTGCTACTGAGGATACGATTTTGAATCAACAAAGTATATAACATAGCCACGCTCATGTCCCGATGACGTCACATACGTTAAGTCACGTGACTAGGCAAATCACGGACCGGAAAAAACGGAGTGGAGTCCGAATAGACAGAGTAGTTTATGCGGACTTGAGTCCGTATAGACACTTTCTTTTTGTGTCCCCAGGCAAGTTCAAGAATTGTTAACTTGCGTTTCTATACACTTTCACTTACTGTTTACAGGCATCCATCTTTGTTTACGTTACCGACCTACTATTTCCTACTATTTTTGTCCTGATAATTCTAGTCCAAGCTGACATTAATATGCGTCACCTCAGAGAGACATTGACATGATTAGGCAATACAAACACCAGGCTTTTGACTGACTGGCCTCATGAATTAACAAATAAACAAGGAAATACTACGCATATAAAGTGCAGGAAAACCTGGTATATGTGAAGCAGGTTGAAAAGAGAGAGGAGAGAGATAGATAATGAAGATAGTGTGAGAGACACAGATATGAGAAAGATGTGTTGAAAGACATTACAAAGTGATAAAGACAAGAAAGAGAGGGGGAGGGAGATAAAGAAAGAGAGAGAGAGAGAGAGAGAAGCAAGAACTTGTGTTTGGGTGGCTAAGTGCCTTTCCCAAGACAACAAAAATAGAGGACAGATAAGAACAGAAAGACAAGTGTGCAGGTTCTTGTGCAGCAAGGTAAAGACACAGGTAACCAACACCTAATACACAAAAACCCTAGGAAAGACTATGTTACCTAAAGCGAGATCATAAGACTAGCATTGGTTGATACCAACTTATTTGCTCTTCATTTACCAGGTATCTGATATGTGGTTATTTCAGCGCACGCTCCAAAGAGTGGGACAGGTCGGGAGAGAACACACAGGGCACTGCTTTTGCTGAGGCCTGGCTTGAGACGGATGTTGTCTGTCTAAATGATGGGACACCAACTAGGCAGGCAATGAGACCGGGGGACCCTGATACGGCCATCGACCTGGCACTTGTATCACAAGAGGCGGCATCAGACATAAAATGGAGGGTCCTTGTGGATCATGGAAGCGACCACCTACCCTGCTCTGTATTGATACAGTCAGGGCTATAAAAGCCTGTGAAGCATTCAGTTATGATTACTCTTTGCTCTTGGGGTGCCATCGATCACAGAGACGGTCTAAACCAGCAGGAAAACCACACATTTCCTAGTGCCATGACAGCACTTCTTGTCTGTTATATTCTGATTGTAATATCGCCACCCACCTCCCCGCCTGTCTACGTTGCTTCCTAAATGGGTGTATGATTCCATGCTTGATTAAGTCGCATTATTTTGTTTCCAAACAAATTTTTATCCATAATTGTTGTGACCTCCCAATTGTAATTCAATTCTAATAATCCATGCTGCTCTGTTAAGAGTCCATGTTCCATGTCTAGCGCTAGCTGTTGGTTTCACGATCCAGTCTACAATAAAGATGACAAAGCATGTCTGCCCCACTCCTGTTATTTAAAACAAATGTTCTCCCTCACGGAGAAATCATTTCATTCCTTTATATGCCCGGGAAGGTTAACCCGGTCAACAAATGCCTGCAGAAGTCGGATGTGTCTGCCTAACAGCGCAAGAACGCAGCTCTGCTGTAAACAGGCACAACGCAATCACATCCGGAAAAAACTCCGGATGAACGCAGAAGAAGAAGAAGATTCCTTTATATGTAATGCCTTTATAAAATAACGATCAATGGGCCGTAATGACATCTATTTCCAAAGGGATTTTCTATCAATGTCATAAAAAAAAATGGTCTCTCTGTAGAGGAATCGAACCTCAGTCTCCTGCGTGACAGGCAGAAATGCTTACCACTAAGCTACTGAAGACACGATGAAATCTACAAAAATGTGTAATATAGTCAAACACATGACCTGATGACGCAGTTCACATGACCAGCCGGGGTTTCCGGGACCGGGAATAATCACGTCACCAGCCGGGACAGTTCAACTATGTATAAAGGGATACTTTATACATAGTTGAAGTATGAATAAAGGGATACTTTATACATACTTCAACTATGAATAGTCAGTTCGTAATTAAAATAATAATTTTTTTTTGGGTTTGCATATCCGTTACAGGACATCGCTGTCAACATCAGTATCTTTCAGCTGATTGTTGATTTCTTGGCAAGATTACGCTCAGTAGTTTGCCATTACTTTCTGAGTGACTGGCTCACATACCCCATAAGTTACAGACGCGGAGAGAACCGCTATCAATTCTCGTGCACGTCACGTTACTCACGAGAGTATACGGGATTACAGAGAAAGTCCTGTAACCCCTAGACCAGGGAGACATTGGCAAACTACTGAGCGTAAATTTGCCAAGAAATCACAAATTGCGAAGAACTGCTAGGGTTGACAGCGACGTCCTGTAAAGGATATTAAACTAACTTTTAAAAAATGATTATGATGATGTAGCTAAAAAGGGGTTGTGAAATAATCTTAGCATCCCTGAAATAAAACTTTGTGTTCATAAATAATTGGTTACATTGGTGTCAACGGGAAATTAAATTCCAGAGCAACAATTACCTACGAGAATGAGTCATACATAATCAAATCGCAGAAAAACACCTGGGAAGGTTAACCCAGTCAACAAACACCCGCAGAAGTCGGATGTGTCGGCATAAAGGCGCAATTAAACAAGCACAGCCCAAAAACGTCCGAGTGCGAGGGGAATATCCTTCAAAAACCCAGTAAAGGTTAACTCGGTCAACAAATACCTGCAGAAGTCACGTGTGTCGGCCTAAGGGCGCAAATAAACAGTCACAGCGCAATTATATCTGAAAAAACAATCGGGATGAACACAGAAGAAGAAAAACAAGAAATAGCGAACATGGGGAAATGTTAGGCTGAGATCTTGCTGGCATGCCCATTGTTGCAAGACCCAAAGGTCAAGTCATGTGACCCAATTTTTATTTGATGCTTAAGAACTACACAAACTGGATCATTATTGTTGTTTCAACAAATTGTGATCTAACTGTATATCATGAAGATTTCTGCATACATTTTGAGTTGAGATTTTATATGTAGGAACTAGGGCTGTAACATGCCAGCAACATACTTTTGACTCAAAAGACCATCACGCACACACAGCTGCAGTGTGTGTGCAAAACATCCAACACTTGAATAGCTGCCATCACGAAAGCATTTGGCAATGTTGAATGCATTGTCTCTCACAACAACATGGCACTTCTCACGTGCAATTGACCACTCATCCAGCATCATTTCAAAATGTGCAAGCAAGTTTGTGGCCGTGTGATGTTCATCAAATGCAGTACAATGGAAGACTACACTGCGGTGAACAAAGGAGTCTGTTAACCAATGGCCAGTGAGGCCCATAAATGACTGAGTGGTGTGTTCAGCTGTCCACATATCTGTTGTGAATGATATGTAATCAGTGTCAGATATCATTGCTGCAATTTTTACCTTCAGACGTTTACACATGTCAGGAATGACATGTTCAACAAAGTACTTTCTTGAAGGCAATTCATACCATTTTTCCATTGTATGCATCAACTCTCTGAAACCTGGTCGTTCCACTACTTGAAAAGGCTCCATATCTATGGCTATCATTCGGGCTACGGCAGCATGAATGCGTTTAGCATTGGGACTGTTGATGTCCCAAATTTTGGCCCGGTCCCATGCCTGCACAATTGACTGCTGGGTACTGCTGCTTGCTTTGTGCAACCACGGTCCCAGATTCATCATAGATGTGGTCGCCAATACACTGGCCTCCAGTGATGCTTTCTTTTCCATCATTTCGTCATAGCTTTTCCTGTGCATCGATCGCAAATGGGTCTGCATTGATGATGTTGAGAAGTGTTTGGGGCGATCTGATCGTCCACGCGATAACTGTTTGTCACACAACTTACATATTACCTTCGCTGAATCATCGTCTTTAACCTTGAAGTAATCCCAAATGGCGCTGTATGACTTAGATTTTGATGCCATTTTATTTTATGGGCAAGACCAAAGAAATTTACGAAAATAAGAAATATTCAAGTCCCACAAACTCATGAAGTAAAGCACCATTAAAATTCAAAATGAGTGTTTTTTTCTTCTTAAAATTATTTACATCAGCGAGAAATAGTAAACCGGAAGTGCTACTGTGCTATTGCCTATACTTCGGCTTGGCCTCATGAAACATGTACAGAAAATTCACGTGACTAGGCAACACAAATCTGGCAAAATTGGACCGAAGCCGGATTTGTAAAAATGGCCGGATTCTGGATTTGTCTGAGCCGAAATCCGGTACACCCCTAGTAGGAACAACATATGGAACTGTAAAAATATGTGCTGAATTAAAGCATACTGTAATAATAATAATAATAATAATATTCTTTACATAAAAGTTAACAATAGGTAATTTCACATTCTCATTTTAAGAGTCCATACTTTGTGTTATCTACATCAGTCATGTTGTCACGATAATTCATACCTTATATTGTGGATATTATAAACAATGTGGGATATTTGTAAATAAAGTAAACAATAATGACAAATATGGTTAGATTAACTGACAACTTTGTGTCATGCCACAGAAGGGTGTCAGTGCACAAATTGATACATGCCATTGAAGATCACAAGATGTAGAAAAGCATGATCGCTCCTGGCAGCCGTCAAGACACTTGATGATTGTATATTAATATACTTGTAACTCTTTCAGTTCCATGAGTTTTCACACATAAATGGTAACAGTTTTTTATTAAAAAATCTACTGAAAAATAGTACAACTTCGTACCACAAGTTATGAAGAAAGATGAGGAGAATGGAAATTGTTACTGGTGTAGTCAGATTTCTCTAGTATGCCTTTACCAAATACAGCATGAAAGTGGAGGATTGATGCAGTATTTGGGACTTAACAGGAAAGTGGAGGATTGATGCAGTATTTGGGACTTAACAGGAAAGTGGAGGATTGATGCAGTATTTGGGACTTAACAGGAAAGTGGAGGATTGATGCAGTATTTGGGACTTAACAGGAAAGTGGAGGATTGATGCAGTATTTGGGACTTAACAGGAAAGTGGAGGATTGATGCAGTATTTGGGACTTAACAGGAAAGTGGAGGATTGATGCAGTATTTGGGACTTAACAGGAAAGTGGAGGATTGATGCAGTATTTGGGACTTAACAGGAAAGTGGAGGATTGATGCAGTATTTGGGACTTAACAGGAAAGTGGAGGATTGATGCAGTATTTGGGACTTAACAGGAAAGTGGAGGATTGATGCAGTATTTGGGACTTAACAGGAAAGTGGAGGATTGATGCAGTATTTGGGACTTAACAGGAAAGGCCATTGACAAGCATACATTTGTTCGGAATGAACTGGGCACTGAGCTGAAGTCTGCTGACATAAAGGTACCTGAACCTGTGGAGGAAACATGACCAAGCAAGGTTTATCCAGTAGGCCAGCATGGCTAAATGGATAAGAACATTCGCTTTTAAACTTTCGGTGTGTTGATGAAGAGGTCGCATGTTCAATCTCTACACTGGTCAGTTGGGCAAAAATGTTGTCTTCTCATCCATGACTTAAATACGTAAATTACAAGTACCCCAGAAGTCGGAGCGGGTTCACTTGATGGCGAGGGACACTGGTAATATGAGAAAGCTGGCCCACACACAAAAGAATCAGTCCAGTGTAGACTGCGCTTAAGTTCAAAGCGAGCGAACACACAAAAGAAGGCTTAATTAAAGCCAGTCTGTGTGTGCTGTGCTGAACCTTGACCTAGTTACATTATAATATGCCACTCGCCAGATGTGAAGTTCCAATACTGGCCTTGCACATCCTGCTGGTTTCTGAGCTTAGACAGGGGAAAGAAGGCTCTGCTTCAGTCCCCTTGGTGGTGGAATTTTGCTACAGAGATGGTAGAAAAGTCTCTACACCTGCCTCAACACCAATAGATGTAAGCCCAATTCCAAACTTGATGATCTGAATACCAATGCAAAGTTAAAGTTCAGTTTCCCAGAGCATTGACAGTCAGCCAGTTAAATAGTTATATATTTCATAGGCTGAGTGTGCTGCAGTCAATTGGGACACTAAAACATATCTAACAAGCTGGTGCATTAGTGTAGGTAATAGCAGGGGCTAGGCTGATAATGTATTGAGTGTGGTTGGACAGTGGTTTGATGCCTGCATTCCTCGCCTGCTAACAGACAAAAATACTGGCCACCTGTTCCTCTGTGCATTCATGCCTACAAAATGTTGTGGCAGTATCACGAGGCAAATCAGTTCCTGCTTCGGGAAATGTTTTTTGTTGTTTTGTTTTTCATATTTAAGAGATCAAATTCCTTTCATTTTCAGATTGCTGAAGATGGTAGTCAGATTACTAACGAAACTGACGCTTGCAGCTTCAGGGTTGACTGCTGGTGCTGTCTCTACAGGTGCTTATTACGATGCTAATTCCTTTGGAGTTGTCAGATTTGGACGTGCGGCAATAACTGTGAGTATGCGATGACTATTTTTAGCAAGTCATTTCATTTATAATTCTTCTTCTTCTCTTCTTCTTCTGCTTCATTTTTTTCTGTCTTCATCTTTCTACACATCATCATCTCCTCTTCTTCTTCCTTCTTCTTCTTCTTCTTCTTCTTCTTCTTCTTCTTCTTCTTCTTCTTCTTCTTCTTCTTCTTCTTCTTCTTCTTCTTCTTCTTCTTCTTCTTCTTCTTCTTCTTCTCATCTTCCATTGGATTATTCATCCTGAATCAACTAACGAATAGCCTTGTGTTGGCTTGATTATGATTGGTCAGATTTTGAAGCTAAAATTTCCTGTGGGATGAGGTAGCCAGTCTCATGCCAACCCTCCTTAGTTGCCTCTTATGACATACATGATAGGTTACAGTACTACTATTCTTTGCTGCCATTATGGCCACTGCAACATACAGGCAATAACACTTTTTAGTACTCTCATTTAACCTTTTGAACCCTTTTTCCTTTGATCTTCCAATACTTGTACAGCAGCTGTGATGGGGAAAAGCTCAAATGTTTGCCTATTCTCATCACATTTGTTCTTTTTGACATAAGAATGGAGGTGGAGGCAGTCAGTGCAGCTTTCTGCTGGATGGAGAATACGATACACACACACATCGTGATTGTAACTGACTCAGAAAGCATGCTGAGTAGGGTGAGGACAGGCAAGCTTCGTGCAGAGTAGCTTGCTTTGCTTCGGAAGTCACGGGTGGCAAGCATCGTCTGGATCTTTTCTCAGGGGCATGCTGGTGTGCTGGGGAATGAACAGGCAGACAGATTGGCTGGCTCTGCAAAACTTGTTGGAGTATTGATGCATGATAAGGCAGACGTGGTTGCGGCCTTGTCGGAGAATGTGTACACCTCGGAGGAGCAAATGGATCACCATGGTCTGGCAAGAATGCGACAGCGAGGAGTGACGAGGGGATCTGGCCGATGCTCGACGCTTAGAGGAAAGGCGAGACGCGCATATAATCAGATTGCAACTGGTACTATTGGGGTTGGAACTCTTCGCTGGCTTCTGAAGATGGGGACGGAGTGATTATGGGAATGCCCCGAATGCTGTGATGTCGGTTCCTAAATCAATCAATCACATTTGTTCTTTATCTTATTCATCTTGTATTTCTCTTAAGGACTTATTGTTAGCAAAAGAGTTTTCCTAATCACTATTTGACACCAGTAACGTGACAAACAGATTCAACTACATTTTCCATTATTAACCCTTTAGCGGGCAAAGCGTCCGGAATGTGTCTACCCCCGAAATGTGTTTGTAAATTGCCGTATAGATGACTGACAATCACAAACAATATGTTGTGTTTTGTAAATATTTGTGTTCAAGTGTGGTTTAGCGGCATTATTCACATGAGTAAAATATTCTGCATGCTTTCCCCTTCCTTTTGCTGTTTATTTGACTAAAATCTGTTGATTAACAACTTATATGTGATATTTTTACTAACGTAACCCAAAATTTTACCTCAAAATTCTTCTTGCCTGTTCAGAGCTACAAAACAGACAAACGTCTGCTTGGTAAAAGGTTAATATTGGAAGCATTTTTGGGCCTCATTCATGGGAAAATTAATAGAAAATCAAGCTCAATGTTCATTCAAGTTTTGCTGTTTATTGCAGACATTTTTGTTTATATCTAATTCATCATTCCATTAAGAAAAAGCTCTCAGTGGTCAATATTTTAAGCTTTCTATTTTATCATATTTTAAGCTTTCTATTTTATCATAAGTGATCCGTAAAAGTGGGATTAGTGGACAGAGAAATAGTGCTCAAACTGAAATATTGGCATCTTGGGGTCAAATGGTTAAATGAAAATGCTGTTTGCTCGTTTGATGATAGTAATGCTAATGAGAATATATAGACAATTGCCTTGTGAATGCTCAGGAGTGCAGACAAATGGACCTGTGGGTAACGGAACTTGGCAACTCCATTATAACAATGCGGACCCGCTGGGAAAAGTTTACATTCCCAAGGAGAGTTCATTCATTCATTCATTCAGTAGCATGTCCTTTGCAGAACCTCGCTCCCATAACAACCTTCTGGAAAACCTCTCGATCATAAGCAAGATATCCCGTGTCTGATACACCCATCTGGAGATCATCCACCACATTCTGCACCCATCTTCTCTTTGGCCTTCCTCTTCCTCTCTTCCCAGGCATATACCCTTCCATTATTGTTCTCTCCAAACTTTCGTGACGTTTCAAGTGACCAAAATATTTCAATTTTCTTTGTTTTATCATCTTTAATAGCCAACCTTCTTCAATATTCAACTCTTGAAGTATGGATGCATTTGTTCTTTTCTTTACCCAAGATATTCTTAGAACTCGTCTATAACATTTATATTCAAAGGCGTTTATGCGCTGTTCAGCTTGTTTAGTAAGTGTCCATGTCTCACAGACGTATGTTGCAATGAGAAAGATGCATGCTCTTAAAAATCTAATTTTTGTAGTTCTATCTGTCCCACTCCATAATGTATTCAGCTGTTTTAGTCTTTGAAGAGCAATTGATAGTCGCCGTTTAATTTCTTTCATTGTGTCACCGTTGTTGGTAATCAATGACCCAAGATATTCAAAATTTTCCACCACCTCCAATTTTCCCCCATTTAATGTATATTTCTTTCTCCATAGTAGTTTTATCTGTATGCATTAATGTAGGGTTTCTGATCATGATTTTCAAATTGATCATTTACTATTGGGAGAACCACAGATAGATAGGCCTTGAAAAACCAAATCTAACGGTACCTCAATGAGTTGTGTATCTTGATTCTAAGCCGAGTTATGTAAATTTGAGTGTCGTGACCTTTGGACTAAAATTTTCACAAAAGAGTGCTCACTAAAGGAAATTTTTGCGTCCTGGTCAAATTGAAAGCCCAGATTATCACAATTTTGGTTTTTTGAGACTATCTGTTTTAAATATTGAGCACAACCCACTACTGGCAACGCTGATCGCATTCTGGGATGAACCTAAGGCCCATCCACGTCAATATGGAAGCACTATACTCGAGTTTCGCCCTTGTTTGAGCTCGTCAGTAGTGCATATCCCTGACCGGATCCGGAAACAGTCCCGGATCACACGTGTGAAGCAAATCCAATTCAAATTCAAATTCAAATCCCGAAACAACCACATATCACTATCTGTTTTGTTTTTAAACGAACATCTTAGCAACCATACATCACTGCGATCGGGGTTGCAAGGCCTAACTGGTCATGTTATTTATTTTTTGATATGATGTCTGGTGACCTAATTAGGAAGTAAAAATGGCCGCTAATTATTTACTAATTAATTACTAAATCAGAATTTAACCTGCGTTTTATTAATTTAATCTTTAAAAATTACAATTTATGCATGTTGTTATGCGGAATGATGTTACACATCTAATGGTCACTTTGGTGTTTTAATAATGTTTGTTGTGGCCTAATTAGCAATTTAAAATGCCCGCTAATTAATTACTAATTCATGAATAGGCCTCCGTTTTCTTAATTTTACCTTTAAAAATTTTGAGATGTATATGGTTTTATGCGGAATGATGTTACGCATCTAATTGTCACTTTGGTGTTTTAATAATGTTTGTTGTGGCCTAATTAGCAATTTAAAATGCCCGCTAATTAATTACTAATTCATGAATAGGCCTCCGTTTTCTTAATTTTACCTTTAAAAATTTTGAGATGTATATGGTTTTATGCGGAATGATGTTACGCATCTAATTGTCACTTTGGTGTTTTAATAATGTTTGTTGTGGCCTAATTAGCAATTTAAAATGCCCGCTAATTAATTACTAATTCATGAATAGGCCTCCGTTTTCTTAATATTACCTTTAAAAATTTTGAGATGTATATTTTATTTTCCAAGAAATGTGTATAAACAGAAAGACAAGAATAAAAGCTAAACTGGTTGGAGATTTAAAAAACATAAATAATAATAATATAACTGATCTCAGTCTAAACCATTATTATAATAATATAACTGATCTCAGTCTAAACCATTATTTATATAATAATATAACTGATCTCAGTCTAAACCATTATTTATATAATAATATAACTGATCTCAGTCTAAACCATTATTATAATAATATAACTGATCTCAGTCTAAACCATTATTATAATAATATAACTGATCTCAGTCTAAACCATTATTATAATAATATAACTGATCTCAGTCTAAACCATTATTATAATAATATAACTGATCTCAGTCTAAACCATTATTTATATAATAATATAACTGATCTCAGTCTAAACCATTATTTATATAATAATATAACTGATCTCAGTCTAAACCATTATTTATATAATAATATAACTGATCTCAGTCTAAACCATTATTTATATAATAATATAACTGATCTCAGTCTAAACCATTATTTATATAATAATATAACTGATCTCAGTCTAAACCATTATTATAATAATTTAACTGATCTCAGTCTAAACCATTATTATAATAATATAACTGATCTCAGTCTAAACCATTATTATAATAATATAACTGATCTCAGTCTAAACCATTATTATAATAATATAACTGATCTCAGTCTAAACCATTATTTATATAATAATATAACTGATCTCAGTCTAAACCATTATTTATATAATAATATAACTGATCTCAGTCTAAACCATTATTTATATAATAATATAACTGATCTCAGTCTAAACCATTATTTATATAATAATATAACTGATCTCAGTCTAAACCATTATTTATATAATAATATAACTGATCTCAGTCTAAACCATTATTTATATAATAATATAACTGATCTCAGTCTAAACCATTATTATATAATAATATAACTGATCTCAGTCTAAACCATTATTATATAATAATATAACTGATCTCAGTCTAAACCATTATTTATATAATAATATAACTGATCTCAGTCTAAACCATTATTTATATAATAATATAACTGATCTCAGTCTAAACCATTATTATATAATAATATAACTGATCTCAGTCTAAACCATTATTTATATAATAATATAACTGATCTCAGTCTAAACCATTATTTATATAATAATATAACTGATCTCAGTCTAAACCATTATTTATATAATAATATAACTGATCTCAGTCTACACCATTATTATAATAATATAACTGATCTCAGTCTACACCATTATTATAATAATATAACTGATCTCAGTCTAAACCATTATTTAACATTTACAACTAAATTAAAATAAAATATGCTGCCAGAGCGGAGTATACAAAGTCGGTCACGGATGGGTTTGAAAAATGACTTTATATCTTCTCTCCATCCTCTGTACACTTCCTTCATTGTCACTCCCTAAACCCCTCGAGATACGATACGGTCTTTACTGCCACCACTGACTCAGCCGTGGGTCCCGGGCGCATTTACCCACTACCACAATTGAGAACTGACAAGCGTTTGTATGCCCGGGGCAGGAGTCGAACCTGCGCAACTGAGTGATGGCGGTGACAGTAGCAGCCGTAAACGTACCTCAACGCGGCCACGCTAAGAGTAATGAGAGTGCTGACAACAAAAACAGCGTACAGAGGACGTACAGAGTACAGAACTTATGGTCTCTTTGCTGTGTCAGTATGATGTGTGGTGACCTAATTAGCAATTATAAATGTCCGCTAATTAATTACTAATTCATAAATTGCTAGATGTATATTTGATTTTCTCCAAGCAAGAAGAATGTCATGGAAGATAAAAGATTAAATCGTTGTTGGACTGTCTACGTTTAATTAATGGTTGGCAATAAAAAGTACAGGCATGATCTGTGTTTACGATTTTGTGTCTTTTGTATCTTATTTATATGACATTGTTGTGATGACAGCTGATCTGGCATCTATGACTACGTATCTGCCTATATGACTGTGTTTGTGTGTGATTGCATACAGGTCTGTATCAACAGAGTAAAATGTACTTACAGTTTCTTGTTGTATTTCTTTAAGTGTAAGTACATCTGGTACAGAACGATGATCCACTACCAACAGTTGGGCAATGTAGCCTTTTTCAATGGGATATCCAGGTTCAAACACTGATAGATGCGATCTCAGATGATCAAGATTCCTTTTTCTTGCCATGATAAACCTAATGAGAAATAGTAAATAAAAGCAAACAATTAAATAAAAATGAAAATGGTTGGAGATTGAGATTTAGAAAATGTAAATAAAAATTAAATGCATCTTATGATCTTTAGGAATTTTTTTTTTAACGAAGTGATTATACGCAATGCCGGCTTCGTGGCTTAGAGGTTAGCGACTTTTCTCCATAATCTCGTATACTCTCGTGGGTGACGTGATGACGGTGAGAATCAGCAGTGGTTCGAATCACATCGGTACCTTACGGGGTATGTGAGCCTGGCCGCTCAGAAAGCAATGGCAAACTACTGAGCGTAATCTTGCCAAGAAATCAACATACAGCTGAAAGATGCTGGTGTTGACAGCAATGTCCTGTAAAGGATATGCAAAAAAAAAAAGATTATACGAGCGCGGTGCAAATAATGCCTCCCTACGAACTCTGCCTATGAACTCCGTAGCTTTTAGCGATGACCCACAGGAGTCTCCGAAACATTTAACTCGTAAACTGAAGGACGCGGCCCAGAATCAAGCCCACAACCTTCGGAGCATGAGTCAAACGGCTTGAACACTTCGCCACAGAGACTACCAAAGAAATATGCATAAAAGTATAATCAGAAAGACAAGAATAAAAGCTTAACTGGTTGGATATATCAAAAACATATAACTTATCTTAAATTTAAATATTATTTAACATCTAAAATATTTTTACAAATTTGCAATTACATATTCCGCCAGAGCGGAGAATACAAAGTCATCCATGGACGGGTTTGAAAAATGACTTTATATATCACTTGATTAAATATTTTTAAAGCAACAGTTCAAAAATGCAGGTTAAATTAGCATACCTTTGATAATAAACAAGCCAAACTATAAACTTCCTTACCTTTGTCAAATAGTGGGAAATATTCTTCAAACAATTCACTTGCAACGGCGTTCAAGCATGCA
This sequence comes from Cepaea nemoralis, assembly GCA_014155875.1. NCBI lineage: Eukaryota > Metazoa > Mollusca > Gastropoda > Stylommatophora > Helicidae > Cepaea > Cepaea nemoralis. The sequence continues at coordinate 309,278 of JACEFZ010005723.1, forward strand.
GGAATGAAGAATAACCTTTTGACCCCTCGTTAAAGTTGTCGTTCATGATTTTCATAAAAATAGTTTCGCATTTATCCAATAGGAAACACGACAGGCTTATTTTCGTATACTGCACTCACGGGCCACACGAAACGGTCCTCGGATCCGATGACCTTGAACTTTCCGAAAAAAGGCGTCCTCCGTTAGCAACGAAATTGCTAGCATTATCTTTGTTTTTGCTATGTTAAGATATAAGTTGTGATTTTCACTATTCAATTGGGTTGAGGCTATTAGGTTTTCTATGCCATTCTGTGTTGTGGATAGTAATACTGTATCATCAGCATATCAAATCTCCGGTATGTCATGACCACCGATATTTAGGGCATCATGTAGCTCCCTGTTTATATCATCTCTTACATTTCTCATTATATTTTCTGCGTACAGGTTAAACAAACAGGGTGACAGCACGCAGCCCTGACGGACTCCTTGCTTGATGTCAAACCAATCTGATGCCTCACCATTTATTCTAACTGCTGCTTGTTGGTCTAGATAGAGCAATTTTATGAGTTGTACTACTTGTGATGGAAAGCCCATATTCCTCAATATTTCCCAAAGTTTCTGATGTTGTACACAGTCAAATGCTTTTGAATAATCCACAAAACATGAGAATAGATTTACATTAAATTCTCTGCACTTCTCTATTTTTAAACGCATGTTGAATATGTGATCTCTTGTTCCCAAGGAGAGTACTTCAAATAAATTTATTTTTTCTGGTCAAAAGTTGTGATACTTTTTATACAGACCTCATACAGGAGTGCTTGATGTGGTCAGAGCAGCAAGGGGGCCACAGAGTGAAAGTCTGAGAACTACTTGTCTAAAACATTAGTATTTTGTAATTTATAATTTATGTGCTTCACTGTGCTTAAGAGAACAAACATCTTTTGATATAAATGTGTCTTTTTTATATATATACAGACCATAAAGATTGCTGCAGACTACAAATTATTCTTTTATAAATATGAGAAGTCACATCCAGAATATGCAGAACAAATTCACAATGTGAGTATAGTATTTTAGTGTTAGTTTAATTTAAGTGAATCAACATTTTGCTTGGTCATGGGCAGACATCAGTGAATGACCAGCTTGTACATTCATACTTTTGTTTTTTTTTTCCTTCCATGAAAATTATGAGCTAGGAATGGTACATTTTCAAGCTTGTTGTTCTGTTACTGATCCTGTTAAATTTGTCAGTGTAAGCCGGATCGAGGGATCGAGTTGTACCCGCTAGTTGTGAGATATCTGTAGGTGTAGTGCTGTGAGATATCTGGAGGTGTACTGGTGCATTTGACCTCATTATAATATGAGGAGCGGCTAGCTAAGTGGCACTTGGTAGACCTGGGTTCAAATTCTTGATAAGGTAATGGATTTTTTTCTGTTGGTGGAAAAAAAGAAAGATCTAACTGCACAGTTTGCTGCGACTGCACTAGCCAGGCGGCCTTAATTGAATTCCTCAGGCTCAAGATCCTCCTGTCCTAAACTGCTAGATACTTTAGGCAGTAATGACAGTTTAAAAAAATAATAATGTGTACATATAATGAAAAACAGAAATATGACAAGTACAAACATCCGCTTAGATCCCCCCCCCCCCCCCCCCCCCCCCCCCCCCCCCTTCTTTTCATTTGCGCTTGGACTCAAGCGTAGTCTATACATGTGCTATGCACTTCTAGTGCATTGGACTGATTATTGTCTGTGGTTTAGCTTTCCCTATTACGTGTCCCTCGCTATCAGGCAAACCCACTCCAATTTCAGAGGTACTTGTAATTTATGCCCCCAAGTCAAGGACAAGAGGTCAACATGTAAGTCCTACTGACTGGTGTAGGGATTGAACCCTCTACATCGACATTAGCACATACTGGATGTTAAAGAAGTGCTCTTACCCATTCCGCCGTGCTGTCCTCAATCTGCTTAGTGAAATGTTGAGTGGCCTGTACTTCTGTATGGATGTGAATTCTGGACAGTGAGCAACGAAATGCTGAAGAAACCAGAAACAGCGGAGATTTGGATTTATGCAGAAAAATGTTGAGAATATCATGGACAGAGAAGAAAACACAACTGTGAAGTATTGCCACCTGCAGGTATGACGTGATAACTCAACAACACCACAAGACAAGTGTGAATGAAACTTTTGAGGTCACAACAGAAAAGCTGGAGGAGGTAGCATGGCTGAATAGATAAGAGTGCTCATTCTTAAACTTCCGAAGTGCTGATCTTGAGGCAGCGGGTTCAACCCCTACACCGGTCAGTTGGACTAACATGTTGACTTCTCATCCTTGACTTGGGGACATAAATTACAGGTACCTCTGAAGTCGGAGTGGGTTTGCCAAATGGAGAGGGACACTGGTAATAGGGAAAGCTAATCCATGCACAAAAATGTCCAGTGCACTAGAAGTAGTCACACATGTAGGGACTATGCCTGATTTCAAAGCGAGCAAACGAAAAAAACAAAAATAGGTGGAATAGAGAAGTTAAATGGGATAATACTGGGCAAGAGAGGCGGGGAAATATGTATGTGAAACGCTTCAACAGCTGGGCAAGAAATATAGTATAAGCAACACCAAGGTCATGAAAATATCTGGCGACAGAGAGGATTGTTGAGTCATGATTGCTGATGTTTGCTGCAGACAAGACACCTGATTGAAAAGAAGTTGATTGTTTGCATGAAATACTTTAAAGTTTGCTCATATGAAGTTTGTCTTAGCAATTATTGCAAGGTTTGGGGCATTGTGGGTTGTGTGCAATTGTTGCAAGGTTTGTGCCATTGTGTGCTGTCTTTGTCCTTTGTCATAACTGTCATTGTTATTTACTGCCAATGTAGTACCTTGTGGTGTGGGGGGGGGGGGGGTGTCTTTGAGCCTGAGGAATTAAGGCCGCCAGGCTAGTGCAGTCTCCGTGAGCTGCGCAGGTTAGGAGTTTATTTTTACCCTCGACAGAAAAAAATCCCACATCTTACTGAGAATTTGAACCCAGATTACTGTCTTTGTTATTGGTGTAAAGTACATGTGATTTCTGATGTTTGTGACATCTTGTAGTATTGTGCTGCTTGCTGTGGTCAGATGGACATTTGATGGCAGTTTTGTTGTTTGTGTTGTGTTGGCTGTTTAGCTTTTACCAGCATGCTCTAGAATTACCAAACATGTCTTACGGTCCATAGTATGACTAGTTAATCTCTGTAACTCATCATTATCAGCATGTGCCATGCCAACAAGCAAGGCTGGCTATGGTTTCCCAACTCACATGATCATCAAAGTGTTCAGTCAGGTCTGTGTTCTTGTTCTGATATGCCATGTGGCAAGCCCTCCAAGTATTTACCTCTTTGCCTTCCCATTGTTCTTTTTCCATCAATTTGCCAGTTGTTACTAAGTACCACAAAGTAATATACAAGTAAATGGGAATATTCTTCAACAAGTGAATCAATACAGTTATCTCGGAACAGTCATAACATCTAATGGGAGATGCCTTGAAGAGATTAGGACAAGAATCGCCATGGTGAAAGTAGGCTTTAGCAAGATGGAAAACATACTGACCAATAAAAAGATGCCAATTGAAATGAGAAAAAGAGTGTTGAGGTGCTACATAGAGCTTGTACTTTTGTATGGATGTGAAACTTTGACTCAAACTTGGTGAGCTGATCCACGACTCTGGTGGTCAAGTGAAATGGCGAGTCATGACCGCCCACGCTTTCTGGCAAGACACATGATGGATGGACTAAGTCTTCAATGTTATTTTTCCTCTTAAAGTGCTCAATAAATCTTCATTGTCTATGTCTAATTTCTGTAATCAATTTGCGGAACTACATACAAAATATTTGACTTGTCTTGCAGAAAACATGACATACATTTTGACTGTGTCAATGTTTAGTCTTTGCTGATGCTTAGCCTTGACACAGCTTACTCTCCTTCTCCTAACAAGATTTACTATCTAAATTATGCGGGTTTGCTTAATGCAGCCTCTTCTGCTGGCACTTGGCCCCAAGGCATCAGCATCTCTCTATGATCCATTGTTTTCAGTCTTTCACTTGCAGCTCAGGTTGGCTTAAGCAGTCTTAAATCTTTGTTCCTTATAAAACCATTTTACAAATGGATTGGTGAGGCATGCAATGTTCTCACAGATATTATGTTAAAGTGATTCATCACATCTATTTTTGGCACAAGTGATTTGCCAGCTAGTTTCCAGGCCTCATAACTCTACATCTACTGCAGATATATGTGGTCTGATGTTTTTAGTGATTTGCCAGAATTTGTGCTTGGCAATAAGAAGAGTAGTAAATTTATGGGAGTATGATGTCAAGTTTGAAATTAGTTCTCATATGTATGAGGAGACAATTCAAACATACTAAACAACTTGTACCATGTTTGATGGAGCAGTTCACTGATCCATTACAAAAAGTAATTACATTGTAAGCTTTTATTTGTAAATGTGGAGACACAACAGTGGACGATAAACTATATGGACCACTGAGTGAACTAAAAAAGACAGTTAAATTCATACAAGAGACTCTTGAGCATAGCCTACGATGGGTAACGTTGTAATATTCTGTTATGATAATTTGGCGTGTCCAGCGTGTGCCGCGTGGTTACACACCCGCTTCACACACCAGTGATCCGAGGCTTGTTTCCGGATCCGGTCAGGGATATGCACTACTGACGAGCTCAAACGAGAGCGAAACTCAAGTATAGTGCTTCCATATTGACGTGGATAGGCCTTAGGTTCATACCAGAATACGATCAGCATTGCCAGTAGTGGGTTGTGCTCAATATTTAAATGTATATGCATTGAAGTGATAATATGGCCTCCTTGGATAAATATAACTGTATTGTTTCAAATGAAATTCTGTTAATCATAACACACTGTCTCAGTCTGTCACTTTATGATGATGGATTTAGATGGATGATAAAGGAGATAGATTTGAATTGATGATGGATTTGGATGGATGATAATGGAGATAGATTTGGATGGATGATGGTGATGAATTTAGATGGATGATAAAGGAGATAGATTTGGATGGATGATGATGATAGATTTAGATGAATGATAATGGAGATAGATTTGGATGGATGATGATGATGGATTTGGATGGATGATAATGGAAATAGATTTGGATGGATGATGATGATGGAGATGGATTTTTTTCCATTCACCTCTTCCTCATGCAGCAAGCTACTCCACTTAATCCTCTTGCTGTTCTCTCTGTTTGCTTGTTATTTAAATGTGGAGAGCAACTAAAAGAGTTACTTATAGCTACAAACAATCATTAACTGGTATCTGTGTAAAATAGAAGGACTGAATGGGAAGACAGAATCACTTATGCAGAGTTGTGGAGAGAACTAAACAAATTCCAGGAAACCAATGAGTGATGGGAAAGATGCTGGTGCTGGATAGTACACACATTGAGAAAACCAAAAATAGTATAACTATAATGTTCTTCCACTGAAACCCACAAGGAAAACTAAACAAAGGGAAACCACAACCACAACAGAGGTCAGCATGACAGAATGGATAAGAGTGCTTGTTCTTAAACAGCCGCTGTGCTGATGCCGAGGTGGTGGGTTCAACTCCTACACCAGTCAGTTGGACTAAAATGTTGACTTTCCTGTCCTTGGTGAGGGACACTGGTACAGAAAATGTAATCCACATGCAAAAATCAGTCCAGTGTATTAGAAGTAGTGACACGTGTATGGTCTACACTTGAGTTCAAAACAAGCGAATACACCCACAAAACCACATGGAGAAGAGAATTAGAGACAGATGAATAATATGGGAATGGCATGGAGTGTGCTGAAGGAAATTGCAAAAGTCTTGGCTAGGGCTGGTTGAGCAATCATATTCCAATAGGGGATGAAGGGCAAAAAACAGAAGACTGTTAGCTTTGTTACTCTTGTCTGGCTCACCATCTGTCCACAAGCAGTTTGAACATCAGTGACATTTCTGGTGGGGAAGCTGAAAACATTAAAAATTATGGATGGAGTGTAATGCTTTTGAAAAATAGCTGTTGCAGTTCAAAGGTACAAATTATCTGCAGTTCATAGAATGTAAAAACACAAGAAAATATGAAATGAAACACAATGGAGATATTCTGATGTTCATGAGTTGACTGACTTCCTTGTGACCTACCAATATATGTTGACAAACTGGCAGACTTTTGTGCAGATGTGCAATAATGGCCAGTTTGGACATTCACAATAATAAACAAAGGAGGTTTAAAGGTGAGAGGGTGAACTTCATTGCACCAAGTTTGAACATATATGGCTTGGCAGAGATCTCATCAAAATTGTCATACAGAGCATGAACTGCAGTGACAACCTGCATAAGTATCAGAGAATTGCACTCATGAAGTGAATGATGGAGCTCAAAGATGAACCCAAGACTTTTGGAGCACGAGGCAGGTGGCTTAACTGCTTCGCCACAGGCCCACCCCCTTTCCCCTTAAATAACAGAACATTGGGCGGCGCTTACCAAACCCGACACCCCCCATTGTGCCAACGGCTTCGGGCAGAAGAGTGCAATTGGGAGGGTACAAGCCTTACCCTGGTGCGAGGAAACAGTCAGACCATTAATAAAACATATTATTGTGAAAATGTTGTTTGTTTTGAAGTTAAGTTCAAAGTTTTTGCTTTTTGTTTGTGATATTGAAGAACACAGACATCTACATTTTACCTTGGAACAGCTCCATCTGGCCTCAGCGCTTCGCCTGCGGACCATGTGCTGTAAAAATGGAGGTGTGTTTATCAAAGTCGGCCAACATCTGGGTTCATTAGAGTACCTCCTGCCCAAAGAGTATGTGGACACCATGAAGGTTTTGTATGACCAAGCACCTCGTTCAAATTTAGAGGAACTGAAAAGTGTCATACATGAGGATTTAGGACAACAGGTATGTAGATGTGGGTACGTGTATACGTGCATTTGTGTGAGTGCATGAGGGATCATTTGGGTGATTGGATGAAAAGATGGCAATCTATTTCCGTGTATTTTGATGATTGCCTATGTTAGAGGTTTAGGTGGGGGAGAGATAGTGGGAGACTGGAAAAATTATGAGCAATAAATGGAATAATTTATGTTTAGCTCAGATAAGAATTCATTTTGAGTACATTAATGATTTGGCAGAGTAATCAGGAGATTTGTAGAGCCAGTTTTGATGTGTGGAAGAGCCTTGGACAATTAACAGACGAGTAAAGAAATTCTTGGAGGCTACATTTATATATTTCTGTAGAAGGATGTTGAGAACATCTGAGACAAATCAAAGAGTAACGAAGATGTCTTGAAGGAAGCCAACCCACATGAAGCACTAGTTGCTGATATCTGAAATAGACAATCCATATGTTATGAAGAGTATGCTAGAAAATGTCATGACAATAGGAAGGTTAGAGGGAAAACAAGGCAGCGGGAAACCTGTAGAGAATATTTTAGGCTGCTTGCCATGGCATGAAGAAACATCGGTATTGGAAATTATTGGAACAAATGTGATAGAAGGTTGTGGGCCAACATATGGGTGTAAATCATGGACCATTTCATAATCACTAAAGAAGAAAACTTGGACTTTTGAACTCAAATGCTACAGAAATGTTCTTAGACTATCGTGGACCAGGGAGAAGAAAAATACTGTCACTCTACCAGATCTGAACATAGGTTCTTAATTCTGTTTAATCTCTGCATGACTGTGGCCAATCTGCGCCTGACTTCTTGTGAACAGTTCCTATTGTTGTTATGGAGCCAAGATATTTACCACTGCACATACAGGTTAGCTGGGATGTGGCCTAGGTTGGGTATGTTTCCTCCCTCCACGAGTGTCAGGAATGTCATTGCCAACAGACTCCCAACTCAGTGACCAGAGGGAACCAACAGTGGATGAAATAATCGATCCAGAAATAGTTCCATTAGTTCTGGCATCATTTTTGTATTGTGGAATTCTTCTATAAAACCCAGCTTGATTCCATTAGCCATACTAAACTTTATCATAGTGCTGTGGTCAGAGATTGATGCTTCACAGTCTACTGCACTTCTACTCTTGGCTAATCTTTTTTGGGTCAAAACTATCTAAAATTGTTTTTCTTCCTCTCTATATTGTTGTGTAAAATTAATGAAACAAATGAATACCTCCAAATTCACGTAGCAACTTATACAAGGTGGCAATCAATAATATTTTAATCATGGCTTGCTATTTCCCCAAAAAATCGTAGTTCTTCTTCCGCCTTTCATCTCCCAATGGAGGATAGGCCCTCAACTAACTCATGCTATGCCATTGATAGATTTCTTCAAGATTGGTTGGATTTTGCTAACATTTTCTACATGATATGTAGCCAGCCTCCCTCACGGTCTCATGCCAACCCTTCCTAGTCAACTATTATGTTAGTTTAATATTGTTTTAACATGGGAAAGTGATATTCATATATCTACATTATGCAAATGTTTACTATAAATATTTTATGAGCAGGTGAATTAAATGTACTGACACAATCATCCTAATTTGTTGCTGAAATATTCTGCAGGTTGAGGAGATGTTTGTGGAGTTTGACCCAGAACCCCTTGGTGCTGCATCACTGGCTCAGGTCCATAAAGCGAAATTGTCTGACGGCCAGATTGTTGCGGTCAAGATACAGCACCCAAAGGTCAAAGCTCGGTCGGCCGCTGACATTAGAACTATGGAAGTAAGCAACTTTGTGTGTGTGTTCACGTTCATCAGGTATGGAAGTAAGTAACCTTGTGTGTGTGTTCAAGTTCATCAGGTATGGAAGAGTGTCATTTGTTTATATCAGCAATCATCATTAGAACTATGGAAGTAAGCAACCTTGTGTGTGTGTTCATGTTCATCAGGTATGGAAGTAAGCAACCTTGTGTGTGTGTTCATATTCATCAGATGTGGAAGTAAGCAACCTTGTGTGTGTGTTCATGTTCATCAGGTATGGAAGAGTGTCATTTGTTTATATCAGCAATCATCATTAGAACTATGGAAGTAAGCAACCTTGTATGTGTGTTCATGTTTATCAGGTATGGAAGTAAGCAACCTTGTGTGTGTGTTCATATTCATCAGATGTGGAAGAGTGTCATTTGTTTATATCAGCAATCGTCATCATTCTGTAGCTTGCCCTGTGCAGAACTTTATCCCCTTAAGTCTTTTGAAATTTCCATCATTAGCCAGAGGATAATTATCTATTTATTTATCTGTCCGTCTCTGTAGTGACCTCCTCCTTCTCCACATTAGACTTTCCTCCATAATTCTATTTTCTAGACCAGTCTTCTTCACTGGAGTTTTTGTTAGATAGATCTGTTTGTTCTCCTTGTTTATGCCAGACATTTACAAAGTCTGAGTGCTGGCAACCTATGAAAAAAACTCTGTTGTTTGTGTTGTAATTAAATCTTCTCAAAATGCTTCATATGTTAGATACTTTGACTATACAAATCATGTTTCTGTCTTTGTCTCTCCACTTCTACACTAGGGTATAGAGGTGAGACCTTATGTTTTGAGTATTAGGTATTAGTATATATGCACACCACTCTGGATTTGCCAGACCTAGATCATTGTAGTGATCACTGAGGGTAAATTGTCTCATACCTGGAACTGGTGTCTCACTGGAGAAATGAGGCAGACAGCTTGCGCACTTTGCCAGAAATCCCTGAAGTGTTATGGAAGGTTAAGGGAAACCACCACATTATCTTCCCTATAATAAGATTATGAGTGAGTGAAGCAGCCATGTGCAGGACATGACGATTCCTTGGGTGAGCCCAGTGCCAGAGCGCTATGGGTCGGCTCTGCAATTATGGAAGCCTCCTTGGATGGGGGATAATGCCCATGGTCTGCCCCTGCCTTCCCTTGAGGATTGACCGTGATGTCTTCGGCCGTTCTATCTTGACCAGCTGGGATGTGGACAGCACCACAACAGTGAGTCGCAAGTCCTTTGAAATACCCGGGAAGTCTTACTCGGTCAACAAACGCCCGCAGAAGTCAGAGGTGTTGGCCTAAGGGCGCAAATAAACCTGGCACAATGCAAAAACGTCTGAGTGAGTGTGGAATGTCGTTCGAAGCACCCAGGAAGGTTAACCCGGTCAACAAACACCAGCAGAAGTCATGAAAAGTCAGAACCAAAAGTTCGCTGAGTGGATGTCGTCTGCAGACTGACCGTTCCTTGTTTGCGTTGGGAGCAGCCAGTAGCGAACAAAATGCTCAATATACGGAAGTGAGGAAGTGAAGCAGCCATGTGCAGGATGTGACGAATTCCTTGGGTAAGCCCAGTACCAGAGCGCTATGTGTTGGCTCTGCAATTATGGAGGCTTCCTTGGATGGCGGGGATGCCCATGGTCTGCCTCTGTCTTCCCCTGGGTTGACCAGGATGTCTTTGGCCATTTTAACTTGACCAGCTGGGATGTGGACGACACCACAACAGTGAAAATTGAATGTCCCCTGTAACCCCCGGGAAGGTTAACCCGGTCAACAAACACCCACAGAAGTCGGATGTGTCCGCTTAAGGGCGTAAAACCTGACACAATGCAAAAACGTCTGAAAAAACACTCTGGATGAACGCAGCAGCAGAAGAAGAAGAATATGAGTAGGTCACAAATCTGGAATGGATTAGTGTCATCTTCAGAAATTTCATGCGTCGTTTGATTGAATAACTTCACCCGACATGACAAGGAGTACACAAACAGATTATAATCTGATACCACGAATACACAAACAGATTATATTGTTTTTACAATGAAGTTTTCTAAACTGCAATAATTATTAAAACACACTTTCTTAAAAAGAAAACAAAATAAAGTCAAGCAGCTGCAACTAAAGCCAAATTTAAAAGTCGAAACTTAAAGTATTTATGCCTTTAAATGCTTGCTTGCTTGCTTGTGTTCGTTGGCTTGAGCTCCAACGCGAAGTCCTGTATGTCGGATGAAGGCATCCTGTTGTCCAACATCAGTGTGATGTCATACAGGACCTGAGTTTTGCGTGAGTATCCGTTGTCCCATGTCTGGCTTATTGGTGTGCAGACTGGTGGTTCCTCGCCGTACAGGCAGACACTCTCCGACTTCGGAGGAATCGGCGATCCTACTGACTTTAGCCAGGACCCCGAAGGGACCTGTTGCCCAGGACGCTCGACGAGGACGCGTCAATAGGTCTTGGCCAGTATATAACCCGGCCCTGGTGCCTTGGAAACACCTCTGCGTCCCATGCCTTTAAATAATTTCCTTTAGAGGAATCAGCTTATTGCAATTGCTACTTAGCATTCAGTGACTGTTATGTGAAGTAAATAGATAGTGAGGCTCTTAAAAGAAAAATCTGGGCTGAATTTAATTAGAATTGATAAGGTTTTAATGGTTTGGAATACATGTTTTTATTTCATGAAGTTGACTTGAATACTGTATTACCGATCATTAATAGAAAAGCTTTGCTTTTTCTACATGAAAGGATGCTGTACATTTTAAGACTGTTTTTGTTCAGGTGTTAGTCCATGCTGCTGGCTGGTTGTTTCCAGAGTTTGCATATGTCTGGCTGGCAGAGGAAACCAAAAGAAACTTACCAGTTGAACTGGACTTTTTAAATGAAGGTCGTAACTGTGAAAGAATTGCTAAAATGTTGTCAAAATTCAAGTTTTTGAAGGTAAGTTTCACATTTTTATTTGTGAGAATAGTAAACACTCCTATCTCGTTACCTTATTCGGAGGCTATGATTTTTGTAGCTGTGCTATCCATAATGGATTTTCTAAAAGGGTCATGAACACATTAACCAAGATAGTTGTATAGATAATTTCTTTGCACTGAATTACAAAAGATTGCAGTATGAAAGAGAACCAGTGACTTCATGTCATAAAGTAGTAACTTAGTGTGAACTCATAGCTTTTATCACCTCTTCTGTCCTATAGAATCTTGTAACACCTACAGTTCTCAAACCCTCAGCGTTTGTTTTCTTCTCTTTCCATGAAATGTTCATCATTCTTCTACAAAACCACATCTCCACAGCCTCATATTCTACACAATGTTATAACACACAGTATCAACAAACCGGCTTTGTGGCAAAAGAGTTACGGACACAATTTGTAAACTTGCATACCTCATTCGAAACACAGTTGTGGGCGATTTGGCAACAGACTATCTTGCGTTGTGTTTTCATACAATGATATGAGTGCCGGTCGTTCAGAAAGCAATGACAAACTACTGAACATAAACTTGCCAAGAAATCACAAACAGCCAAAAAATGCTGGGGGTTGACTGCGACGTCCTGTAAAGGATATGCAGCTAACTTTTAGTATCAACACAAAAGAGAAAAAAAAAATGCAGTTAATCGGAAAAATGCAGATAATCTCATGGCTATAGAGTTATGAGGTGCTAGGCCTTTTCTTATACTAGGTCACAGAAAAAGAGGTGAGGTGGTAATTTTCTTGCCATGTTTCCTTCCTAGAAAAGTTAGAAAAATCTCCGTTACCGATATTTTTACACAAATGCCTGCTGAAGTCGGACACATTGATCTTTGAGATACATAGCCAGATGTGACAATCTCCCCATGAAAGAGGGACGAAGAAGAAGATATTTGTATAGCACGGGCCAATCAGCGATCGGTTTGATTGCATGTAATTGTTTCCTGAGCTTAAAAAAAAGTCACTTAAAAGTCGACAGGGTCGACTTCATTGCACCAGGTTTTTATCCCATATGGCTCAGTCTTTTTTCGTAGCGCGGAAAGCGTCGCACAAAGCATGAACTCCATAGCTCCAGCAACGACCCTCGGGGGTCTCATAAAAAAATGAACTCGTAAACCGAAGGACGTGGCCCAGAATCGCCCCCACAACCTTCGGAGCCCGAGTCAGACGGCTTGGCCATTTTGCCATGGAGACTCCCTTCCTGAACTTCTCCAGGTCAATAGTTGTTCTGCTCTGTTCTTCAAAGCCAATGTTTCCTGTTATGATGTTTGTTGAGAAGCAAGTATCACAGAAATTAAGAGCAGAATAGCACAATTGGAAAGTGCATTTTATAAAGTGAAGAACATCTTATGCAATAAATCACTGTCATTGAAGGTTGGAAAAAGAATATTACATGTTAGATAGATCCCGTATTAACATACAGCTGTGAATCCTGTACAGTTAATAAACATGAAAACAAATCTTCAGCGATGTGGTTTTACAGAAGAATGCTGAACAATCTTTGGACAGCCAAAATAAGTAATCTAAATATTTTGAAAAACAAAACCTAAGACTTAAAAACAAAATCAGAAAGAGGCATTTTTTGGGTCACAATTATTAGAAAAGAAAACAGGAACATGTTGTGGCAACTGAAAAGACATTTTGGAATGAGAGATAGAGGAAGACAGCAAGAGAAAATTCTTGACAGCCTTTTGTCATAGCACGTAGAGGTGTCACTACCTGAATTGATACATTCTTCTGTTAGAAACTGGTCTATTAAAATATGGGAATAGTGCCATTTATCCAGTACACCTCAAGGCTGAGAGAAGGATCCGTTACTATACTTTAAAATAATTTATTTGTTTTCTTATTCTTTGTATTGTTTGTATGTTTGCAGATTTGCCTAACCAGAACATTGTTGTGCCTAGCTAGACAATCATATCTATTCATTTCAGGTGCCTAAAGTATTCTGGGAGCTGTCGTCTGACCGAGTGCTGACTATGGAGTTCTGTGATGGTGGTAAAGTAAATGATGTTGGCTACATGAAGGATCACAATATTTCAGTCAATCAGGTCTGTATACTTTGTTGAGTAAACTAGATTTGTAAAGCAATGCTTTAACTTCTTAACTGTCTGCCTATCGGAGCTTCAATCCTAGACCAGTTGGTGACCAAGGCTTAGGGCCTGGTCTGCCATGCCATGACATAGGTTTTATATATATATATATATATATATATATATATATATATATATATATATATATATATATATATATATATATATATATATCATGTGCCATGCCGGAGAGCGTGAGCGATCATGACTCGCCATTTCACTCTATCACCAGAGTTGTGGATCAGCTCAGTGTTCCTGTCTCAATCATGCCATATGGCCAAGCCATCCAGGTATTTACTTCTCGGTCTTCCTCTTGGTCTGTTCCCTTCGATCTTACCAGTTGTCACTAAGTTCTCCAATCCATTTCTTCTCATAACATGTCCAAAAAATTTTGACTGTCTACGTCTAATTTCTCTAATCAGTTTACAATTTCATTTGTCTCCTGTATTACTTGGTCATTGGTTTTTCTGTCTGTCCATGGTATTCTTTCCATTTTCCTCAGAAACCACATTTCTGCAGCCATCTCATCTCATCTCATCATGTTCCTCTTGTACCTTGCGGTGTCGAGGTGAAGTATAAACTTCGTGAGAGTGCCCGGTTATGGGCTTCGTATATCGACATTCCCATGGATTCTGTTATTCCCTCAGTCCAACGTTTACGTGGTCGGCCTCTTCCTCTGTTTCCATCTGGTCTGTACATCATTGCTTGTTGTGGCATGCTGTTGACTGGTAGCCTACTTGCATGGCCAAACCATTTGACTTGCTGCTTTCTAATAAAATCCGTTTATACTTCTTGGTTTTTCTACGAGCAGCCATCAGATGTTTTTCAACTTGACTGCTCATTGTCCAAGTTTCACATCCATACAAAAGAACCGGCTCTATGTAGCACCTCAACACTCTTTTTCTAGTTTCAATTGACATCTTTTTATAAGTCTTATGTTTTTCATTTTGCTAAAGGCTACTTTCGCCATGGCGATTCTTGTTCTAATCTCTATAAGGCATCTCCCATCAGATGTTATAACTGTTCCAAGATAATTGTACCGATTCACTTGTTGAAGAATATTCCCATTTACTTGTATATTACATTGTGGTATTTCGTTCTTCCTAGTGATGACTATGATGTGTCTTTTTACAATTTAATTATAACCTCAGTTGTTCACTGTTTACAACAACCGTATCTACTAATTGTTGCAGATCCTGCTCATTGTCTGCAATCAATACTGTATCATCTGCATATCTAATGTTATTAATGTTTCGTCCTCCAATGCTGATTCCATTTATATCTTCTACATTTCTGAATATATTTTCACTGTATAGCGAAAAAAGACCTGGAGACATTGCACATCCCTGCCTAACACCTCTCTTAATAGGCTGATATTGTCCCACTTCATTATCTATCCTTATGGCAGCTTGTTGTTTCCAATATATGTTTTTTATAAGTGTAATGTCTTTCCCATCAATTTGTAGATCTGCAAGCATATCTACCATGTTGACATATCTTACTCTATCGAAAGCCTTTGTATAGTCAATAAAGCAAAGATGTATATCTCTGTTTACTGCTATAGAATGTTCAGTAACTGAATGCAGCATATACACAGCATTTACTGTACCCTTTCCTTCTACAAACCCACATTTTTCTTCCCCTATTTCAGGTTGTATTTTCTTCCTCACTCTTTGCATGATAATTCATAGCAAAATATTTGTGATGTGACTCATTATACTAATTGTTCTATGTTGATCACATTCCAAGGCTCCTGATTTCTTTGGGATTGCAATAAATTCAGAATTACATAATTCAGAAGGTATATATCCGGTATCATATAATGAGTTCAGCAGTCTGGTGACTTGATCTATTCCATATTCTTCTAAAACTTTAATCATTTCTGTTGTGATGTTATCTGAACCGGGGGCCTTGCCAGCTTTCATATGTTTAAGAACATTTCGAACCTCCATCTTCAAAATTGGCGGTCCTTCATTATTAAATCTAATATCATACAGTTCGTCTCTGTTATCATAAAGGTTTTTCACATAGTCTGACCATACATGTAGAATCTGATCTTTTTCTATTATGATTTTGCCATCTTTAGTTTTTTAGACAGCCTGCTGATGTACTTGGTCTTTTATTAATAAGTTCCTGAATTCTTTTGTGCACTAATTTGGTATTTTGACTGTTGTGTTGTTTTTCAATTTCTAAGCAATTTTTCTCAAGCCATGCTTATTTTGCCTCCTTACATAATATTCTGACTTGTCTGTGAATGTCTTCATATTTGGCAGAATTATTTTTGTTGAGTCTTCTTGTTTCCATTAGGTGTAAAATTTCTTCAGTCATCCATTTCTTACGACCCACCTTCTTTAATTTTGGAATAGTTGTTTCTGCAGCCAAAATGAAAGAATTCTTCAACATTTCTCACTGATCATCCACATCCTGGAATAAGATCTCCAGATCAGACAATATATGAAATCTGTTCTGTACTTCTGTGTTGAATTCGTTTTGTTTTTCCTTGTGGTTACTCAATGTACACAAATCATATTTAGTGTTTTATATATATATATAGCGCTCCTCCACCCAAAGCTGTTCGCACAATGTGGGGTGTCGGGTTTGGTGAGCACTGCCTAACAGAAAGCAGGTAGTACCATCCACTGTCATATGGTAGCTCAGTCATATCTAAGACCTGATTTTCTGTATGTATAAATCACCATTAAATCTATTGGTTAGCTAAGTTAAATCTTTTATGTCAGAATGAGACACCAGTGTCTGCTCATCATGTCTTCAGATGTGTAAATTACCATTTGATATGTGATGTTTACAAATTACAGCTAGATATCTTATGTTTGGTTATCTTTATCTGTATAACTCACTTAAAGGCATATGGTTTGCTAAGTTATATTTTTATTTGTATAAATCATCTAAGTTTTGCTATGTTATATCTTTAACATAACATTAGATGGAAAATATACGGCAGAGATTAATAGTAGAATTGTTCAGGCAGAAATTGACAAGCATTTGATGTAGTAAGTCACTTTCAGTAGGAGAAAATACAGACAAGTTTAAATCCAGCTGGAACAGTCAGCGTGGGAATTCTCCATTGGCTGTTGAAGAAGGGGGCGGAGCACTTGTGAGAATGTCTGAGGCGTAATGATGTTGATTTGCTAACTTATACTCTGTTATTATTTTGTGAAATTATAGACTTGGTTTTTTACTGTTTGTTTCCCTAATTAAGAACTATGTCAAACAGCTGCAATTTTTTTGTCTATTTGAAGGTAACTGAGAGACTTGGCCATCTGTACAGTGAAATGATATTTGTGAAGGGGTATGTCCACTGTGACCCTCACCCAGGCAATGTCCTAGTCAAGAACACTAGGCACGGCCCACAGATTGTTCTGCTGGACCACGGCTTATACCAGGTAAGGAGGCTTCCGTCAGGCAGGAGAATCTTGCCACTCTTTTGTGTTAAAAAAATCCAACCTTCTATTTTTTTTTCTGAACAAAACATACACACAAACAATATTACAGTTTTCACTTCATTAACTTCTTAATCTGCATTGATTATTTTGATACTTTTATTGAGAAAGGAAAATGGTGACACAAAATAAAATCTGAAAGGTATTGTCCTCAGGAAGAGAAAAAAAGGAGGATGTGTGAGGTCTTTGTGTGATCTTTTCACACAGCTGTAACAGTAGCTGCCATCTGATCACCAATTTTGTATTTAGTAAGCAGCAATGCAAAGAATAATATGGACAGACAGGAAAAACCAGTAACCAAGTCTTACAAGAAACAAATGAAAATCATACATTGATTAGAGAAATTAGATGTAGAAAGATTGCTTGGATAGCAAATCCATTACATAGAAAGTCCGAATCAAAAGCTCACTGTGTGGGCTTCATAAAAGGTGAAAAAAGTGTCCTAGTGGCATGAAATGGAATATTGCTTGGTTAGCAAATCCATTACGTGGAATGTCCGAATCGAAAGCTCACTGTGTGGGTGTTATCTGCAGACTGCATTCTTCTGGTTTCCGGAGGAACAGCCTATGGTGAACGGAAGACCCAATATACGGAAGTGAGGCTAAGCAGCCATGTGCAGGACATAACGATTCCTTGGGTGAGCTCAGTACCAGAGCGCTGTGTGTCGGCTCTGCAAATATGGAAGCCTCCTTGGATGGCGGGGAATGCCCATGTCTGCCCCTGCCTTCCCTTGAGGTGTTGACCAGGATGTCTTTGGCTGTTCTATATAGGCCAGCTGGGATGTGGGATAACACCACAACAGTGAGATTCAAATGTCCTAAGAAACCCCCGGGAAGGTTAACCCGGTCAACAAATGCCAGCAGAAGTCAGATGTGTCGGCCTAACGGCGCAAGAATGCAGCTCTGCTGTAAACAGGCACAACGCAATCACGTCAGAAAAAAAAAACTGAATGAACGCAGAAGAAGAAGATGTAGAAAGTCACAATGTTTTGGTCACATTATGAAATAGATAAATTGGAGAACTTGGTGACAACTGGCAAGATCGAAGGGAAGAGAACAAGGGGAAGGCAGAGAAGTAAATACCTGGATGTCTCAACCACATGGCATGGTTGAGACAGGAACACTGAGCTGCTCCACGACTCTGGTGATCGAGTGAGATGGCGAAACATGACTGCCCACGCTTATCAGCATGGCACATGATGATGAAGCAGCAATGATAACTATCACTGTTTTATTTCTCTTTCTTTCTTTGGCAGACTTGTTATTGTCATTGTTTAGTTAAAAATTGTCTTTGTCTGTCACTTTGAATTATTTGCTCTAGTGTTGTAGTTAGGGAAGCCTTTGTGGTGCAGTGGCTGGCATTCTTGCCTGGTGGTCGTGTGTTTGAATCCCCATCAAGGCAAATGCCTTGTGTGTGTCTGTCTATCTGTCCATTCAAATTGTTGTTTATTTACATGGGGATGAAATCGTGGATGGATGGCCAGATTGCATGATAGAGATAAGAACAGAGACATCTTTCAACACTTGGGGGAGTGTGGCTGAGAGGTTAGTGTCCACATCAGGCTCAGAAGGCACCACGTTTGAATTCCAAAATATCACTGGGGCATGATTGCAAGAACTATTGGTGTCGAGTGATATGACATGTTCCTCCGATCTCTGTGGTATACAGATCAGATACCCAATCTTTTCAAATGAAGATGAGAAACAGTGTTCCTGTTGTGCATTTTAAAAAATCCCGCGGCAGTTGGAAATTGCAAGTAGGCCATAAGGTCACAACTCTGGTAAGATTGATAAGAAAACTTACCCATGGGTAGATGGATTTAGTTACCTTGGATGGATTCTGTCTGGAGGGAGCAAACCTGACACGAAGTATGCTGAAGTTGGACACGTGGACCTCTGAGATGCTGAATACATTCATCTGAGATAATTAATGGGGATGAAGTTGGACACATGGACTTCTGAGGTGCTGAATACATTCATCTGAGATAATTAATGGGGATGAAGAAGAAGATTGGGATCATGTGAGATTGCTATAGTATGTCCACATTTGTTTGCCTTCATATTTGTCCATTATTATATATATAATATATAATTATTTTGAAAACTATCTGTTGCATCGTTATGAAATTTTTCCAGCCGACTTATATTTACCCCCACCCAAGGAATATGTCTTTGATAGGACCAAAAGCAACTTAAATCATTGAAAGCGGCAACATTTCTTTGATGTTTTGGGGGAAATGTAGTGAATTCACGCTAACAAACTAGTCTTACAGTAAACCACGTTATTTCTGGTAAAGACACAAGTACAAGGCGTAGCCAGGTTCGTATGGGAGTGGGTGCAATAAAAAAGTAGCTTAAAGTAGCATTGCACCGGGTTTTTATCCCATATGGCTCAGTCTCTTTCCGCAGGGCGGAAATCGTGGCACAAAGCACGAACTCCGTATCTCCAGCGACGACCCTCTGGAGTCTCCGAAAAAATGCACTCGTGAAATGAAGGAATCGAACATACAACCCTCGGAGCCCGAGTCAGACGGCTTGACCACTTCACCACGGAGATTCCCGAGAGGGGTGCAATGTGTAATATTAGTAAAGACAGAGAATGTACAGAGGTATGGGGTAAATAATGTGTAAATTGACAGGAAAGTAGAAGGAATATATTTCTTACCTTATTTTTCATTTCCTTCTTGTTTCTTCAGCTGCTGGTTAATAATTGTACACAAGTATTCATGTTACTAGGATGCATTTAGCTTTTTATATTGAGCTCGTGAAAGCTTCCAAATAGCTGTGCGTTAATGTGCGTATGGAGTGACCAGAAATGATACCGCAATTTAGTCATCATGTTTCCATTTTTAAGGATCTGTTCAGCTGTCTGTGTAGTTTGTTCACACGTACACATGGGTGACAGACCCGCTGTGAGTCTTCGTGACAGACAGACAGACAGACATATATTATTATATAGTATTCTCGAGCCAATCTCTAAATACATTACCATTAATCTTATTATGATAATCCCTATTGTCTGTATGCTTTGATACGAACACGAGCCCAGCATTCTGTTGCAAGCCATTATGCGTATTACCAGCATGGGCCATGACCAAAAGCTGTCCTATACTACTGGGCACATATCGCTTTATCTGTCCATCCACTGATTGCCATTCCTTATCACTTGTGTGGTGCGCATTGATCCACATTTCATTCAAACACACTATGCCATAATTTTCTTTGCGCATTTCCCTTATTTCACGTAGGTATCTGCTTCTCATGGCTCCTAAATGCGGTTGCTCGCAAAGATTATTTCTACCGCCCTTGTACTTTCAAATAGTGAAGATAATGTCCTTATAATTTTCCACAAAGTTGTTTTGGATAGCTCTATGTTATTGTTCTTTCTGAACCAAACCCTAAGCTTTCTTACAGTCACTGTTTCTTTGGCATCCAGCATTTTTATAATGCTGGATTATCCTGGATATAAAATCCAAAATTTTTATAATTTTAGGAGTCTCTGTGGTGAAGTGGTCAAGCCTTTTGACTCGGGCTCCAAACGTCGTGGGTTCGATTCCAGTTCACGAGTTAAATTTTTCGGAGATAACACCCAAACGGTCATTAGGGTTCATTAGACCATCGGCTGACAAACAGACAGCAGGTCACAACCAGAGCACACTCAGAGTTCAACTTCATACCTCGCATGATCAACGCACACTCACATCAGTTAACCAGCTTTTACATAATCATGCGTCCAAGAATTGGACTGGCTTGACGGACGAGATGATCAAACTCAACTGGAGTAATTGTGAGTACGATAATGGGTCCGGATAACTCATATCAGCTAAGAGGGCCTGAATGAACTGTTATTAGTTTGAGACACGGCAGTGGGCTATTCTGAATGTGGCACATACAGATAACGACAGGTAACTTTAGACATTTCAGACTCTAGCCATGTTTGCAGTAGATGTTGTGGGAATGTTGGTGGAATGTCAGTGGTGCGACAGCGCCTGAAGGCAGCATCAATCCAGACATACAACTCCATTTTTCATTGCCTGCCAATGATAAATACATATCATTGATCTCTGCACGAGAGCGTCATTGAGTTCTTAAGAATGTTCGACCGTTGTGTTGTCGTATGCATACCTGTATATCTGTGCCCACGGGTAGACGCACAGCGTCCAGCTCACTGGGAACCCTTATAACGAGCTAGTTCATGGAGCGTGTCATGCACTCGCCTTAACGCTTTATGACAGTCGTCGCTAGAGCTGCGGAGTTCGTGCTTTGTGCGATGCTTTCCGCGCTGCGGAAAGAGACCGAACCATATGGGATAGAACCCGGTGCAATGAAGTCGACCCTGTCGTATATCAAGCGACTTTTTAAAGCATTTTTATAATAGCTCGCCTTATGACATCTTTGTCAAAACTGTCTACAATAATCTTTCTACCTACCGTTTGGTTATTGCGTGGTGGTTTAATTCCAGATTCTTGCACCCTTTGACAAAATGCCCGTTTACTCAAGCCCAATGCATGCATTGTTCTTTTTTCGGAATTTGTAATAGTATAAAACAGTTTCTTGCGATCAGCTTCTTGACAAAAATATGTGTACAACTTCATAGCGATTCTTTGAAGTGTACAATTTCGCATTAAAGCCCATTGAAAAATATTCACACATTTCAATGTTAGCGATAAGTGATAAGAAAAAAAACATATTAATCAGGTTTCATGAAATAACCCACATTTTGAGACACCTCTGAACAGTCTTAGTTTGAACAACGCGGGGGGTTGGCAAAAGGCCAATCCTGTGAAAACACGTACAATATTCAAAATTGAGCCCTGATTGTCTGGCTACGCTGTAATACATTTAAAATTATGAATTTCATGTCAGACCCGCAAATTATATATCTCATATAAACAAACTTTGAAATCTGCTGTAAAATCTCCAGAACAAAATTTTTGTTGTTGGGTGGACATAATGATAAGGTTATATACTAAATTTCATAATTTTCCCTCAGTTGGTTACTGAGATATTGATGTTTATATTGCGGCAAACAAATGTGGACATACTATAATTATGGCCACTCATGCTTACTGTCATGGCTGATTATAATGATTTAATCTTGTGTTTTTGTCAGACTAAATATGTCCCTCTTGTTTTGCCTTCAGTAAGGCCACTTTGAACATTCTGTTTTATTTTGTTTCTTGGAAGACCCTGACGGATGACTTTCGAGTGCACTACAGCAAGATGTGGATGGCAATGATTAATGCTGACACAGAGGGCATGAAAACACATGCCACAGCTTTGAATGTTGGGGACCTGTACATTCTCTTTGCTTGTATGCTCACAGCTCGCTCTTGGGAATCTTTACAAGTTGGAATAGACAAACAGGACCTCACTAGTGAAGAGGTAAAGCTCTACGTCAGTGGAACTGTGTTGCATGGGATGTTGTGGGCACTGATATGTTTATCTAGGGTAGTGGCTTCACCAGACCTCGTCGCGCTGGGTTTTAACATGTTGGTATGGGAGCCGGTCGTTCAGAAAGCAATGGCAAACTACTGAATTAAACTTGCCAAGATATCAGCAGCACTAAAATGCTGGTGTTGACAGCGATGTCCTATAAATAGGATATGCAAAAAAAAAAAAAGGCTTCACTGGGTAGATAATATAGTCCCTTCTGGGACGGTGTCTGTTAATGTGGCTGGGGCTGGGAAGTAGGGGGGATGTTTTATACATGCAGTAAACTTAATGCCAGGAACGAGGAATTTAAATTTCTGTTTATGTTTGGAAATGCTAGGCATGTGATCTAGCAGAAATGTGTGCTTATGAAGGCTGTAGCCACAACATCCTTTTCATCACTTGAGTTTGTGTCTTAGTAAAGCTTAGTAGACACTCTCTTTGTCTGGAACCCACAAAGCAAATGAAATAGCAGGCGACATAAAAACACACGGAGAAGAGAATTACAGAGAAGAATAACATTAGGAGGACATGAAGGGGGTTGCAGGAGATGGCAAAGGATATGATGACTGGGCGTGGGTTGGTTGAGGGTATATGTGCCAATGGAGGATGAAGGAGAGAAGAAGAAAGCTTCTACTTTGTGTTGAGTTAGTCATATTTTTACAGCTTTATCACAGTTCCACCAGTTTTATTGCTAAATCTCAGTGTTGCTCTTGGAGCTGTCCCTGAAAGCCATAATGCTCTCAGTCGATGAAGCTCTTAAACCATGCAAAGTCATTCTTCTAGGAGTAGGACAGCTCTTGACAACTGCCTGTTGCCTGATGGGTATGCTAAGGCAAGAAAACCTGAAATTTTTGTGTATCTCACTTTAGACTCAACTGTAGTCCACACACGTGCTGCTTCATCTGGTGCACTGGACTGATATTGGTGTGTGGGTTAGCTTTCCCTATTATCAGTGTCCCCTGCTATCAGGTAAATCCACTGCTACTTCTGAGGTACTGGTGATTTACATCCCCAAGTCAAGAATGAGAAGTCAACTTGTTAATGCAGCTGAGCATTGTAGGGTTTGAACCCCCCTTCCTCAGCATCAGTATACCTGATGTTTAAGAGCAAGTGCTCTTATCAATTCGGCCATACTGACCTCCACGCAAACCTGAATAAAATGCCTTGCTAAAGTCATCATCTTCTGAACCAAACAGCAGAGAGATCACAGCTGAATAAAATGCCTTGCTAAAATCATCTTCATCTGAAGCAAACAGCATAGAGATCACAGCTGAATAAAATGCCTTGCTAAAGTCATCATCTTCTGAACCAAACAGCAGAGAGATCACAGCTGAATAAAATGGCTTGCTAAAATCATCTTCTGAAGCAAACAGCACAGAGATCACAGCTGAATAAAATGCCTTGCTTTAGTCATCATCTTCTGAACTAAACAGCAGAGAGATCACAGCTGAATAAAATGCCTTGCTAAAATCATCTTCTGAAGCAAACAGCAGAGAGATCGCAACTGAATAAAATGCCTTGCTAAAATCATCTTCTTCTGAAGCAAACAGCACAGAGATCACAGCTGAGCTGTACACATTACGTGTTTTATGTTCCAAAGAGTAAAGATGTGATTGCATGGAATTACACTGTCCACATGGACAAAATAGGTTCCAGTCCAGATCCGCATCGGTCCAAGTAATTGTTTGTGTTCTTTAACCCTTTATCGGGTGAAACGTCCGTTTCCGCCCAGACTCCTTAACGGGCGAAACGTCCCAAACCGCCTGTTACTATTATGCATTGTAAAAACGTGATCTCTCGGCTTTCCGATACTTCCGATGGCTACTTTCGCTTTCGCCGATAGCTTGACAACGTGGCCGCCATTTGCAAGCAAGTACTATGAATTTGAACGGGTGTTTTAAATAGTTTTCGGGGTTTTTACGCTTCATTTTTCAAAATGGATTTCGGCGATTCTTCAAGTGATAGCCGAAATTTTGCTGGGTTCAATTTAAGTGACAATGAAGGGCACGAAGTTGACTATTAATCAGAGCTAGATATCAGTGATCAGCATTACTTTGGGTTAGCAGTCGTGAGTCTGACTTTAAAGAAAATGATTATGATTCTGAAAATGTGTTTGTAAATTGCTGTATAGATGACTGACAATCACAAACAATATGCTGTATTTCGTAAATATTTGTTTTCATGTATGGATTACTGGCAACAATCACGTGAGTAACATATTCTGCATGCTTTTCCCTTCATTGTGTTGTTTATTTAACTAAAATCGATTGACTAACATCTTATTTATGATGTTTTTTCTAACGTAACCCAAAATTTTACTGCACCTGAAAAAATCTTGTCCGTTCAGGGCTAAAAAAACAGACAAGCGTCTGCCCGGTAAAGGGTTAAGTAAAGTTTTAATCTGACTGCTCCAGACCTTGAGTTGCTAAGCAGTTTATGTCTAATTATATATTGTATACTCTTAGATGCATTTCTGACAAAACACAAGAATAAATGGTGGTGAAGGGAAAACAGGAGAATTACAGCATAGATAACTATAAGTAGCTTTTTTAATAGGTTCACAAGCACAGATGATAATGATTAATCCATGTTTGTTAATACAGCCATATGTGAATTTTTTATCTGCAGGCACAGATGATCAAAGATGATATAGGGAATTATCTGTGAATCTTTTATTCTTTTATCTTCAAACACCAAACACAAATGATAATGAAGATGATGTTTTTTAATAGAGCCAACTGTAAATTGTTTATCTTCTGAAACAGATGATAAAAGACAATATAGGGAATTATCTGTCAATCTTTTATCTTCAAACACAGAAGATATGAAGAATCCATGTCTGTTAATGTACATTTTTTTATCTTCAGACACAGATGATAAGAGAAAATGTAGGGAATTATCTGATGGACATATCTTCCATTTTGGGTAAAGTGCCTAGGCAGATGCTGTTGCTGTTGAAGACAAATGATGTCCTACGTGGTATTGAAGCCTCCCTGAAGTCACGACCAAGCTCAGCAACATTTATACATATGTCCCGGTGTTGTATCAAGGTTAGTCTTACTTGTGGAACCTTAATGACAAGTGAAGATTATTTCCTTACCATGTACAGGTGCTTTGTTGTACAGGTAAGTGTATGATCAAATGATGAAAAAAACAAACATTAGTGACATCAGAAAGTATGGTAGTCAAAGAAGGTTGATGAATGGAAGATGATGGAAATGACAAAAACAATGAGACAAAAAGGAACAAGTAAACAATATTCAAACATTTCAACAAGATCAGGGTTTTGATTTTTGAAGTTAATGTAGTCATTTTGAAATGAAGTTAAGTATGAAGTCTTACCTATCAGTAAAATGTGAGCCTTGTTTTAAATCAGTCAATCATGAACTTTTTCTTGTTAGCCTAAATGTGTATTGGGTCTGTGGTTCCAACCCCATAGTTTTATAGATGAGTTGGCACTCAATTACTGATGTGTTCAGTGTCTCGTCAGCCACCTGTACTTCTGACATTTCCTGGTTCCTGTTTTAGGCTGGGTCACTCTGGCAGCCCAGGCCAGTTTACAAATCTGCCCAGGTGGGGATTCAAACACCTGACCACCAGGCCCATAGACAGGCATGCTAGCCAGTGTACTACTGCAGCTGCCTGCTCAAATATCAACTCTTGCTTTTCAATCAGATGTAAACCCTTGCTTATTAATCACATACACACTTTTGCTTATCAATCACATATAAACTTGCTTATCAATCACATATAAACTCTTGCTTATCAATCACATATAAACTCTTACTTATCAATCACATATAAACTCTTGCTTACTTATCAATCACATATAAAATCTTGCTTACCAATCACATATAAACTCTTACTTATCAATCACATATAAACTCTTACTTATCAATCACATATAAACTCTCTTATCAATCACATATAAACTCTTGCTTACCAATCACATATAAACTCTTACTTATCAATCACATATAAACTCTTACTTATCAATCACATATAAACTCTTACTTATCAATCACATATAAACTCTTACTTATCAATCACATATAAACTCTTACTTACCAATCACATATAAACTCTTACTTATCAATCACATATAAACTCTTACTTATCAATCACATATAAACTCTTGCTTATCAATCACATATAAACTCTTATCAATCACATACAAACTCTTGCTTATCAATCACATATAAACTCTTGCTTACCAATCACATATAAACTCTTGCTTACCAATCACATATAAACTCTTGCTTATCAATCACATATAAACTCTTGCTTACCAATCACATATAAACTCTTGCTTATCAATCACATATAAACTCTTACTTATCAATCACATATAAACTCTTGCTTACCAATCACATATAAACTCTTGCTTATCAATCACATATAAACTCTTACTTACCAATCACATATAAACTCTTACTTATCAATCACATATAAACTTTTACTTATCAATCACGTATAAACTCTTGTTAACAATCATATATAAACTCTTACTTATCAATCACATATAAACTCTTGCTTATTAATCACATATAAACTCTTGCTTATCAAATCACATATAAACTCTTGCTTACCAATCACATATAAACTCTTACTTATCAATCACATATAAACTCTTACTTATCAATCACATATAAACTCTTACTTATCAATCACATATAAACTCTTGCTTATCAATCACATATAAACTCTTGCTTATCAATCACATATAAACTCTTACTTATCAATCACATATAAACTCTTGCTTATCAATCACATATAAACTCTTACTTATCAATCACATATAAACTCTTGCTTACCAATCACATATAAACTCTTGCTTATCAATCACATATAAACTCTTGTTAACAATCATATATTAACTCTTGCTTATCAATCACATATAAACTCTTGCTTACCAATCACATATAAACTCTTACTTATCAATCACATATAAACTCTTACTTATCAATCACGTATAAACTCTTGTTAACAATCAGATATAAAAAGCCCTAACCTATCACATATTCTGTTACCTGTAGTAACAGTTGACTAATGCCTTGGCTTCTTCTTTCCTCCAGGCTGTAACAGACTGGGAGATCATGCGCTGCTCTGACTGGAAGTGCTACGTGAAGGCCAAGATCCGACAGCAAATTCAGCTTGCTCGTATTTCTCTATACTCCATCTATCTGTGGTTACTCAATTCACCTTTCAGGATAATAGTAAAACATGATCACTTGCTTGGCAAGTCCAGCTGATTTTCATTTTTTTTTTTGCATATCATTTTTACAGGATATTTCAGTCAACACCAGCATGTCTGCTGCTGTGATTTCTTGGCAAGTTTACGTTTAGTAGTTTGCCATTGCTTTCTGAATGACCGGCACCGATACCAACGCAAAATAGTTTGCCATTGCTTTCTGAATGACCGGCACCGATACCAACGCAAAACCAATGCAATGCAGTCTGCAGCCAAATTGCACCGAGCTGTGTTTCGAACATGGGTATACGGGATTGCGAACCGCGTCTGTAAGCCCTTCGCCACAGAGACTGGCTGATTTTCATTAGTTAGTTAGTTAGTTAGTTAGTTAGTCTTTCCTCTTGAGCCTAAGGCAGAACATAGGGCAGAAGTCATGGCTCTCCATGTCCGGCGGTTCGCTGCTATATGTTGTAGATCCTGGATGTACACTTGGCCGTTGAATGAGCCTTCTCTGATGATAGTTCTACGCAGGATCTCTCTTGGTCTTCCCTGTTTTCTTTTCCCTACTGGTGACCATAAGAGGGCTTGGTTGGGGAGTCTTGTCTTGTCCATTCTGAGTACATGGCCGATGTAGTTCCAACGACGTTTTCTTATAAAATTGGATAAAATGTCTTGCTTAGTCTCTTGTCTTATTTGCGTATTGGTTCTGAAATCTTTCCAGTGGAGGTTTAGATTGTTCTAAGACATTTGTTCTCAAAATTGTCAAATTTTTTATCAAAATGGGGAGATGATATTAATTGCTTTCATCCATTACTTCATTCAGACTTTACTTTTCTAACCTGAGATTTAGCGTTATCATGGGGTCTTGTTTTATTGTGATGTCACTAAGGTTCAAAGAATACTGTGAACCATGAAGAAGAAGAATACTGTGAACCATGAAGAAGAAGAATACTGTGAACCATGAAGAAGAAGAATACTGTGAATCATGAAGAAGAAGAATACTGACGTTCTTCATGATCTGAGCATAGAACACTGGCTTATAGACATCACCTTGTCCTGAAATACTGACCATATTAAACATCACACTAGTTTAGAAAGAACAGTGATTGGGTGGTTCCTAGAAGAGGTGTTGCAGTCAACCCCAGCATTTTTTGGCTGTTTGTGATTTCTTGGCACGTTTACATTCAGTAGTTTGCCATTGATTTCTGAACAACCAATATACCATTGTATGAAAACTAGCGCAAGGCGGTCTGCTTCCAAATAACCTCCAGCCGTGTTTTAAATGCGGTATGCGTGGTAACGAATTGCAATTGTAATCCCCTTCTCCACACTCGGCTTGAAGAAGATTGGTTATTACGATAAACAGAAATATGGAAAACGCAATTTTGTGAACATGTAAAATGACATGAAAGTCTAGAAAAGATCATTACAGAGGAAAGTAGGTGGAGAAAAGGAAGATCACAGTGTGATGGATTCCAGATGTGATAGTTTACACATGACAGCAGCAGGAATAATTTACACGTGACAGCAACAGAAATAATTTACACATAACAGAAATAATTTACACGTGGCAGCAACAGAAATAATTTACACGTGGCAGCAACAGAAATAATTTACACATGACAGCAGCAGAAATAATTTACACGTGGCAGCAACAGAAATAATTTACACATGACAGCAACATAAATAATTTACACATAACAACATAAATAATTTACACATGACAGCAACAGAAGCATATTTAGCTGATGATAAAGAGATATTTGGAAGGCCTGGTATGGGCAAAGTCCTGCACAGTACAGCCTGTTGGATAATGAAGTGTGTGTGAAATTACATAGCCTGTTTGTTGACCAGAAGAACTTTGGTGGTTAGGCATTCATTTGCTGATTTTGGGAGACTTTAGTGGTTAGGCATTCATTTGTCGACTTTGGGTTCTTAGTTCAGTTCTCAGTATTGACAGGTTTGAAGCTTTTCCTATCAGTATTCTCTATGGTCAGTGCATCCTTGTGAAATGGGTACCAGAAGAACAGCCCCAGGAAGGATTGCTCACTTGACTTCATTATGTTGTGACCTAGGGTGATTTTCATTTGTTATTTTAGGTTTTTAAGATTTCGATGTGAAATTTTTCAAGTTTAAATATTTTTTTTTTCAGTTTTGAGCATTTTGATTTTTAAAATGCCTTGAGGTTTTAACGTGTCTTTGGTGCCTTTTGGCAGATTGCTGTTCATCCATCACTTATTATCTACCCACTTATATCATTGTCTACCTCTTGCTCACCTACCTTTGACACAGTATTATATCTTTTAACTCTGTCCCAGGCAGTAGCAAAAATAAGGGAGTCTGCTGTTGAGCTGATATCAAAAGTGAATAAATATTGAATCTGTTTGCCTTGTTCATTTGTCAGGCTTCCTAGTCACATTTTATGTTCATTAGTTCTTTCTGTGTCAGAAAGTTCTGCTGCAGGTGCCCAAGGGGCAAAGTCACGAATGCATGACTCCAAAGAGGCTAAATACATAGCGGAAGTGGCCAGATTTCTTGTGATGTTCTAACCAAATGTAAAAAGTGAGTGAACACATTGCACAATTACTGGGATTCAAGAAGAGCAAATCCCGCATGTGTTGCTTGGGACTGATGGAGTTCATGTGGCCAAAATATTGGATTTGTCTTTGTATGTGTGTGCATGCGAGTGAGAGAGAGAGAGAGAGATGGCTTCCATCAGTTCTCTTGTAATTTTGAGTTTCTCTGAGACTTCTTTCTTTGTTCTTGTTGCCCATGAAATAGTTTATTCTTGTGTACGAGGGTAGGTTAAGTAAGTAAGTCACAAATGGACCAGTTTATTTTTATACATACATTGTCCCCTTATTTCTCAACATAATTTCCACCAACATTGATGCACTTATCCCATCGTTTTATCAGTCCTCCCAAACCGGCTGCACAGAACTGCGTGAAGTGTTTTCATTTACCTGCCATCCCACAGAACTCTGTGACTTACTTATTGACTCACTCTTGTAACTTTTTCTATCCAGCTGTGCACCGCTTTACGGGAAATCGCTAGGGGCTAAGTCCACTGAAAACCCACCTTGGTGGGAGACATTTTGCGAGTGACGCCGAATATGAATGTGAAGTGAAAACATGGTTTAGAAAACAGAGCACGCAGGTCTATGCAGCCGGTTTGGGAGGACTGATAAAACGATGGGATAAGTGCATCAATGTTGGTGGAAATTATGTTGAGAAACAAAGGGTCAATGTATGTATAAAAATAAACTGGTTTCAAGTTGTTATCATAGTTAGTTATTTTTTTACAGCCATTTGTGACTGACTTATTAACTTACCCTCGTATATCCACAATCCTAGGGCCTCAATTCTGTTCCAATTGCTTGTTCATTGTCCACATTTCCGAACCATATAGTTAACAACAAAAAGTGTAACGGACCTTTTTCTTTTACATGCCATCAGTTGTATTGAGCATATTTTTATGCTTCCCAAAATTTATAGACCAAACTAACGTGTTCATCTCAAGGAGTGATGTGTCAGTAGCTCGCCGGCCACCTTTACATCCTAAGAGACTGCCTGGTACCTATTTTGGGCTCAGTTGACCTGCGAACCTAGGTAATTTAAAAAAAATCTGCCTCGATGCAAATTTGAAATGATGAGCACTGGGGCAGCAGGCAGGCGTGCTAGCCATTGGGCTAGTATGATTCTGATATATTAGTGCTATCTATTACAGTTGACTATTCTCATTTATCGATTACAGTTGACTATTCTCATTTATTGATTACAGTTGACTATTCTCATTTATCGATTACAGTTGACTATTCTCATTTATTGATTACAGTTGACTATTCTCATTTATCAATTACAGTTGTCTATTCTCGTTTATCGATAACAGTTGCCTATTCTCATTTTTAATGTCTTTCCTGTTTATGCTGGCTCTGTGGTGAAGGGATTACGGATACAATCTGTAATCCTGCATTCGAAACACAGCTGCAGGCAATTTGGCAGCTGACTGCCTTGCGTTGTTTTCACACAATGGTATGAGTGCTAGTCGTTCAGAAAGTAATGACAAACTACTGAACATAAACTTGCTATGACATCACATACCTCCAAAAATGTTGTGGTTGACTACAATGTCCTGTAAAGGATATACAACTAACTTTCGACTATAATGCAGATGATGAATAATTTAGACTATAATTCTGTTACTATAAGGCAGATGATGAATAATTTAGACTATAATTCTGTTACTATAAGGCAGGTGATGAATAATTTAGACCATATTTCTGTTACTGTAAGGCAGATGATGAATAATTTGGTTAGAATGAGGCTAGATGCCTTAACATTCCCACACCTGTGGGACTTATTTGGTAAAGCTATACAGCTGTAGAGCAACGATAACCAATATCATTAGTGGGTTTTGAACCATGGACCAGTGTTTTGGTGAGTGAGTTGACTACACAACCGTAGCATAGTCCACTTGTATCCTCAGCATTATAGCAATTTTAGGATAGGTTGTTAAGTTTGCTGTAATAAGTATTTTGAAGTTTCAGTAAAAATGATTATGTTATGATATAAAATATCAATAAAATTATTTGTAACAATGTTATTTCTGTCCTTGTATTTATTTGTACCCTTGTCCATGGATGTTAGAAAACGTGTGTTGGTATGTTACATTGTAAGGGTGTAAATCATAGATATTTCTTCACCATCCCATTTTATTGCCTTTCAGCATCAGTTGAACTCTTTCTGCTCAAACAATTCACTATGAATGATTGGGCTTTCTTCATCTACACCAATCAATGTGTATGTATGATTGTGCTTCTTACATATAGTCTTAGCCATCCATCCATTATGTGCCATATGCAAGGTGAAGGGCAGGAAGGTGGGTTGGCTCCTCCGGTAGGACACCTGAACTAGGCTGACAGGGAGACCGGGTCATCTTGTTGCTACACCACACCCACACGTGATGATGAAAAACGCCAAAAAACAAACGCAAAGGAGTTCGGGCCGCTGACCGGGGCGACAACTTGAGACTTGCACTTGAATGCTCTGCCTTTGTCTACGAGTCCTTATGTGGACTGGACATGACCGGGACCAGCCCCGATGAGAATAACACAAGATGTGACAAGCATGTAGCAGTGCTAATAGAGAAAAGAAGCCAACAAATGAAAGAATGCGGGCCCCAGTAGGCCCGACCAAGGACCGGTCTGTATCAGGACCAACACAAGACAAAGAAAACAACCAGATAGCACAAAATAAATATATCCGATGAACAGAGTGGAACCAATAAAACCAGTAGGACAGTGGTTCTCAATCTTTTTTGGCCTGTGCCCCCCTTCACCGTATTTTCAGAACGTCATTCCTCCCTTTCATATTTCCTATCTAAAAATCCCCCCACCCCTACACAGTATACGTAAAAATAGAAGGTAAATTTAATAGCATATACTAAAACAAGTCTAGACATCCACATAAAACATGATTTGTGGGTCTACTTACTTTATAAAATGAATTTTAGAAGGATGAGACATACATAACTGTAAAGTATGAAGGGAAAAACAATATCGAGTAATCGGTTCTTGTATTAACACGATCTTAAAATGGTCTTCATTCTGAACGACCGGCTCACATACCCCCGTAAGTTACCAGAGAGGGATGAACTGCTGCTGATTCTCGCAGCTGCTGTTTTCCTCACATGGATATACAGGGGTTATGAACAATGTCATCAACACCTTGGCCAGGGAGCACGGCCGACTCGGTGATTACAGATGTATATAAACTGATAACACAGACCAATTTGTATAGACCTTGAACCATCTATTGCACAGGTGGTTTTAACACAAAGAACTTATACTGACAAGCCATTTATACACATGATACAATCAATTTTACACAATTTTATACCAACTGACAAACCAATTATACAGACTGTCATGAGTCATACTACTAATCATTTAGTAATGACTCTTCGCTGGCTGTTGAATGAGGGGACGGAACACATATGGGAATGTCGAGTGCAGTGATGTCGGTTCATAACTCAACTCAACTTATACAGATTGTTGACACAAACAATTTTATGTAAACTGACAAACTAATTGCATAGACTGTTCACACAAATAGTTTTAAGTAAAATGACAAACCAGGTCTACGTTCTCTTGACATAAACAATTTTATGTGAACTGACAATTAAACAGACTGCTAACAAACAAACCAATTATGCACACTGCATCAACACACACAAATTTATACAAATAGATAACAGGTTAAAATGAACACAAAACCAACTCTGTGTTAAATTTAAATGATAATGTATTTTGTCACCAAGATCACTATATTTGGACTATCACTGCAATAGTAAAAACACCATCTACAACAAACACAAAAACTGCACATTCAGCTAACGAACACCTGACACTGAAGAAAGTGCCCACATTTACTACCATTCTCACATTGTGCGTCATGCTTCCTTCACCTCAAGTTTGTTGGTGGGATTGTGAGTGGGTATATGTGCATGCAAGGGAGTGTGTATTTGTGAGTTATTCAGTGGGTGTATAACTGCGTGTTTGTATAAATGATGTAGGTATGCATGTGTGTGATTATACACGTGTCTGTGTGTGCATGTGCCTGCCTGCCTGCCTGCCTGCCTGATAACATGGTAATAAACATTATTCACACCATTAATTTGACAATAGTCTTTCTATGTGAATATAACAAAGACAACAGATATTTTATGTACGAAAGAAGAGCGGTTGGAAGGGCTGAATATAAGACAGGCCTGTGTGCCCAATTTGTGACACTTTTAAAATAAAGTTAGTCTATTCACTGCCCGTAGAAGTAATAAGTATGAAAGTAATTACACTGAAGATACTGTAATAGGAGGAAAGAGAAAATACTAAGGTTCTGACATGCATGATGATGATGTGTGCTGTTCTCTGGCTCGACGCATCTTTCCATAACCCCAACTCAGAGTACAGTCAGGTATATTGGAGTAGTTAGTTCCTGCCTCTACAACTTTTTTTTGTCTGATAACACAACACAATCAGATATTTCAACAATAAACTGGTTAATTAGTTTCTGCCGGTCTCCGTGGCGAAGACATTGCGGACACGATTCGTAATGCCACTTACCCGTGTATGAGATACCTTTTTTGCGGTGTAAAACGTCATTTACTGGGCATTAAAATTATGGAAGATACGCAAAATGAAACAAATAACAAACTGTCAACATATCGCCGTTATAGTAGCATCTGGCAGAGAAGGGATGTTACTTTGTTGCAGAGAATCAGTTAATTTTCTGTTGCTCAGCTGTTTCAGCTTTCCACATACATCTTGTTCTGACTTTCTTTGCCCCTCCTGCCCAGAATTTCCCCCACACAAGGCTAATTTCTCTACTCCACCTCTTATGTTGTTCTGCCCAAACATTTCTTTCATCTTTTTCTTGAGGTTTTCATGGGCATTACTGCATACAAATGGCAGCCGTTGCGGCTAGGAGCCAGCTCTGTGGTTGTGTATTCAAATTTCCAGCGAGACAGATTTTTTAAAGGTCAGCCCAGCTTTAAATGGATTCTGGGAAATCTGGGAAGAAAAGGCAGCCAGCACGATAGTGACCACATCACCGGGTGCTGATTGGACGATTGAAATATTGGGTCAGAACCTTTACTGTTACCTCATATAACTGATGAACAGACCAAGGAATTATCCTGAGATATGTCAGATAAACCAAGCACTGGTAGTTTTTACAAACAGTCATTCTGACAGGAATTTGTTGTTGGAATTGTTACTTGTTTAAAAAAAAAAGAAGTAGAAGTGGCTAAAGAAGTGAAACCATGTTTAATAAATATGAGTCTATAAACATTTTCTCATATTATTGCAACTCATATTTATATACATGAATATTTTCTGGGATGGGGGGAGTGGGAAAGAGGTGTTAATATGCTTTGGAACATTACAATTTGACTGCAGTTGGAAATTGTATTTTAATTTATAAATACTTTTTCCTCCCCATAAGCAATCTTTTAATTATTATAAGACCTTGAGTTATTTCAACAGCATATTCATTTTCTGTTAACTGGTACATTCATAAATAATGTGTTTAAAATTAGCAAAACTGCATGTGAAATTGCAGACTTACACACAGTTTAAAATGTGCACAAATTAATTCTACCTCTATGTGTATTTTGTTTTTGTTTTTTGTTAATCTGCTAGCTGGTGAGTTCATCACTAAGAAGTTAGTTAATTTTCTCAATAGTTTCCAAAGCTTTCAGGTGCACCCCATGGTCTGAATGATTAATATGGTGATCAGTTCAGCACAGGATGCTCCATCCATCAACCGATAAGCGTGGGCGGTCATGACTCGCCATTTCACTTGATCACCAGAGTCGTGGATCAGCTCAGTCTTCCTGTCTCGACAATGCCACGTGGTTAAGCCATCCAGATATTTACTTCTCTGTCTTCCCCTTGTGCTCCTCCCCTCGATCTTGCCAGTTGTCACCAAGTTCTCCAATTCATTTCTTCTCACATGTCTAAAAAATTTGACTATAATTTCTCTAATCAATTTACGATTTTCATTTGTTTCTTGTAGTACTTGGTCATTGGTTTTTCTGTCTGTCCATGGTATTTATTGCATCCTCCTCAGAAATCACATTTCCACAGTCATCAGATGTTTTTCAGCTTGACTGCTCATTGTCCAAGCTTCACATCCATACAAAAGTACAGGCTCTATGTATGACCCATATTGGTCAGTATGTTTTTTCATATTGCTAAAGGCTACTTTCACCATGGTGATTCTTGTTCTAATCTCTTCAAGGCATCTCCCATCAGATCAGAATGCTGCTCACGTCATTAAATGAGGTTACACACTGCAAATGTACTACAGAATTGAGAGATAAACACTGCTAGAACCAGACTTCTGTCTGTTTATTATCTCTCACTGTTTCGCAGGAGTTATACATACGTAACTGTTTTTATTTTGTATTACTATAGAATTGATTGTCTTTGAAGACGTATGCTGTTTTGTGATGCAGGTTACACTTTCCACTCAACAAACCAATGTTTACTTGAACGATGATGGCTTCTAAATTTCATATGTTAGCTGCAAAATGAGGTTGCCAATTAATCACAGTTTAAGATGAGGTTTTCAACTTAAAATCACAATGTACAGTAACATGTTCAACTCATTCCCCCAACGCAGAATGAGACTTTCAACTGATGTTCACTATTTCAATTGAGACTGTCAACTCATGTTTACAATGTAGAATGAGACATTCAGCTCATATTCACAATGTCAAATGAAACCAACTCATATTCACTAAGCTGAATGAGACTTTTGACTAATATTCACAATGTTAAATGAGACTTTTAACTCATGTTCACAATATATAATGAGACTTTCAACTTACAGCCATAAGTTATTAAAGATGAGGTTTTCAATACATAATCACAATGCCAAATGAGGTTGTCAACAGCAAATAACAATATAGAATCATGATTTCAATGCACAGTCACAAGATGGAATGACGTTTTTCAACTGAAGCCCATAAGATAGAATGGTTGTCAACTCAGTTAAGATCTGAATTTTCTCAAGCTACAGGCATATGGTAACATCAGACGAGGCCAAGAGGTTGGTAAGAAGCAGTTAAATAACCAGGTGGGAATCAGAGCATCCAGAGCACCAGAAAGATGATGCACATAACCAGCTCCACCGATGTGAATATTTCTTCAGATTCAGCACAGGGACATAACAAGCTGGAATCACACTTATTTAATAAACTACAGATAGGAGACACTGATGACCATAAATGTGGAACTAGTTAAATGACAACATTTGCTGCAAAAGTGGCTAACATACAGAACATAGAAAATTGTTTTAGTCTACATCTGCTCCATTATGGAGATGTCAACAACCTCAATTAAATAGATTAAAGTTGATGTTTGAAAGTATACGAAGAAGAAGAAGAAATCAACAGAGTTCTACAACAACAACACAGATAAATGTTCAAAATGGTATGTAATAGCTGCATATTTTAGTAGTCTGCCAATATTCTCCTTATTCAATTGGCAACATTTCATATGGCAATCATGTCAAATAAAATAACAAGTACAAACATTACTCAACATTAATTATCGATCACAGTATACATTTGGGAAGAAAGAAATGCACATGTCCCCCACTAAAGCATATCTAGAACACTGTTTTAAATTAGTAAATATATAACTATAAGTGATAATCATAAATATACCAGACACAAAGAATATCACATGAAACAACACTGAACACTGATTTAATTTACGATCTACATTAAATATATAGAAAGGTATCATCACTCAATGCAAGATTATATTCAAATATAATAAACAGTATTTATCTTATTGAAAAAAAGTGCATTTTGTTCAGACAAAATTCAGTCTGCGAGTTCAGATGAACAGGATATACTAGAGGAGTGTTAGTTTGCTGCATGCTGGAAGTTACGAGATCCTGAGA
The DNA here is from genome assembly GCA_014155875.1 of Cepaea nemoralis. Taxonomy (NCBI): domain Eukaryota; kingdom Metazoa; phylum Mollusca; class Gastropoda; order Stylommatophora; family Helicidae; genus Cepaea; species Cepaea nemoralis. The sequence goes on from JACEFZ010005723.1 coordinate 347,585, forward strand.
AACTTGTTATCACAGCTAGGATTTGTGATGCCAGTGTTCCAACAAATAATTGTGCTGTCTGTACTGTACTATGTACTGACTGACGATAGTGTATACATACATTATATAGAAAATTTGCACATGGTACAATCTGGAACATTTATGTGATCATTTCTTGTGTAATACAATCAGATTGCACGATAAAATGATGACATATGGTACAGTATAGAATATTTGATGTGATCATTTGTTCTGTTATACATGTAGTTCACATGGAACATTTATGCAATCATTTCTTCTGTTATAATGTACTTTACATGGAGCATTGGCATGTGGTACAGTATGGAACATTTGATGTGATCATTTGTACTGTAATAATGTAGTTTACACGGAACATTTATGTGATCATGTGTTGTTATACATGTAGTTTACACAGAACATTGGCATGTGGTACATTATGGAACAATTATGTGATCATTTGTTCTGTTATACATGTAAGTTATATGTGGAACATTTGATGTGATCATTTGTTCTGTTATAATGTAGTTTACATAGAACATTGGCATGTGGTACAGTATGCAACATCTTATGCGATCATGTGTTCTGTTGTACATGCAAGTTATATAGAACATTGACATCAATTAGAGCATGGGACATCAGCATGTGGCACACATTATATGATTATTTTTGTGTGTACGGGTGTGTCTGGGTGGGGTGATTTCTTCTGCTTTTATCTCTCAATTTCAGCATAAGCCTGCACCCATCTCAGGCCATGCTATCCTATCTGTTGCAATCTGTCGTATACCCAAAATATACACACGTAGACTACATGGAGCATGCACATGACATATAGTCTGGAACATGAAAGATAACCTGCTCAACCTTAGCAACATATGATACAGAATGAGTCTGTCACGATATCAGTTTCTTGTACTGGAGTACCTGTGAAGTCGGAGTGGGTTCGCCTGATGGCGAGGGACACTGGTAATAGGGAAAGCTAATCCACACGGAAAATTCAGTCCAGTGCTACTAGAAGTAGCAAATACGGACTACGCTCGAGTTCAAAGCAATCGAGCGCCCCAAAAAATAAAATTGACTGGAGTCAGTTAATGTGAACATGATTAGAGTTGGGTCAAGAGCAGGGAATATCAACTAAATGAATCAACATTGCTGCTAGAATAAAACAGTTTTGACTGAAGTTTGCAGCGGCCTGAAAAGAACAGCACATAAACTACATGATCAGACTTGCCAATGAACAAAGCTCTCTCTACTGTGTCTCCACCTCGAAGTAGAAGAGGGGTCTACATGTTCCAATGACCCTTAGAGCTATGCCAGTAGTATATGACGACACAATTACTGACTGGATTAGCTGCAGAAATAAAGTCCAAGGTGACGTGTTCATTTAGCCTATTATGCTTTTGCTCTTTATCACTCACCTCCATCTGATGGTATGACTGCCCTTGGGTAGTTGAATTTATCAACTTGGTTACGCATTTTCTCTTCCACTATTATAACACATTTTGGTGTTATTTTTTCCCTGGAGATCAGCATTGTTTCTGTTCAAAACCGCATTGACATTATAAATGTCATCTAAAATGCATAACCCAGGCAAAATGAAACAAAAAGTTCAGTAGAAGTGAGCCCTTCATGAACTCTTGGAAATATACAGAAAGATTATCAACTGCTGCTGAATTATGATTGCTATAAACAAACAATGTAATTATCACTACCTGAGTGTTCATATTTCAGCTTTACATTACAAATACTGATAATACAGATATCTACATATCTCAATTCATATACTCAAACACTAAAAACATACAAAAGAATACCATATGAGGTATTGTGATGATGAGAGCAACTCTGCATTAAAAAAAAAAACACGAGAAATTCACAGGTACAATGATTAAAATCAATATTAAAACATTTGAATAATTAAGAATAAGGACAGCTACATGAATCCAAAAGGGTTGAGTTACAATGGATCCCCTTATACTGCAGCATACCTGGAAATGAAGAAGCTGACAGACTGGCAATGGATCCCCTTATACTACAGCATACCTAGAAATGAAGAAGCTGACAGAATAGCAATGGATCCCCATACCTAGAAATGAAGAAGCTGACAGAATGGCAATGGATCCCCATACCTAGAAATGAAGAAGCTGACATAATGGCAATGGATCCCCATACCTAGAAATGAAGAAGCTGACAGAATGGCAATGGATCCCCATACCTAGAAATGAAGAAGCTGACAGAATGGCAATGGATCCCCATACCTGGAAATGAAGAAGCTGACAGAATGGCAATGGATCCCCATACCTGGAAATGAAGAAGCTGACAGAATGGCAATGGATCCCCATACCTAGAAATGAAGAAGCTGACAGAATGGCAATGGATCCCCTTATACTGCAGCATACCTGGAAATGAAGAAGCTGACAGAATGGCAATGGATCCCCTTATACTACAGCATACCTAGAAATGAAGAAGCTGACAGAATGGCAATGGATCCCCTTATACTACAGCATACCTAGAAATGAAGAAGCTGACAGACAGGCAATGGATCCCCTTATACTGCAGCATACCTGGAAATGAAGAAGCTGACAGAATGGCAATGGATCCCCATACCTAGAAATGAAGAAGCTGACAGAATAGCAATGGATCCCCTTATACTGCAGCATACCTGGAAATGAAGAAGCTGACAGAATGGCAATGGATCCCCATACCTAGAAATGAAGAAGCTGACAGACAGGCAATGGATCCCCTTATACTACAGCATACCTAGAAATGAAGAAGCTGACAGAATGGCAATGGATCCCCTTATACTGCAGCATACCTAGAAATGAAGAAGCTGACAGAATGGCAATGGATCCCCATACCTAGAAATGAAGAAGCTGACAGAATGGCAATGGATCCCCTTATACTACAGCATACCTAGAAATGAAGAAGCTGACAGACTGGCAATGGATCCCCTTATACTGTAGCATACCTAGAAATGAAGAAGCTGACAGAATGGCAATGGATCCCCATACCTAGAAATGAAGAAGCTGACAGACTGGCAATGGATCCCCTTATACTGCAGCATACCTAGAAATGAAGAAGCTGACAGACAGGCAATGGATCCCCTTATACTACAGCATACCTAGAAATGAAGAAGCTGACAGACAGGCAATGGATCCCCTTATACTACAGCATACCTAGAAATGAAGAAGCTGACAGAATGGCAATGGATCCCCTTATACTACAGCATACCTAGAAATGAAGAAGCTGACAGACAGGCAATGGATCCCCTTATACTACAGCATACCTGGAAATGAAGAAGCTGACAGAATGGCAATGGATCCCCATACCTAGAAATGAAGAAGCTGACAGACAGGCAATGGATCCCCATACCTAGAAATGAAGAAGCTGACAGACAGGCAATGGATCCCCTTATACTACAGCATACCTGGAAATGAAGAAGCTGACAGACAGGCAATGGATCCCCATACCTAGAAATGAAGAAGCTGACAGAATAGCAATGGATCCCCTTATACTGCAGCATACCTGGAAATGAAGAAGCTGACAGACAGGCAATGGATCCCCATACCTAGAAATGAAGAAGCTGACAGACAGGCAATGGATCCCCTTATACTACAGCATACCTGGAAATGAAGAAGCTGACAGACAGGCAATGGATCCCCATACCTAGAAATGAAGAAGCTGACAGACTGGCAATGGATCCCCTTATACTACAGCATACCTGGAAATGAAGAAGCTGACAGACAGGCAATGGATCCCCATATCTAGAAATGAAGAAGCTGACAGACTGGCAATGGATCCCCTTATACTACAGCATACCTGGAAATGAAGAAGCTGACAGACTGACAATGGAAGGTGGAAGACTACCTCTGCTTGATTTAGCCATAACCTGTGACGAGGCCAAGAAAACTAAGTGCAAAATCTGAGCATCCAGGCCACCAGAAAGATGATGCATGTGACCAACCCCGCTGAAGAGAACAAGTTTCAACCTTCAGACCGAGCACAGGACACATCATGCTAGAATACCCCATGTTTAATAAAACTATTTATAGGAGATACTGACGAATGTAACTGGAACTGATAAAATGACAGCTAAACATTTGTTGTAGGAGTGTCCAACATATGCAGAGCAAAGAAAACTATTTTGTCTGTACTAGCTTAAGTTGACTGCTACTTTCTTTGGATTTATTCATACTGACGTCTGAAGGTGTAAGTAAAATAATTGTGAATTATAGAAGTGTAAATGAACTCATTCTAAATTAAGCAGTCATTATTCAATAACTAACACAGCTAAACACTTCAAATTGTCATAACAAATATACACACTAAGGAGCTCATTAAACAGCCTTATCATTATCAACAAAGAGGTTTCATGACTTATGGCGAATAACTAACAGTTGTCCTGATTCACATTACACCATTAATTGAAGTGTTGCATGGACAGTGGCAGCAGCAAATACTGTATTGCAATTAATCTGCATAAAAATTAACAAATCCATGTGTGAATAGACAATATATCTATAACATAACATTTATAATCTGAGCATAGGAAGTCTATCAATACAATCCATGTGTGAATAGACAACAGATCTACACCATACAAATAATAATCTTTCAGTAGGAAGTCTATCAATACAATCCATGTGTGAATAGACAATACACTTATATAATCTTCTGTCAATAGAAACTGTTAGCATCCCATAATAAAAATACAAAGTTCGGTGTTTGTACACACAACTCAAGCACACCAATGGTATTATCACATTCTCAAACCACTGAACCTTTGTGTGAAAGGTCAGTATTTGAAACTTGCATTTCCAAGTTTTTACATCATGTAAGTTTTTCTGTGGCTGTTGGTTTTACTGAGCTTTTTTGTTTGTTTTGGTTATACTTTTAATAGTCCCATTGTAACCTCATATAACATCAAAGAAATGTTATAATTTGTGTTATTGTAGAAGTAACCAACCCTTGAACTACATCCACAGTAGAAACTTCTGAATTAAACAGGAAAACCTGACATCCTGTAACTAACTACCACCTCCCCCCACTCTCTCTCTCTGTCCCAAGCAGTTGTTGCCTTAATCAATCCAGCAGTAGTAGTTACTGTTATGCCTTCTGTTGAAGACAACTATTACAATTACTTACTTTACTCAAACTGTATTTTGGCAGACACTTACAACTAACTCTGCCTCAGATTGAGGATTTGTTATTTGAAAGTAATAGCTGACTGGGCCATGAGTTCAAGTTTAGTATGGAATTATGGGTAGCTGTTATCAAGTTCATATTGAAAATGAATGAACATAAAATCTGAAATCTGAATAGGAATCTGGACACACATAAAAAGATACACACAGATAAAAGTGAATTTGACCGGCCATCAACTAACAAAATAAAATACGGCCATCAACTAACAAAATAAAATTTACTTAACTGAAATAAAAGTGAAATTTCACAATCCACAATATATATATACTGGTCTCCGTGGCAAAGGGAGTTACGGACGCAATCCGTAATTCCGTATACCCGGGTTCGAAACACAGTGGTGCTGGTTTTTTTTTTTTTAAAGGTATAGGTGCCGTTCATCCTGAAAATAATGGCAAACTACTGAACATAAAATTTGCCCAGGAATCACGAACAGCTAAAGATGCTGGGGTTGCTATGTCCTGTGAACTGTGAAGGACATGCAAATATATATATATATATAATATATATATATATATATATATATATATATATATATATATATATATATATATATATATATATATATATATACAGAGTTCATAATTCTATAGAAAGCAGTAATATTGTATCAATCAAAGTGTCACAAGGGCTTGCATGTGCCAAATATCCCAAGAGCTATGCTGAAGGTAATACAGTACTGGAAGAGTTGCCCATGTCGGACAGGGGCAGGGAGCAGACAATATGAGACATAAACCTGCAGCCTTTCAGATAGACTGGGGACATTCAAAGGCTAGCGGAAGCAGACCTGTAAAAATGCTTGTTGATATCAGATTTACAGCACGACAATCTTGATGAAATAGTGCCATGAAAAAAATGAAAAACATATTTATAAAAACAGTCACATCTAACTGAAAGACTATCAGAATATATATAGGGTATTATACAAATAATGACTATGGATGTTAATAGCAGCCCTCATGCATAATGTGAGGTATAACTGGATGTATCTTACTGTTTGATGTTTATGTTTTCACATTGACTCTGTTACAAGATATGTCTAACAATTGTCATGTTGTCATGTGATCACTTCACAATGGACTGTTTGCTCGTGTAGCTATTGTTTACACAGTGATACCTAAACTTCTGCAAGTTAATGTATTTGATAATTTTATGTTTTCACACTGACTCGGTTACAATGAAGACATGTCTAACAATTGTCATGTTGCCACGTGATAACACTTCCTCATGGACTGTTCTTATAGCTATTGTCTACACAGTGATGCCTAAACTTCTGCCATTTAATGTATTTTATAATTTGATGTTTATGTTTTCACATTTGCTCTGTTACAATGAAGATATGATGAACACAAATTGTAAATTGCCACACTTCACAACGGACTGTTCTCAACACCATTTTCTACATATTGATGCTCAAACTTCTGCCATTTGATGTATTGTATTGTTTGATATTTACTGTTTTTCCTTGTCTTCATAACGACCTTGTTTTGTTTAACACAGAGGTGTCCTAAAACACTTTTATGTTCTCATATGTCACAATTGTCCAATGAACAGCTATTGTAGCTATTTATGGTCTTCAACCATCTAATCAAGTCATGCATATATTTATGTATATATTTATGATATCTATCCATATAATGGTATGTGTACATTTATCTTCTTGTACACAGTATTATGTACATTTATGGTATATGTACAAGTATGATATGTGTCCAGGTAATGGTATATGTGAATTTATGGTATTTGTGCAAGTGTGGTGTCAGTACATGTAATGGTATATGTCCATTTATGATACTGATTGATTGATTGATTTAGGAACCGACATCACAGCATTTGGGACATTCCCATAAGCATTTATTATATTTGTGCATATATGGTATCTGTATATGTAATGGTATATGTACATTTATGGCATTTGTGTATATATGGTATATGTCCATTTATGATATTTGTGTGTATATTGTATATGTATATTTATGGTATTTGTGCAAGTGTGGTGTCAGTACATGTAATGGTATATGTCCATTTATGACATTTGTGTGTATATTGTATATGTATATTTATGGTATTCTGCACGTATGGCATCTATCCATGGAGTGGTATGTCTAGATGTATGGTATTTATGCATGTATGGTATGTACATTTATGGCACTAGTGCATATATTGTATCTGTACATTTATGGTATTTATGTATACATGGTATTTGTACATTTATTATATTTAAGCATGTGTCATATCTGTATATTTATGGCATTTGTACATCTATCTGTCCCTGGAATGGTATGTGTAGATTTATGGTATCTATGCATGGATGGTATGTACATTTATGGCATTAGTGTATATTTAGTAACCATACATATTTATGCGTGCATGCATAGTATCTGTACATTCATGGTATTTATGCATGTATGGTATTTGTACATTTATGGTATTTATGTATGTATGATATCTGTACATTTATGGTATTTATGCATGCATGGTATCTGTACATTTACTAGCATTTGTACATCTATCTGTACATGGAATGGTATGTGTACATTTATGGTATTTATGCATGTATGGCATCTGAACATATAATGGTATATGTACAGTAATGGCACTAGCACATGTATTGTAGCTGTACTATTTATAGTATCCACACATGTAATGATATCTACAAATATGATATCCTCCCATAATAAAGCTATCTGCACATGTGTGGTATTTGCATATATATATGGTTTCCGTATATTGATGGAACCTGTATACATAGTGTCATTTAGTACAATTATGTTATCAGAACATTTACTGAGTCTGTACAGTGTTAATTTGTACACTTATGGTATCAGTATATATTAATGGAACCTATACAGTTTTATTGGCACATTTATGGAACCTATACAGAGTGTTATTTGCACACTTATGGTATCCGTATATATTAATGGAACCTGTACAGTTTTATTGGCACATTTATGGTATATGTATATTAATGGAACCTGTACAGTTTTATTGGCACATTTATGGTATATGTATATTAATGGAACCTGTACAGTTTTATTGGCACATTTATGGTATCTGTATATTAACCTTTTACAAGGCAGAACGTCCATTTCCGTCCAGTCGCTGAAACGGGCAGACCACCCGAACGCGCCCGATACTATTATGCATTGTAAAAATGCGATCTCTCGGTGTTCCGATACTTCCAACGGCTACTTTCGCTTTCGCCGATAGCTTGACAACGTGGCCGCCATTTGTAAGCGCCTACTATGAATTTAAACAGATTTTTTTTTATAGTTTTCGGGGTTTTTACGCTTAGTTTTTCAAAAAAGGATTTCGGCGATTCTTCCAGTGATAGCCTAGATTTCGCTAGGTTCAATTTAAGTGACATTAAAGGGCACGAAGTTGACTATTAATCGGAGCTAGATATAAGTGAAAAGCGTTACTTTGCATTAGCAGTCGTGAGTCAGACTTTAAAGAAAGTGATTATGATTCTGAAAATGTGTTTGTAAATTGCCATATAGATGACTGAAAATCACAAACAATATGCTGTATTTCGTAAATATTTGTGTTCATATATGATTACTGACAACAATCACATGAGTAACATATTCTGCATGCTTTTCCCTTAATTGTGTTGTTTATTTAACTAAAATCGGTTGACTAACACCTTATTTGTGATGTTTTTACTAACGCAACCCAAAATTTTACCGAACCTGAAAAAATCTTGCCCGTTCAGGGCTAAATAAACGGATAAGCGTCTGTCCTGTAAAGGGTTAATGGAACCTGTAGTTTTGTTGGCACATTTATGGTATCTGTATATTAATGGAACCTGTACAGTTTTATTGGCACATTTATGGTATCTGTATATTAATGGAACCTGTACAGTTTTATTGGCACATTTATGGTATCTGTATATTAATGGAACCTGTACAGTTTTATTGGCACATTTATGGTATCTGTATATTAATGGAACCTGTACAGTTTTATTGGCACATTTATGGTATCTGTATATTAATGGAACCTGTACAGTTTTATTGGCACATTTATGGAACCTATACAGTTATTGGCACATTTATGGTATCAATATCTTTATGGAATTTGTACACAGTGTTATTTGCACATTTGTTATTCATATATTTATAGAATCTGTACACTGAGTTCTATTCATATATTTATGGAACCTGAATACATAATGTTATTTGCACACATTATGGTATCTGTAAATTTATGAAACCTACACACATAATGTTATTTGTACTTATATTCTTATATTTATAGTACCTGTACACAGTGTTATTTGCACATTTATGATATCAGTATATTTATGGAATCTGTACACATAACGTTATTTGCATATTTATGTTATCCGCACATTTACGAAACCTGCACACAGTGCTATCTACACATTCATAGTATTCTCATATGTTTATAAAGTGATAATCTTGTGTTCCCTGTAAAGTGATTCAATTATGAGGCCTTAGAGAAAAAAAATATTTTCAAAATACCACAAGCCAAAGAAAAAGCTTTATTGCACGTTTGTGCAATGTAAATGATATTGTAGTGAACAGCTGCTTTCTTCCACACAATTTTAACTTTCAGAGGAAGGGAAATTTTCAAAATATTATCAAAAATGAAGCAAGAAAGTCTATCACCTGGAAATATCATAGCCTGAATCATGACATGTTGCTTGCTGGCATTGTCAAATGTATCCAAGTTTTCTAACCCAAATTCACTGAAAGCATGAAGTGGAAAGCAAGGGGAAACCACCACTCAGGAAATAAGTTTAAGGACAATCACAAAGCTACATTTATGGTAGAATGACCAATGTTCCTTCCAAACTATGAAATGTTGTGAGCAAAAAAAAACTCTCTATGAGATACTAGCATTAAAATTGTGAGTGGGCCAACATTTTATTATCACAGAAATTTCAATGTAATGATCTTTTGGTGCTATGAATAAAAAAATATGCACGCTAAGGGTTAAAAATGTGTGCTGCAGTACACACTAGTGCAGCTTAGAGGAAACATTGAGAGTGAAATGTTCAGACCACTTCAAACCAGTCTGCAGATTGACAATATGTATTTGGCATTCAACACCAAACAACTCATAACTTTACCAATGACAAGCAAGCAAGCACAGTAATTTTCTACACTCACTCCCAGCAGGCAAGTGAACACAGCTTGATCACCTACTCTGTACATCTTACAATTTTGTGTAGGAGAACTTGAAAGTGGTTTGCTCATGTAGGGAGTTGGTTGTGAACCCTCTGTAAGACTGTGGGTTTTACCTCTGTAAGTCTGAGATGTTCAGGTCTACAGAACCTCGAGGAAGACTTGCATCTATTGGACTGATGTTGGTGTGGTGACTTTTCTCCCAATCCGAAAGTATGAAAGTTTCACCTCAAAAGTGACTATGTTAAAGAGCTCTGCTTCCCCTCTCCATGCACAGGTATATTAGGAGATAACCAGGTCACGACCATCCACAGGTGTATTAGGAGATAACCAGGTCACGACCATCCGCAGGTATATTAGGAGATAACCAGGTCACGATCATGCACAGGTATATTAGGAGATTAGCAGGTCACAATCATGCACAGGTATATTAGGAGATTAGCAGGTCACAATCATGCACAGGTATATTAGGAGATTAGCAGGTCACAATCATGCACAGGTATATTAGGAGATTAGCTGGTCACAATCATGCACAGGTATATTAGGAGATTAGCAGATCACAATCATGCACAGGTATATTAGGAGATTAGCAGATCACAATCATTCACAGGTATATTAAGAGATAACCAGGTTAAGATCATTCACAGGTATATTAGGAGATAACCAGGTCACAATCATGCACAGGTATATTAGGAGATAACCAGGTCACGACCATCCACAGGTATATTAGGTGATAACCATAGTCACAATCATGCACAGGTATATTAGGTGATAACCAGGTCATGACCATGCACAGGTATATTAGGTGATAACCAGGTCACAATCATGCACAGGTATATTAGGAGATAACCAGGTCACGACCATCCACAGGCAATCATGCACAGGTATATTATGAGATAATCAGGTCACGACCATGCACAGGTATATTATGAGATAACCAGGTCACGACCATCCACAGGTATATTAGGTGATAACCAGGTCACAATCATGCACAGGTATATTAGGTAATAACCAGGTCACAATCATGCACAGGTATATTAGGAGATAACCGGGTCACAATCATCCACAGGTATATTAGGTGATAACCAGGTCACAATCATGCACAGGTATATTAGGAGATAACCAGATCACAATCATGCACAGGTATATTAGGAGATAACCAGGTCACAATCATGCACAGGTATATTAGGAGACAACCAGGTCACAATCATGCACAGGTATATTAGGAGATAACCAGATCACAATCATGCACAGGTATATTAGGAGATAACCAGGTCACAATCATGCACAGGTATATTAGGAGACAACCAGGTCACAATCATGCACAGGTATATTAGGAGATAACCAGATCACAATCTTGCATAGGTATATTAGGAGATAACCAGGTCACAATCATGCACAGGTATATTAGGAGATAACCAGATCACAATCATGCACAGGTATATTAGGAGATAACCAGGTCACAATCATGCACAGGTATATTAGGAGACAACCAGGTCACAATCATGCACAGGTATATTAGGAGATAACCAGATCACAATCTTGCATAGGTATATTAGGAGATAACCAGATCACAATCATGCACAGGTATATTAGGAGATAACCAGGTCACAATCATGCACAGATATTTTAGGAGATAACCAGGTCACAATCATGCACAGGTATATTAGGAGATAAGCAGGTCACGATCATGCACAGATATTTTAGGAGATAACCAAATCACAATCATGCAAGTTGGATCAGATTAAGCTTAGGTTGGTAATGTTTCCCTGCAGGTTGTAGGTGTCTTATTTTCTAGACTCCAACCCAGTGCCCAGAAGGACATGTAAGGAGCAAGTGATCAACATCTGGTGACTTGCTAGGTATAGAATAAGTTAACATCTTCCCTGCTAAAATCTGCACTGTTAACTCACTGAACACAAGCATTATGTGACAATATATCTCATCAGTTACATTTTGCTTAAAATAATTTTAGATATCACATTGTTAGAACATGGCGCAATAAATTAACATAATAGACAAATCTCATTTCTATATATACACAGAATGGACCAAAAGTGTACAATATCAGGTCATGATAAGTGTTTTTTTTAAATGTCCCAAAGCACGAACTGGCTATGCATTCCGTGATGTGATAAGACCATTAGATTTTGTGTAGAGGAATAGGCAGGCAGGCTTTCCCTCATTTAGCGAGATGACAAACACAGGTGCCGACCACACACATGATATTATCAATGTAGCTCCCTATCTGCTACACTGAACCACCCACAGATAAGTGTCTTGGGTGCTCAAAATACCCTGCATTGACAAGCCAATATTCCTAGAACTCATCCCTGACACAGTAACACACAAACAAGATAACAATCCATGAAACAAGGATATGCTATGATCTGATTAGTAATGTATGTGTACTTTTGGTTTGCCTTACATATATAAATGTATAAATAAATAAAAACAAAATATGTGTGGCTCGGAATAATCACCAAAGATGTCATAAATGTCAGAAGGCTTCTACACACAGCAGCCTTTCTCAACCAAGGTTTCTAAGAAACAAGAGGTCACTTGGCGGTTTTGTGAGATAAAGTGATCATAAGAACAAAACCAGCACACAGAATATTAATGTCATAAAAATTACAGACCTGCCGGGTTAAAAAAAAAACAAAACATTGATCTCGACTCAGCACAACACTGAAAACGACTTCCTGATGACTATATCCAAAAATTACCAATCTCAATGATGTATCTGCTTTCCAACGGTTAAATTATTTCATGAGTTTTCCAAGGGTTCCTTGAGACACAATTATTTCATGGGTTTTCCAGGGGTCCCTTGAGATATGGAAAATAACGTCAAGGTTTCCTCCAGGGTGAAAGGTTGAGAAAGGCTGAGCTGGATGACGCCGCTGCTCTATCAAGAGTTTGCATCATCAAACCAATCTTCAGGAGGGGAGCTGTCAAAATCATCCTCTCTCCGTTTTCTCTTCAGCAAATCTGCAAGGAATCACCAATTAGTACTCAGTGTATGAAAGTATAACACAACACTGCTACGACAGGCACAAGCTACGAGCACAATTAATTACAGACACCAAAGGCACTTGAGAGCACTGAGATGTTAGACAGAACCGGTTCTGCTGTACGGCAATGAACACTGAAATGTGAATAAATAAATTAGGAAGGGCTTGCAGGCAACGGAGAAATGGTTTCTGAGAATAAACAAATTAGGAAGAGCTTGCAGGCAACGGAGACATGGTTTCTGAGAATAAACAAATTAGGAAGAGCTTGCAGGCAACGGAGACATGGTTTCTGAGAATAAACAAATTAGGAAGGGCTTGCAGGCAACGGAGATATGGTTTCTGAGAATAAACAAATTAGGAAGAGCTTGCAGGCAACGGAGACATGGTTTCTGAGAATAAACAAATTAGGAAGAGCTTGCAGGCAACGGAGACAATTTTTCTGAGAATAAACAAATTAGGAACAGCTTGCAGGCAATGGCGATATGGTTTCTGAGAATAAACAAATTAGGAAGAGCTTGCAGGCAACAGAGATATGGTTTCTGAGAATAAACAAATTAGGAAGAGCTTGCAGGCAACAGAGATATGGTTTCTGAGAATAAACAAATTAGGAAGAGCTTGCAGGCAACAGAGATATGGTTTCTGAGAATAAACAAATTAGGAAGAGCTTGCAGGCAATGGAGATATGGTTTCTGAGACGTATGTTGTGAATAACCTGGACTGACAATTTAGCTTGCAGGCAACGGAGGTATGGTTTTTGAGACGTATGTTGTGAATACCCTGGACTGACAATTTTACAATGAATACCTGAAAATGCGGGTGCTGTGGGGAAAGAGTTACGAACGCAATTCGAAATCCTGCATACCGCATTCCAAACACAGCTGCGGGAAATTTGGAAGCAGACCGCCTTGCGCTGGCTTTTATATAATGGTATGAGTGCTGGCCATTCGGAAAGCAATAGCAAACTACTGAATGTAAACTTGCCAAGACATCACAAACAGCCAAAAATTGCTGCAGCTGACTGTGATGTCCTGTAAAGGATATGCAACTAACCTTTAACCTAGAAAAGGCTAATGAAAGTAGAACATTATACACAAATATAAGAAGAAGACAAACACAGTTCTTTAGTCAGGTAATGAGAAGAGAAGCAGAGGCAGATGAAGACAGAAATGATGATGGATTTGATTGATTGACTGATTGATCTAGGAACCGACATCACTGCATTCGTGGCATTCCCATAAGCGCTCCGTCCCCATCCTCAGCAGCCAGCGAAGAGTTCCAACACCAATAAATGATGATGGATGGACTGGGAAAGTGGCACGGAGGAATATCATCAACAGAATTTATTCAGAAGATCACCAAGGGCACAAACTAGCTTGCTCCACGACCCTGGCTGAAGACTCATCTAATATCCTCAACTCCCTCTGGGCATCTGTCGTTATACCTAACCCCACGGAGGAAGCACCACCAGCCTAAGCTTGATCCCAGCCTGTATGCGCTGTGCTGAATCATGGTCTGGCTACAGCCTAAAGTGCTTCTCTGTATATGTGAAGTTCCAATCTTGCACACTCCACTAGTTTCAGAGCTTGCAGAGGTGAAGGAGAACTCTCTAAGTCCCATGAATATAGTTCTTCGGTATCAGTAACCTCACTGTGACAGATGCAAGCCCTTTTCTGGGATCACGCGACCTGAACGCCAATGCCTCAAATGTAAGAGTTAAAACTTGGTCTTCCAGAGAATTCACCAAGCAATCAACAACCTGAGAGGTGACAAGTCTGCACATGACAAGCATTCATTCATACACCGCCACCCATGACAAATCCTCTGAAGTACAGACTGAGAGCCGGACATTACGGTAATTTCTGTGTATCAAGTCCCAGTCAACTACAGAAGTACTGCAGTGACCACTTCCACCCTTATGTTGACATTAGATGCTGTTGCCTTATATACACCACCTTGCTCCACAACATGATCTGTCCTCCACATCAAGTTGTAAGTGATCAGCATGGCCAAATTGATAAGAGTGCTTGCTCTTATACTTCCGGTGTGCTGATGCCGAGGTAGCAGGTTCAACCCCTACACCAATCAGTTGGACTAAAATGCAGACTTCTTGTCTTTGACTTGAGGACATAAATTATAAGTACCTCTGAAATTGGAGTGGGTTCACCTGATGATGAAGAACACTGGTAACAGGGAAAGCTAACCCATACGCAAGAATCAGTACAGTGCACAAGTAGTAGTAAACAATATGTTTCGTAATTCTTTTCTGTAAAGCTGATTTACTTTGTGCTATTTTATATTGTTTACATTTCCACAGCTTTACCACAGTTCCACTAATCTTTTTCATATTTTAACTTAAGAACAGGTACAAAAAAATCAAGTTGAAAATTCCCATCCTGACCTCACGTTGGAAATTACACAGCCATCAGTTTATAAACAACATCATTCTCTCCACCATCATCACCCATCAGCTGTTGTATCCTCACTCTCTCTCTATTCACAAATAATTCATGTAGGCTTAAACTTGTGAATTTCAGATAATGATTCATGGCATAAAATGCACATAAGTGTGTTTAAAAAAATGATATCAATATTTAGGAGTGTGTTGCCTTAGAAACAGGAAATTGTCATGTTCCAAGTGAAGTTGGGAGTATCTGTAGCGAAGTGGTCAAGCCGTCTGACTCGGGCTCCGAAGGTTGTTGGTTCGATTCCGAGCCGCATCCTTCAGTTCAAGAGTGCATTTTTTCGGAGAATTCTGAGGGCCGAAGCTAGAGCTACAAAGTTTGCGCTTTGTGAGACTCCGCAGCAGGGAAAGAGACTGAGCCATATGGGCTTAAAACCCGGTGCAATGAAGTTGACCCTGTTGACTTTTAAGCGACTTTTTCTTCTCTCTCTCTCTCTCTACCTGCACTTCCACACCACTTCCTGCCTGGAGACATGAGAACACCATGAAGACAAGAATCTACATTTGCTCCACTCACTTTGAGATGCTGCCTCTGATACGTCAGAGAGTGTCTGTGCTCTATAAATATGCTCATATTCCTGAAATTTACAAAGAAGTCTCAGATAAGATTTATGATTGAGCCAGAATAAGAAATAATGCAAAACTAAAGCACCACATAAGCTGTCATGCTAATCAATACTAATGACAAATGGTAATAAGTAATAGAAAACAAAAATACAAATATTCACAAATAATTCATGCAGGCTTAAAGTTTTGTATTTCAGATGATTCATGACATAAAAGTGCACATAAGAGTTTTTAAAAAAGAATATCGCTATTTAGAAGTGTATTGCTTTAGAAAGAGGAAATTGTCATGTTCCAAGTGGATCTTTGCACAATGAATACTCAACAAGAGACAGGTTGTGAGCATATCATGGATTTTATGCCCAGGGCTTGCAGGTGTGTGGGGGAAATAAACAGGTGGATAAACTGGCTGCTGCTGCTCCTCTGAGCAGAGAGCTACTTTACAATAAAGCTGATGTGGTGAAGGCTCTTCGGGACAAGGTGAAGACTGCAAGTGAACAGAGTATCCATATCCAGAGAGACTAGTTCAGAAAGGAATGAGTAGAGGTAGAGGAAACAGCCAGGCAGACTTTTAATGAAGCTGCTACTGAAATTATCCACATGGTAAATCTTCAGTGGCTTTTGAGGCAGGGGACAGAGCAGGTGTGGAAATGTCCTAAGTGCATATGATGGTGATTCTGAAACCAAGCATTAACCAAGTATTAGAAGATGTGTAGTTTTTGTAGTTGAAAACTTAACAATGTATAGAATAGGAGAACATTGTAAAGGATAAAGTTCTCAACACATGGACAGCTCCATATGTGGGGATGGTATGACTTAAGAGTTACAGCCCCTAACTCAAGAAGACCTAATTCAATTCCCAACATTGACAGAACACATGTTTACAAAATAAGGAAAGGGTGGTATAGCCTAAAATATCTGAACATGGGGTAGTGGATAAGACATCCAGTCTTCTCAGACAAGGCTGGAAAAACTTGGACGACCTTTCACATTAAAAATTTTCTGTAGTAGAAAATTGAAAGGAGCAGGCCAAAACGAACAAACCTCCATGTTACATTTCAAAGTTTGAAAATCTATCAACAACAGATTATTTACAGCATGTTTGATTCTAGCAGACACAAATCTGGATCACTGTCAGTTTTATGGAGTATAAGCACTGAGCTGAGATTCTCCTTGTGTGAGCTATGGCAGGAGACTGCAGCACTTATGAAGATAACTGTATGCAAGTTATTCTTGACCAAAACCAAACCTCCATAAGTGCCCCAGTCTCCTCTCATAGATCACATGAGAATGATCTCTGTACATCTCACAAACTTACGCACTGATGAGATTCCAAGTGTGTATATACCAGAGTCACATACGCTATACAAATTCTTTTGTAGGTAGGTTTCTCTCATTTAGAATTCAGCCTGGGTAGCAGTCTATTTGGTTTATTTACAATTTCCAACAGCTGAATGATGTATAACATTCACTTCATGCACATAGGCCCTCCGAGTTTTTTTTATAACCCTTATTTAAGAAGGCTAGATGAATACCTGTAGTCATTTCTCATCATTTGTGTTGATGATCCATACTTCCGAGTCATAACATGATACTGCCCATGTGTGCATGCATGCATGAGTGCACACACACATAATGTAATACTTGCCATGTGTGTATGCATGCATGAGTGCACACACACACATGTATATAAAACAAGTCCCAAGAGCTGGAACCAGCTTTGGATCTGAAGTGTTAGAACCATCACAATTTGTAGGTCTGGGCGCACAGAAGAATAGGTGGTTAGTCTTTCCCTCACTTAGGGGATGATGAACACAGGCATCAAACCCTGTTCTGACTACACTCATGATATCAGCGCAATCTTCTAACGATTCCGCCAATGCATTTATGTTTATGCATACGCATGTGAGAGCATGAATATTGAAGAGGGTTGGCTATGAAAGACGATAAACAAAGAAAATTTATATATTTTGGTCACTTGAAACGCCAAGAGAGTTTGGAGAGAAAAATAATGGAGAGGTATATGCTGGGAAGAGAGGAAGAAGCAAGGCCAAAGAGAAGAAGATGGGTGCAGGATGTGGCGGATGATCTTTAGATGGGTGTCTCGGATGTGGGACATCTTGCTTATGATCGAGAAGTTTTCCAGAAGGTTGTTATGGGAGCGAGGTTCTGCAAAGGACATGCTACTGAATGAATGAATGAATGCGAGCATGCACACACACATATATATAAAGGTAGTCCGATAGCACTGCTGCTGGTTTTCTAGTGACTGCCACTTCCATCGACGATGAACTATTTTTCATGGAGGACTTTTGTGTTGGCATTCTGACGGCGGCAATTTGCACAGTGTACCTGTGCTGGCTGTTAGCATGCCGAGACTCCTGTCTGTTCCACTTTCCACATGGGGCAGCGAGGAGCATTTTGTGTGATATTCACTGGCACAGGAATGGAGCATAATGGGGACGACCCGTTGCCTATAGTTGGAACCGTGACTAATGACTAAGTCTGATATCAGATACTGATATTGGGATGTGAAGTATTAGGCCATCACATATTATAAGCCATGACATATGAGATAGGGCGGCTAGTGCCTTTCCTCATCACATTGCCTTTCCAAACAATTTTCAGAAAATAGCCTGGTATCTATTTTCATGGGTTGACCCCAAAGTTGTACTGGCCGGAAAAAAATACCCTGCCTTTGCTGAGGATTGAATCTGTACTGCTGTCTTGACAGGCAAGCTCACTAACCACTATACCCCCAACACAATTATATATATATATATATATATATATATATATATATATATATATATATATATATATATATATATATATATATATATATATATATATATATATGGTATTATATACTCACTGCTAACTGGTTCACGAAACCATCATTCAGACTTATACAGAACCTCTTGTTGCGCACACTTGCCACGGCTTCTCTGTTGACAAACAACCCCAACCCATGAGTGCATGTTACATAAAACCAGCTCATTTCATCATTAAACAACAGGACTTCCATTCCCCTGCAAACATTATACAACGACTTGTATTCAGTGTTTTCAAATCATAAAACTAATATGCTTTCTGTCTTTCTTCTTCTTCCTCTCCTCCTACTTTTCCTTCTTCTTCTCCTCCTTCTTTCTTCTTCTTCAGACTTTCGTCTCCCAACAGAGCCCAGATTCTCAACCATGTCCCACCAAGACCTCGGAGACTTGATCAGTTGGATTTTGCAACTAAAGTTTTCTGCAGGATGAGGTTGCCAGTCTCTCACACCAACCCTCCTTAACCACCTCTTACACCATGCACACTAGGTTCATCATCATCAAGTGCCATGCCGGTAGGTGTGGGTGGTCACGGTTCATCATCTCACACGGTCACACAGTCTCGAATCAGGTCTGTGTTTTTGTCCCGACCATGCATGCTGCCAAACCATCAAGGTATTTATCCCTCTGTCTTCCTCTTACTCTCTTCCCATCAAGTTTGCCAGTCGTTACTAAATTTTCAAGTCCATTTCTCCTCATAACATGTCCAAAGAATCTTGACTGTCCATGTCTAATTTCTCCAATCAATTTCAGTTTTTCATTTGTCTTCTGAAGGACTGTCTCAGCCATGGTAGATTACAGTGTTACAATTGTCTGCTTCCCTTAAAGGCCCACATAACAAATGGGCAATACAACTAGCAAATAAATGGTTTAAACACTATATACCACTTTCAAACAATTTTAATCAGAAAAATGGAAAGGTAAAAGTACACATCAAGGAACATACAGAAAATCAACATAGACATTCTTGTTGCACCATTGTATATGATGATTCACTTGTGTAACAAGTATGTACACATCTACAAAATGTATCATGGTTCTACATGACTAAAGAAGAGTAACACTGTCATTTGCCAATACATTATAGTAATTTACCTTTCAACTCACTTACCAATACATTATAGTAATGTAACTCTCAACAACTCAACTGTTACTACAGTATAATAATTTTGCTCTCAGAAACTCACTGTACCTCTGAGCCACTACATTCCCCCAGTCTCCATGGCAAAGTAATCAAGTTCTGAAGTCCATGGGTTCATGCTTGGACTGCATTGTTCTGACCCCGAGCGCAATGCTTCCTGAGACCCTTGGAGGGTCATCACGGGGGCTACAGAGTTCGTGCCTTGTGATGCTCTCAGCAGGTGGCTGGCCATTCTGGGAGAGTGGCCAAGTCCAGATAGTGTAAAACCCACAGCAATGTTTTCAGAGACCCCTGGAAGGTCATCACTGGAGCTATGGAATTCGTGCTTTACAATTTTCTCGGCTTTTCATTCGACAGTCAGAGCCAGATGGGGTAAACCTGGAGCAATTAAGTTTATCCTCTTGTCTCTAGCTTCGACTTTCCCTGCCCCAGTTTCCACCCAACCTCCACTTGAGATCCTCCCTGTCAGCTTCCACTAGTAGAAGAATGCACCTTTCCTGTCCCTATCGCATTATGCAACTTTAAAGCACACTAACTCCCTCTGTCCCATTAAAGTTTAACTACATCAGCCATACCTGTAAGACAATGAGTATTTCTCCATCACATAGGCAACTACAACAGCGGCACTGTAAAAGATATATACAATTCAGTGAAATAATCAGTCAGTCTTTGCATGTGCAACACACGTCTAAATTTCACTTCCTTTCACATGGTACTTACATCGGGTGTTGAGGACTATACGACTTGTGGTCTTGACTATTTGATATACACACAGACATAATGTCAGCCTCTGTACCTTAGGGGTTAGTGAAATGCAGTTTCATAAATTCCCCCATATACCCAGTCCAGCGTGTGAAATCAGCCAGTCAATTTGGAAGTAGATCACTTTGCATTGTTTCGATGGTATAAGGCGGCAGCCATTCAGATGACAATGGTTAACTAATGCATGTCAAATAGCCCATTATATCATGCACAGCCAATAGATTCTGGGGTTGATTGCAATGTCCTATACTGGATATACAACTATCTTTAACACACCCGCATACAAAATGTCTTGATGTATTTAAATTATAATTTATATTTTCTATGATTATCTTTGTTCCTGACAATTTCACCTTATTTTACCTGTTGTATTTTACATGAAGTATGTATTTTATCATGACCTCATATTTATGTAAGGCAATACACCTTGTCAGAATAGAATGTCCTAAATGCTACTGACAGTATCACCAATGTGAAGCTGAAGGAGAGAACTAAACAAATACCACAGAAACAAGAGGTCAGAAAAAGGCACTGGCGTTGGATAGGACACACATTGAGAATCCCTGTAAATAGTATCACTAGAAGCTCCTGTGTCCGGATCCCACAGGTCAGTCAAAATAGAGGAAGACCCAAAAACACGCTGAGAAGAGAATTAGAAACAGGGATGAATAATACAGGGAGGACAAGGACAGAGCTGCATGAGATAGCAAATGATAGGACAGCTAGAGTGACTTGGCCCGAGGGGTCCATGAGGGATAATGAGCAGCAGAAGAAGAGGAATACATTTTGTGCTAATAGTTAAAGCTGGCTGCTTTTTTGATGAGATCGTTTAGCAGTGTAATCTTTCTTTAGGTTCTTGTATTTTATTTTGTCACACAGAAAGGTAATATCTTAATGGGCGTTTAGCTGCCTCTGCAGTGTTTTATTTTTTCCAGCTATTCTTTGTTGAACTGTTTTCCCCATTACTCTTATGACAAGGATTGTATCTCTAATACACCACCAATGGTATGATGATAGTGTTCAAGTCCCATCCACTACAGAAAATAATAAATAATCGGTCACTTATGTTCAGATCTTAATGTGAATGAAGCAATTATGTACAAGGTAGAGCGATGCATATCTGCAGGATGTCCACCTATCCTATGTGTTAGATTCTCTTGATCTGTCTCAGAGTGTCATCTTATGAGGGGAAATTAACATCCAGCATCAGTAGCAATACTGTTATAGGTGTAACTGTACAACTCTGCTGACTCCTCTATATATATATCCTTATCTAACTGTTTGCACACCTTCAGCTTCACATTTTCTTATTTGGCACCTTTCACGGGTGAACTTCTGTGCAGTCTTCCTAGAAACAGAACCTATGCAATGGCCAAACAAACTTTGATACTACTGGCTAGTGACAGTGCTGGCTAGTGACAGTGCTGGCTAGTGACAGTGCTGGCTAGTGACAGTGCTGGCTAGCAGTCATGGATCTCAATCACACTCTGTCCTGAGCCTCGAGATACACTCTGTTGTAGCCTGACCCTATTTTAATGATGTCTGTTCATTTAGCTTTATATCTTTGATGCTTCTTTGGCAATTCTGCCGTCAACCTTCCCTCCATTACGGTTTTCAGTAGACTTATGTTGTCTGTACTTTGTCTTTCTCATTGCTATCTCCTTTAGCAGCATTCTGTTTATTTTGAGCTATTCTAGAAAATTCTGATTTCAGCTCTTTCCATCCAAGAAGTTCATCTGAGTCTTGTGAAGATCACAATTTCATGAACTTCAATTTTATATTCCATCCCTTTAGTCAAGATACATGTTTTCAAAGCTGCAGTTTCTTAGTGGTTAGTTGACTGGCCAGCCAAAATGGTGGACCTGGTTTAATCTCTGGCAGAGGCAGCATTAGTTTTTCCGACCAGTATGGCCGTAGAGTCAACCCTGTATCATAAATATGGGAAACAGACAATTTTTCTAGAATATTCTGGGAATTATCTAAGAAGGAACGAACAAAAAAAAACAAAAACAACAACTTTATTTTCAAATGGTCACAAATTAGGCACGCAGACCCATCTTACATTCAGCTCTTCCAACCACTCATCTTTCACACATCAATATCTATTGTGCATGTTACAATCATATAGAACAAAAACATTGTAAAATGAATGATGTGAATATATACAATGCACATCTCTATGTTATGAGAGGCAGGCATGCAGTCAGACAGACACTCACACATGCATAAACACCAACATATACCACCACATACACACATTCATGCATCATTTACACAAACACTCACAGTTATACACTCACTCAATAACACACAAGGAGAGCGTGATGAGGAACTGAGCTGGCTGCACCCACCTCATCAGCCATGGTCTAGAACATGTGAAGGCCTGCCACTCCACACCCATCTCATCAGCCATGATCTAGTATATATGAAGGCCAGCCACTCAATATTCACATCCAATGACAATAAGAAAATTGTTTCGATATTTATGGTCACTGTACACACTTTTGAAAATGTCTCTAAATGTCTTGATTTGCGTGAATCTTCACCCAGCAATATCTACATTTGCATGTCACACCTCACTGCTTAAAAGCCACTGAGACAAACAAATAAATAACAAATGTATGCCGTTGATGTTTCTGAGAATGAGAAAGTTGTGACCAACCTGCGAGAGAGTCCCCCGTTTCCATGGACGAGAACTCTGCCACCTAGAGCCAGGCATTCATCAATAAACTCCTTGGTCTGGTGATAGATATCACATTATCAACAACCATAATACATTCACATCAGTTAAGGAAATTCTATCATAAATTAACACCCCAGGGTCATCAGATTTTAACTTCCTAAATAAAGTATTTCACTGGCCCGGTGGGTCCCAGATGAAGGATTTTCTAGGTTACTATTCTGGGGGTTTCTCAAACTGTGACCTATCCAGTGCCAGTGTCTTTTCCTCACCTCCTGGTTCACTGGCATGTATTTAGTTCTCTCCATGAGCTCCACATTGGTGATTTCAAGCCATCCTATTGACTGTGAAATCTCGTTAACACATAGACGATACAATTATGGAAGGCAAAGTGAAACTACCACTTTAATGTCCCAAGAATAAGTTCCAGGCAGTCATAAAGCTAGATTCTTGGTAAAATCACATGTTTACAACAATTCCTACATGTTTTAGACTGAATAACCTAACATGCCATGATACAGATAGACTGACAGATATTGCAAGTACACTTACATTTAATGCAGGTAAGAAACAGTTGGACTACAACAGGATATGGCAATATAGCATGACACAAAAAAGATATGCAAATGGATGTAATATACCAGACCTCACATAGATATCTTTGTAAAGTATAGTAAACAAAAATGGTAGTCTTATAGCAGATTCCACCATTGGGATGTGAAGTGTCAGGCCTTCACATATTTTAGGTTATGACACATGATGTGGGGTGGCCAGCTCCCTTCCTCATTGCCGTTTGATCCGAGAAAATGATCTAATACCCATTTTTATGAGACTTGGTCAAACTCAGAAAAAATAATCCTACCTCTGCTGGGAATTGAATCAGATCGTGGCAAAGTAACCACTACGTCACCACAGCTCTGAGGTATAGTATTGAATGTGTATTGTTTGTTTCTCTGGAGAATATTTTGTCTCTCATGTTATACTCCAGGTAACTGGTGCTGTGGCTTAGAAGACAGTTCAACCATGTTTCACAATTCCTGGTCACACAGAGTCCAGGGTTCGACATCAGCAGTGGGCCATGTGGAAGCAGGCCACTTTACAATGATTTTAGGCGATGTCGAGGCGTCGGCCACTAAGACAGCAGTAGCAAACTACTCAACTAAAAGACTAGTTAGTCAATCACAAACAGCCAATAAATGCTGGAGTTAACTGCAAAATTCTGTAAAGAACATGCAACTAAATTTGTTTTGTTATGCTACAGGTAGATTTACAAACATAACTAAACTAATAGATAAGGCAAGCAAATCTGAAGATGACAGAAAATCATGTATGTATAGATAGTAGACCATCAAACACCACTATTGCCAGTGAAGAAATGTTGAAATCTTCCCTGGTTTGGGAATATCACACATCATGAGACCCCCTCAAAGGTAAATCCTCCAGGGAACAGTTGAGAGCCAGCAGAGAAAAGAAGGTAGAGAAAATCCTGGACTGATAACATTAAAGAGTAGACAAGATGCAGTGTTTCCACATGATTATGCACTGTTGGGGACAGATGTTAGTGGAGGACTCTTGACTGCTAATGCCTCCATCATGACACTCATACGACCCATATCAGAGGTTACAAGATGAGATTACGATGATTGATATAGCTAAATATCATTATTAAGGCAACTAACCTGTTTAAAATGCTTGATAATATTCTCTGTAGGGCTGTCAGCAATGTCAAGAACCAAGTATCTATAGAAATAAATGAAATGTTTCTCATTATTAAATTACTAGTATCACTTTCTGAATGACTGGCACTCATACCTTTGTATTGGAAACCAACGCAAGGCAGTCTGCTTCCAAATTGCATGCAGCTGTGTTTCAAATGTGGTATGCGGAAATTATTAACTGCGTCCGTAACTCCTTCACCAAAGAGCCGGATGGGTACTTTACATATATACACATGCCCATTTTACAAGATGAAATAAAGAAGTGCCTCATTTCACTGAAGACTCAACCCATGTTGTACGTACGGGAACATGTTGAGTTTATCAAGCGGCCTGCCTGAAGTCTACTGACAAGGCCAGAGGTTTTTGCAATATACTTAATTTTTCTGTGACTCAGGTATTCCTTAGCTGAACAAGCCAGTTCACCTAGTTCGCCTTTCCTAGAATCAACATAGTTTCTCTGGTTGTACTTTGTGTTTTTTCTTAGTTGAACAAATCAGCTTAACTTTCCCACAATCAACATCATATATGTCTATATTTCATGCTTCCTTATCTGTACAAAGTCAGTTCAGCTTGCCTTTCCTATAAGCAAAAATGACACTCTCTCCACTGTGTTTCATCAAATGTTCACATTGATACAGTTGAAGAACAGTGGACAGCCAAGTGAGAATTCCTTGCCCATTCATAACACCATCCAGTCATCCGTAATTACTATGGACTTCTCGTCCTTGACTTGGAGACATACATTACAAGTACCTTCGAGTCGGAGTGGGTTCGCTTGACAGCGAGGGACATTGGTAACAGGGAAAGCTAATCCACACACACAAGTCGGTCCAGTGCATTAGAAGTAGTACCACATGTATGGACTATGCTTGAGTTCAAAGCGTGCGAACAAAACACAAATCTGGGGTTCTATCTCATGTTATAAATCAAGTACAATAAACACCTGCACATAGCAAATGGCAAGTGGTTTAACACTTAATCAAGCTGCCTGTTAATAACAATTTTTTTTGATAAATAAATATTAATGAGATAGCTTCAAAAGTTGCTGAATAAAATAACATTTACATTATAAGTTTCCTTCAAAACAGTTCCCTTTGGGAAGTTACACACTTTGGTCAAAATTCTCAAGACACTTGAATACCCAAATTCATCACGCCATCCAGAATGGAAATGTGAGAAGTAATGCAAGCAGAAGAAGAACAAGGTACTTACACCATAATATTCCTTACCTGAAATGTTGTGGAAAATTAGGTCGTACAAAATTGGCCTCAATAGACTGCCTGATGCAGATAATATGAGTTATACCAGCATGCTGCAGGCACTCCAGCTGTAAGTAAAAAATCAAAACCTATCCTGAAACAAATAAACATTTCTCTTCATGTTCATTTTAAATACAGCTAGTGCTCGACTTACGACCACGATTGGTTCCGACAGACCAGTCGTAACACGATTTGGTCGTAAGTTGAGTACGCTATGTGTACAGTAATGTGAAGTGATGTTATAAAAATATTTAAGTTAAATTATATCATAAATTTCTTTTATTATTGTTATAAATCATAATTTTCGATGTTTATTTTGTGCCATTTGTATCATCTCTACACCATTTTGTTTCTTAATTTTACATCGTCAGGTTTAAGAAAAACACTGCATTAACTGTACATGTACAACTGGTTTAATATTTGCAAAACATACAAAATACAGGTGTGCAAAATACTATAGGAAACATTTTCCCAATCACAAAACACATCAAATTGTTATTAACATACATCAAACTATATAAACATGTACGAAACATTTTATTGGCCACTGGTGCTTGGCTGCAGATCATTAATGTCGTCATCTAAGGCAGCAGTTGGGGGTACCGGAGTTGGTTTTTTCATAAACATGGTGAGCTTTGTCTGAATTGTATGCTTCTTTTTTTCATCATAAATTTCACGATACGGACGAAACACATCGTGTGCCATCCATTCAATCCTTACAAATCGTTCGATGTTTGGGTCCATTGCTTCGAAATGTATAAGAAGTTTATTCAGTAAAGATAAACCTTCTGATAATCCCTTAGTGGTGAACTTTCTTTCTGGCTCATCCTCTTCTTTCTTGGCTTCTCTTCTTTCTTCTTCCGCCACTCTTTCTTCTTCCAGTTCAATTAACTCTTCATTTGTAAGTTCTCCGGATTCTTTGTCTAGCAACTCTTCGACATCTTCAATTTCACACTCCAAAGAAAGGTCTTTGGCGAGTTTTACTATTTTTTCCCCGAATCGTTTCAAGTTCATGTTCACTGTCAAATCCATGAAAATCATTAACATAGCGCTTAACACAATTTTTCCAGATGCCATTCATGCACTTTGTCGTCACAGCCTCCCAGACAGTAGCGATATTCTTGATACACATTAAAATGTTGTAGTGTTTCCAAAAATCTCACAACATTAGTTCTGAGTCAGCATCTATTGCGGATATTGCTTGAACGAAGGTGGTTCGGAGATAGTTGGCCTTAACGGTCGCAATCAAACCTTGATCCCCCGGAAGGTTAACCCGGTCAACAAATGCCAGCAGAAGTCGGATGTGTCGGCCTGACGGCGCAAGAATGCAGCTCTGCTATAAACAGACACAACGCAGTCACATCCGGAAAAAAACTCCGGATGAACGCAGAAGAAACCTTGGTCCATAGGCTGGATGAGTGGAGTCGTGTTTGGTGGAAGAAAAACAAATTTTACATCCGGATGGAGATCGCCTAGATGTGGTGGGTGTCCAGGCGCGTTATCGAGTAGGGTTATTGAGTGTGACCGTGTTATTTCTTAGAAATTGATGACGCCGGCTAGCAGCATAGCATCATCATAGCATCATGCCTCCCTTTCCTTAGTTAACGACCGCCGGTGATTGCAGACAACGCCGTTTGACTGATAATTGAGGCAGAAATACATCTGAAATCTAATATGGCTAGTGATTGTGGTCGTAAAGTCGAATGGTCATAAGTCGATCAATACCTATAGTATGTATGTAAAGAAACCATCTTCCATGCCTTGAGACATATTGAGCATACTGAGTGGTCTCGAGGTATGGTGTCCGCCTCGAGTGCTGGAGGTCCCAGGTTCAAGCCCCGGAGAGGACCGGGATTATTTCACGTGGACTTCTAGTAATAAAATTCCCCCTGGCCTCTGGGTAGAAAGATCGGACGCCCGTGTGTATTGTTGCACACATAAAAAATCCCTTGGCAGTTGGAAATCGAAAAAGAGTACCCTTACGGCGCTGCCTGGGCAAAATTTTGAGTTTTGAGTTAAAAATCTATCCAAAGTATTTCAGGATCCTCACCGGTTCAACGGAGTTCGTGCACTGAGCTGAGTTTCTCCAGACTCAGGTTTGAGTTAGGAGGAGAACGGAGCACTTATGGATTACACCTGTGTGCCGTGATGTTGATCCATCAACTAAACTAAACTAAAGAGCATATGGTGCTATTCTCATATTTTTAGAGACCAACCGGTGCTGAAAAGGTGATGTGGTCAATACTACAGCAGCCAACTTGACTTTCCTGGACACTACCTGCTACCCACTTTAAGCCAGATCGATGTGGGAGTCAGGCCACTTTTTAAAAATAACCCTACTTTTCGAACAATTCGAAACATATGACTACATGGTTGGTAGGTGAACATGCTAGTCAATGATAGCTCCGAGATAGGGCGTTAATAAAATCTCTCTACGGAGCTCAGTTAAGTGCCACCACTGTGTCCGGTGCTGCAACTCTCACCAGTTGTTTTCTAGGGGGCAGAGTAGATAAGAGATTGCAGCATCTGCCACTTGCTCAAGAAGACCAGGCTTGTTTCACAGTGTTGACTGTTTGCAGTTTCACAAAAATAAGAAAATGTGTGGTATACTCTCTCCCGGGACAGTGTAGTGGACATCTAGCCTTCTTGACACAAACAGTTATAGGAAGTATGATTCTGCAATACACACTGTTAGATTCAAGTTGGTGCTATAGAGTTCACTGCACTTTGTTGTGGTTCTCCTTGTGTGACCTGTGGGAGGAGACTGGAGCACTAATGGGGATATCTGTGTGTAATGAAAGTGATGGTTTGAGAACAAAACCAATCACTAATGACCTTGTCTTGTCTGGTATCTCATCTTCTATCTGGTGTCCATATTATGATCCCTCCTTGTGACAATTTCAGTATTTCTTCCAAGGCTAGGGACTTCTTAATTACATGATGTAAGTGTTATAATCATCATCATATCTTGTTGTACCAAACATGTAGGAGGAAAACAAAACAAAACCTCAGATATGCTGATAACATAGTGTTGTTACTATAAAGATGGTATTGGTTGCAGAACTCTGTGGAGGAAATCAACGGGTAAATTGCCGAATGTGGATTAGATGTTAATATAAAATGTCAGTTGCATGTCCTTACAGGACTCCTAATCAACCCCAACATTTTTTCTGTCCGTGATTTACTAGGCAACTGTTATGTTTGCCACTGTTTTCTGAATGACTGAACCTCATACCATCAAAATAAACGCAAAGTGATCCGCTTCCAAATCCGCTATGATGGGGGATTGTGAAAAGCATTCACCGTCTCTAAGCCATTGCACCAGCTATGTTAATCTAAGAAAACTAAAATTACAATAATTGGCAATATATAGGAGAAGTTAACAATGAACAGAACAGTAAACGGAGAGAGAAAAGCAGCAAGCTTTCCATATTTTAGACAGGTAATGACAGATGACAGAAATAAAAAAAGAAATTAAACCAAGAATAGGAATGATCAAAAATACATTCAACAGAATGAAGGAGATATTAAGAGATAATTTAAAAGTGATAATAGTCAAGTGTTCATTATCATCATTTGTCATTCCGATAAGCAGGAATGGTCATGTTTCACCATATCACTTGATCACCTGAGTCGTGGATCAGTTTTTTTCTGTCTTGATTATACCATATGGTCAGGCCATCTAGATATTTATCTCTCTGCCTTCCCCTTGTTCTTTTCCCCTCAATCTTGCAGTTGTCACACAGTTCTCCAGTTTATTTCTTCTCATAACGTGTCCAAAACAATCTTCACTGTATCAATCTCATTTCTCTAATCGGTTTACAGTTTTCATTTGTTTCTTGTAGGACTTGCTCATTGGTTTTTCTGTCTGCCAATGGTATTCTTTGCATTTTCCCCAGAAACCACATTTCCACAGCCATTAGATGTTTTTCAGCTTGTCTGCTCATTGTCCACTCATTGTCCATCCATACAAGTGTACAGGTAGTCAGATGTTGCACAAACTAAAAAAATACTCTAGGTGGATAATGATGAGGAAGCAATTATAAAATCAAACATAACCCTAAAATGTGTATCTAGAAACTCAAAAGTAAAGAAATATAGATTCAAGAGAAGCTACTGGAAAACAACAAGCAGGACCAATCAAATATTTTGGCTACACTGAAAGATAATAAATGCCATGACAATCTAATAAAAACCATAATAGAAACAGTTGAAGACAACTGAGCAAAAGATGGGCAGCAATACAAGTAGGAAGATAACATGAGATGGGTATGGACAAACAGCAGTCTGTCAGTGCAGCACCACAGCCAGAGATAGAGTGTTAAAGATCAACTGCAGCAAACATTTCAATGATTCATGAATTAAAAATATTGGCACTGCATACATTAATATCTTTGAAATTTGTCAGAATTAGCTACCCAATACTGACACCATTGCACTCTGCACATGCCCATATGTGCACAGGTGTTTATGGTGTGATGAAGGCTCCAAAACTTAACCTTTCACAGTGCCATAAGTGTATGCAACCCAATTCAGTACAAGCGCAGGCCAAGTAGCTTAGAGGTATGATGTTTGCCTCTAAGTCAAAGAAACCTGGTCAACTCAAGGTGTGAATGGTGGTCAACTCAAGGTGTGAATGGTATGGATTGACGAAGACAATGGAGCCTTTACCGTGACTATAAGTAGTCTAACCAAGGTTATGTCAGTTACAAGAACAATACATTGGTTGAAGAGACACAAACTTCGACTTGTGTATGTTTTCTCAGTGACTCTATGAGCTTGCTAAGTAAGATCATGGGCTGCAGTTGAAGGCTAATATCAGTTTAATTTTGATGCTAAGGCATGTGGGTGTATTTAACTAATGAGCAGACAGGCTCACTCATCTGGCTGCTTTGGGATGGGGACACAAAATGGTCTAGGCTGACATCCTGAATGCCCTCAGGGAGGCTGGGTGAAAAAATAAATGCAAATGACAGATTTGACCCAAATGATAACCAGACAGATAAAATCAGGTCAAACTGGGTAAAGCCAGTCATAAGAGACATGCATGAAGCCAAAGAAGAATGATCAACCAACACAAAGCTGGAGTCGTCAGTCGCTACACATTGAGGGACATATTGAGGAGGTGATCTGAGCACTTATGGACTGAACGGTTCAATGTTTGAGGAGGTGATCTGAGCACTTATGGACTGAATGGTTCAATGTACTGTGAGAATGATCTGTCAACTAAGATCAAGTGGAAAAAAAATGTGAGTACCCTTACCTTTGACTTCATAGCTGCAGCATAGGGACCTAGAAACAGACCAGGGATAATCTCCTGCAAGTAGATAAATAAGACAACAATTAGAGACAGCCTTTGAAATGTAGTAATAAGACTTTTTATATGTGGAGCCTCTAATTTAAGTACTACATATCTCTTTTCATCCTGCTTGCTTATTATTTCACACGGTTCCATACTATTGTTCCATTATATATGTGTTGTTTGTTTTTCAGTTGTTAGCTGATGAAGGTTTGTCGTTTTTGTCATTGTAAGGCTGCCCTATACTTTGAGTTGTCCAAATGTTTAATTGCGCACATTGTAAACTAGAGGATAAGTTTACTATCGTCACCACTATTATCAAATCCCTTGCGTGGATATATGCTTCACATCTTGCAATCTCCAGCAGAATGTACCAATTCATGTGCTTTTATTCTTCCAAGCCATGGTAAAAGGCTGTTTTTCTCTTATCTCTTTTATCATCAATTTTTCCAGTCATTCCAAAATTTTACAGTATTTATCTTCTCATAATTTGACCAACAATTTTGACTGTCTTATTCTAAATGTTTCTGATATCTTGTCCTTGTGACTTACTCTCATCTAAAATATTTAGATAAGTTTGTTTTGGGAATGCAAGGTATTATAGCATTCTTCTGTAAAACCACGCCTCAGAAGCTTCAATGAATTTTTTTGCTATATATATATATGGAAGCACTATACTCGAGTTTCGCCCTCGTTTGAGCTCGTCAGTGGTGCATATCCCTGACCGGATCCGGAAACAGTCCCGGATCACGCGTGTGAAGCGGGTGTGTAACCACGCGGCACACACTGGACACACCAAATTATCACAACAGAATGTCACAACGCTACCCATCGTAGGCTATGCTCAAGATTGCCCAATCGCCGCGACCGACGTCCGTCAATCGATGGGACCCGAACGATCAGGACTTCTCACTGGCAAAGAACACCAGGCCTCCTAAATCCAGTGAGCAATAATCAATTGATTATGTGGCTGTTTCGGGATTTGAAATTTAAATATTGAGCACAACCCACTACTGGCAAAGCCGATCGCATTCTGGTATGAACCTAAGGCCTATCCACGTCAATATGGAAGCACTATACTCGAGTTTCGCCCTCGTTTGAGCTCGTCAGTAGTGCATATCCCTGACCGGATCTGGAAACAGTCCCGGATCACGCGTGTGAAGCGGGTGTGTAACCACGCGGCACACACTGGACACACCAAATTATCACAACATTTAAATTTCAAATCCCGAAACAGCTATATATATATATATATATATATATATATATATATATATATATATATATATATATATATATATATACAGGGAAACACAGCAATGCGCAAAATGAATTATTAAGTAGACTAGCCTACTAATATTTATCCTCAGAACAATCAGTATCTATGGAGACCAACAAGGAGATAAAGAAATACACCATTTCTCTTTCCCAGACATAAAAAAAAAATCACACAGAAACAATGATAGTGTACCTGCATCTCTCTGCGCATTGTGTATTCCCACTCCTGTAAAACAAGAATATTGATATATGACCAGCCTAAAACATTCAAAATGCCTGAATAACTTCTAGATGTATTTCACATTTATGCCAAGTTCTCACAGGAAAAATTTAAAAAGGAGAACATATCCATATTTTAACTCAGTAACTACTATCAGCTGATCTCTGTG
The DNA here is from genome assembly GCA_014155875.1 of Cepaea nemoralis. Lineage (NCBI taxonomy): Eukaryota > Metazoa > Mollusca > Gastropoda > Stylommatophora > Helicidae > Cepaea > Cepaea nemoralis. The sequence goes on from JACEFZ010005723.1 coordinate 381,327, forward strand.
GCAAAGGTGTTACGGACGCAGTTTGTAATTCCGCTTACCTGCTTTTGAAACACAGCTGTGACCGATTTGGCAGCAGACCATGTCGTGCTGGGTTTTAACGTTATGGTATAGAAGCTGGTCGTTCAGAAAGCAATGGCAAACTACTGAACGTAAACTTGCCAAGACATCAACAGCGGCAGCGATGTCCTGTAAATAGGATATGCAAAAAAAAAAATACTATGAGCTTGACACTGTGGCGAAGTGTTTACAAATGCAATTCTCAATTTCACAAGCAGCATTCAAAACACAGCTGCGAGCAGTTTGGAAGCAGCCGTCTTGCGCTGTTTTTCATACAATGGTATGAGTGCCGGTCATTCAGAAAGCAATGGCAAACTACTGAACGTAAACTTGTCAAGACATCACAAAATGTCAAAAAAATACTGAGGTTGACTGTGAAGTCATGTAAAGGATATGCAACTACGCTATATTTAGAGAAAAGGGTGACAGGCTAAAGAGGGGCAAATCATGGATGGGTCGGGCGGAAGATGTCGACAGACAGGTCTGCAGTCTTACCAGTATCAACCCCGGCAAGGAATGGGTGCCGGTGCCTCCAGCTTTTAAGTGCACTTTCTCCTGCATTATCACCCTCGACAGACGGTGCAGAGAGCAGAACCCTGTCGCTGTCAATGCAGAAGTCAACACGCTCATCTATGAACACTCAGATAGCCTCGAAGTGCTCATCTATACAGATGGATCTGTTGTAAAGCAGCGGAGAAGTGCGTGGGCATTTACAGCCCGTTCAGCGGGCCGAACCATTCAAGAATCCAGTGGTGCCGACTCTATGACCACGAGCAGCATGACGATGGAGGTGATGGCAGTTACACAGGCTTTCATATGGCTGGAATCACAGCATTATACTAACGTGTGTGTACTAAGTGATTCAATGAGCATGATTCAGAAGGTCGAAGCTGGACTGAGTCGCTGCGGAAGTCTGTTGTCCGTAAAGTCACCTTCATCTTCGTCCCGGGACACGCGGAAGTTGAGGGAAATGAACGAGCTGACAAACTGGCTGGCTCTGCACCCCCTGTAGATGGCCAGCCCATGGATCGTGCCGATGTTATTAACGTCCTCAAAGATATGGCGAGAACAGAGGACTTTGACGTCAGTGAATCCACATCGCTGTCCAGGATGAAAAACTTGGGAGTAAAAATCGGCCCGGTCAGACGCGAGAGGTACATCGGGAAAACAAGGCGCCTCGTCAACCAACACAGAACTAGCATTATTAGCCACCAGACGCTGATGCATATGCTGGGGGGAGGATCTGAGCACCTATGGACATGTCCGGAGTACAATGAAAATACCCCAACTGATAACTGATGATAACTGATACTATGAGAACTGTTCATAATCTTGTACCAACATACGGGTGTGAAGCCTTGACATTTAAAAAAATCGGCTGAATAGCACATATACATCTTTAAATAAAAGTGTCACAGAAGAGTGTTTAAAATTCATTGGATGACAAAGACAAAAAACAGATCTATCCAACAATAACTCAATACTGAAGAAGATTGGTTCTTTAGACACACAAAAACATAAGAGAATGAAATATTCTGGGCATGTAAAAAGACATGAATATTTGGAAAAGATAATTATAGAGGGAGGTTTACGGAGATAAGGAGAAGAGGAAGACAAAAATGTAGATGGATTCATGAATTGAAAGATAATTTAAACATCATAGCAAAAGAGGCAGGACATCTGGCTTATGATAGAGAGACATTTTGAAAGACTGCTATGGGGGGATTGGTCAACACAGCACAAGCCACTGGATGATAAATTACTATTAGGCGCTGACAGTGCCACTTCATGCTGCTGGAAACAGAATTTAAAATAGAAGTTGCATGGCCAAAAGGACAAGAGCACTCGCTGTTAAACTTCCGGTTTGCTGATGCTGAGGCAGTTGGTTCGACCACTACATTGGTCATCCTTGACTTGGGAATATAAATTACAGGTACCTCAGAAGTTGGAGTGGGTTCACCTGATGGTGAGGGGCATTGGTAATAGAAAAAGATAATCCACAAGCAAAAATAAGTTTAGTGCACTAGAAGTAGTAGCACGAGTATGGACTGTGTGTGAGTTCAAAGCGAGCGAACGAAAACAAAAAGAGGATTAAAAACAAATTATAACTTATTGAAACTACCACAAGAAACACAATATGCTGGAAACTGACAACTACAGCTGAAATTATAGACGCATCCCTGCTGGACAAATATAAGTTAATGCTCAGAACTAGCCTGAGACCACTGAAATCATCATCATCATCATCATGTAACAGGTACTTCACAGAACGTCGCTCTCACTTTCCAGGGACCATGACTGTTCTCTCCCAGCCACTGCAACTGTTAATATGGCCAACATGTTTCAGTTTTTGAGGCATGATGCTATTTATCAGCTGGTTTTCTTCAATGTTAAGATGCTTCAATGTTCAGATGCTTCAATGGTTAGATGCTTCAACGTTCAGATGCTTCAATGTTCAGATGCTTCAATGTTCATATTCTTCAATGTTCATATTCTTCAATGTTCAGAAGCTTCAATGTTCAGATGCTTCAATGTTCATGCTTCAATGTTCAGAAGCTTCAATGTTCAGAAGCTTCAATGTTCAGATCTTGATTAATGTCTGTATTTTTTTTCTTCAGTGCCCAAGATATTCTAAGAACTTTACTAAAATAGTATGAAAAATAAACTGGTATTGACCAGTACTAATGAAAGTAAAGGAAAGAATAATCTGAAAAACTCATGGACGGAGCAGCATGCGATAACTCAGGATTGGAGTAGATAAATAAGGCTGTTTTTGGCTGTTCGTGGTTCCTGGGCAAGTTTACGTTCAATAGTTTGCCATTGCTTTCTGAATGGTACCCATACCATTTCATTAAAAAAACCAACGTAAGGCGGCTTGCTGCCAAATTGCCCACAGCTGTGTTTTGAACGGGGTATGCAGGATTATGAACTGCATCCGTAACACCTTTACCATGGAGCCGGCACAATGTATCACCCCAAAACAGCTCCACTCCTGTGTCAGTGAAACACCACACGAAATGCTCATCATCTCATGTAAACTCGTGAAGGTAACAGTAATTTAGGCAAGACAAATGGCCAGAACACTGGCAACAGGTTGTCCTTCACTAGTTTGTGCAGTTCACTGTCAAGGAGACAACCGTCTGAACACACACAAGCAACCCGCACATGCATTATCACATAAGGCAACTGCCCAGAACGCTGGAAAACTAGCTGTCAGCCATTTTCTGGATTCACATTTCACTACTGTCACCGTTGACACAAGCAAAAAGCATTCTGAATGAAATTCACAGCTCAGTGTTGCACCAAACACTCATTTCAGTAGCTGGATTATGAAACAGTGTTCAATTCCAAACATCAGGAAAATGCACTAGTTGACCATGCCAGGAGAAAGTTAATTCTCTGATAAGAAGAATGTTAAAAAAAAAGTACAGGTGTCATGATTGCAAACATACCTCAAAGCTATTTGACAGAGGTGACTCCTTGTCCATGGTGGGACAGAAAGAATCCTCTTCAAACAAATTCTGATTGTCATTACCATCCATCCTGCCAATGCATACTGAATGTGTTAAACAACTAATGCATACTGAATGTGTTAAACAACAAGTTTAGTTTAGTTTAGTCGACGGATCAACATCACGGCACATGGATGTAACCCAAAAGTGCTCCATTCTACTCCTAACTCAAACCTGAGCCCAGAAAATTTCAGCTCAGCGCACGAACTTTGTAGCACCGGCGAGGATCCTGAAATACTTTGGGTAGATTTTTAACTCAAAATTTTGCCCGGGCAGCACCATTAGGCTACTCTTGTTCGATTTCCAACTGCCTAGGGATATTTTACGTGCGCAACAATGCACACTAGCATCCGATCTCACTAGCCAGAGACCAGGGGAAATTTTTGTTACTAGAAGTCCACATGAAAAAAATCCCAGCCCTCATGGGGGCTTGAACCCAGGACCTCCAGCACTCGAGGCAGACACCATAACCTTGAGACAACTCATCCCCCAGTTAAACAACAAATACATACTGAATGTGTTAAACAACAAATACACATTGAATATGTTAAACGACAAATACACATTGAATATGTTAAACAACAAATACATACTGAATGTGTTAAACGACAAATACACATTGAATATGTTAAACGACAAATACACATTGAATATGTTAAACAACAAATACACATTGAATGTGTTAAACGACAAATACATACTGAATGTGTTAAACAACAAATACACATTGAATATGTTAAACGACAAATACATACCGAATGTGTTAAACAACAAATACACATTGAATATGTTAAACGACAAATACATACCGAATGTGTTAAACAAGCACAGTTATTATAATACAACAACCTAGAAAACAGATTAACTGCAAGCACCCTGTGCTTTCAACTGACAATCTTCAATTTCAAGCCTTGTCAATTAAAACCAGAAACCATACATTTGGCTCTGTTTATTTTTCCATGTTCCCATGATCTTCCATATGCTTCTGCAACCAATTGACCGCAACCGCTGCTTATCTCCATCACCCGAGCACCATATGTTCACTATAACTGACTGCAGATGTTAATCATGTTTTCAGAGGCTAAAGTGTACTTGCAAGCTAAACAAAGACTTAAGTTTTTTTAATTTCACAATCTCTAGTTTTCTACAGTTGCCTGGTTCTTAATCTGCCAGACAAACAGGAAATCCCTCTAATACATTGTGAATGGCATAGCAGGCTGACAGTTTATCAGGCTGACTAACAGAGGCATAGCTTATGAATAATAGAAAACAGATAAAGCTAATCATACTGCAGCAACTGTCGAAGGGATGCGAAGTGACACATGAAAGCAAAATGATAAACTTCACAGCATTGGGTATTATCTCATATGGCTAGGTCTCGTTCCACAGAGTAACCTGCTGAAAGTGTCACACAGAACTGTAGATACAGCAATGATCTTCTGAAAAGATTGCACCTGTGAACCAAATTATGGAATCTTAAAACGAACCCACGACTTTTGCAACACGAGGCATGTGGCTTAACCACAGACAGTCCTGTGAAGTGACACCTACTAAGTCACACCATTATAAGCAGAGGCAGAAAACACTAAACATAATTCAGGAACCAACCCCTTTTTCTCTTGTTGTTGCATATACAGGCTAAGAAAATGATAGAAAGTTCAAGCATCAGTTAAAATGTCCAGGCTTCACGGTGACTGACGCCCTGGATTTTTCTACCCCTGATGTAAACATGTGTGATACTGGTAAACAGATATCTTTGTTAGTTCTATAGAAATGGTGAACTGAGCTGATAAACTTCTTGAGTAACCAAAATAGGAGACGAGTGCTGATGGATAACCTCAAGTGCTCTACAGACGGTCCTCAGGTTCGAACAATCAAAGCCAGTTTCCATGGTGATGGTGATGTGGACACAATTCGTAATGCCGCTTACCTGCATCCGAAACACAGCGGTGATCAATTTGGCAGCAGACCGTGTCTCGTTGGTTTTAACATGTTGGTATGGAAGCAGGTCGTTCAGAAAGCAATGGCAAAATACTGAACGTAAAACTTGCCAAGACATCAATAATGGCAGTACAATGATGGTGTTGACTGCAACATCCTGTAAAGGATAACCAACTTTAAAAAAAAAAGGTTTAAGTAGCAGATGCAAAATAATCACAGAACGCAAGACTATCAAGAAGGCTAAATACATATTGGAAGTCACCACTGCAGAGACCAGATTTCTTTAGTGAGCTATGAACAACGGTTTGTATATTACTAACTTCTCTTTTACTGTCTTCACCAAATCTTTGACGATCAAATTAACACAATTAAAGAAGTAACGAAACAGTGAAAGCCTCCCTAAGGCAATCATTTCTTTTCGATAAAACCAACATTAACATCTCCTGAGGGTTTCATAACACCAAATCTCATACTATCTCCGTGAATGAGTTATCCATAATCAGAAAGCAAACAGGGGAATCTATGGGCATAGACCTGGATAGAAAGACTTGTTGACTTGTTGCACTGTACAAACATCAAGGATGTGTGACCTGATACTTTTTTTTAGACTCTTAGGGACTTAATTGGGATCTTCATCAAACTAACTACTACATTTGTCTTAGTGATGGCTGTCGGGGGGGGGGGGGGGGGGGGGGGGGGGGGGGGAAGAAAATTCTTTCGTGGCGACTGCACTAGCCAGGCAGCCTTAATTCCTCAGGCTCAAAGACCCCTCTGCCATACACCGCAAAGTACTAATACTATGTTGGCAGTAAATGACAGTTTTATGACAGATGGCTCACTCATAATTAATTGGTTAAATTAATATCTTCATTAAGTAACCAATTAGACAGTTGGATCAAGAAACCAATGAACGTGATTTTCACAGATATGTTGTTAGAATTTTAAACCAAACTTAAAATTTTTGTTGTTTATGGAAGTAGCCATGATATATCAAGAGTTTAGAAGAGTTTTATGCAGAAATAAAGAATGAACTATTATATTACTGTTCGTTAGCAATTGGCGAGTTAATAATTTTTTAATATTATTATTTAAATAACAATAAACAAATGCATCATATGATCATAGATACGATACAGTAGACAGAATAGCGAGCTTTTAGATAATAACTCCCACCTTACTGTGTGTGTTTAACATGGAACTGGTGGAACGAATTCAACATCCAGCCGTTGTGATCCTACATTACAAAAACCCGTGCAGTGCAGGCTGAAGGAATGGTTCTGTTGAAACTTGAGTTAGTAATGTAATTGATTGAGTCGGATAAATCGTCAGGGAATTTGAATTATTTTCACCGATACAAGCAGAGTAGAACAAACTTCTCGGAAATCAAATAAATTTCCTAAGCACTTCTTATGTATCAAAAAATGCAGATTGTTAATTTAACAGGACCTGGTGAACAACAGGCCAAGTTATACATAATTGATGATTTGGATATTGCCATTGATCTGTTAATCGCTTGCCATTGCCGTCTGTTATGTTTACGGACGCCAGTGAAAATTGTAACCAGGATGGAAATCCAGGAACTTATTAACCGTTATAATTTTATTTCTTCCACTTTTTGCATGTTCAAAGCTTCGAAATCTGTCGATTTCAATCAAAAACATATTTGAAAATAGAATAACGATAAACTGTGTAAGCCAGAATAGATAATTTTTAACTAATATGAATGAAAATCGAATTATTTCCAGATTCATATCAGACTTCAATTTTCTGTGTTGAGCTGACCTCTATCATAGTTCAGTTAAGAGCCGACATCACATCACTCAAGACATTCCCATACACGCTTCATCCCCAACTTGCAGCGAAGACTCTTCAAACAGCCAGCGAAAAGTCCCAATACTAATGGTACCGTAATGGTACCAGCTGCAGTCTCTTGTGTTCTTCTGGCCTTTCCTCTAAGTACTGAGTCTCGGCCATATGGGATACAGTGCAATGAAGGTGATCCCCGCGCCTTTGAACACCTAACAACAATTAACATAACATTCTTTGGTAACTCCATGCTGCACCATTCTCATTCGACACTCCAGTCGATGATGATTTATGTTTATCCACACCATTCGCATGATCTCAAGGGGCTCTGACCACGCCTGCCTTATCATGACCAATTCCCTACCCGGCGTTCCAGACCCAGCCATTCTGCCCCCCTGCTCGTTTCCCGCCACACCAGAATGTACTCTGTACATAAACACCCATCATTTCAAACAAAAGACGGTAACCAAATATCAAGGAGAGCGGCACCGGCACAAGGAGAATGCTATAATATTGACAGACCACAACAGTTCATTATTCTGCGCCTCAAAACAGGACATATTTAGCTCCACAGTCACATGTATACATAATTTAATATTTGCAAATCAGCCATGTTATGTTACGTTAATTGTTGTAAGGTGTTTAAAGGCGCGGGGATCACCTTCATTGCACCGTATTTTATTCCATATGGCTCAGCCTCTTTGTGCCACTCAGAGAGGTCTGCCGACTTCACTGCTCATTGGGCATTCCCATTTGTGCGCAGTCCTCCGATACATCACATGCTTACTGCTCCCAAGAAGAATTGATTACGATACTCTTGTCATCCTCTTATTTTCCCCACTCTTACAAATGCTGCTGCTGTATCCCAAAAGAACACTGTGCATGAACTCCGTAGCTCTGGCGAGAATCGAGTGTATGTATTACGTAAATCAGCCATGTCCACGTGTGGCTTGGCTTCCCAGACAGCAGATCGCGTACTAAAGACTGTTCCGAATATAAAATATCAAGACCAGCCTTTGGTCCAGAGAAACAACTGTAGAAGCAAACATTTACTAACCACTGGGTGAACTAAACAAGACAATGAAATCTTTCCGGTGGTCACTTCATATTTCTGTTTTTTCTCTTCCTATAAGGTGGTAAAATAAATGAAGACTGTCTCTTTTTGATGTATGTGATAATTTGTCTCTGTCTTAGACTCTTTCAAACATTTAGATTACATATTGTGGCTATCCAAAGAATGTTCAGCATTTTTCTGTCGAATCAAATCTATGAGACCTCAGTCGATGATTTAGCTTATTTATTAATTGTCCACTGTTGACAGTCAAATGTTAATACTGGTTCATTTTTACATTCAAGATTAATTTTTCTAACATCCGATGACAGGATTTATTGCATAAGATGTTCTTCATTCTATAGAATGCCGTCTTTGCTTGTCCTATTACGTTCTTTACCTGGGTAATATGTCTTCAGTCTGGTGTTATCCACGTATCTAGATGCCTGAATGTATGTAATTTCCTATTAAGTTTTTACCATTGACTTAAACTGTACATTTAGGCATGATCAATTTCCTAGATATTACAATTACATCGGTCTTCCTATTATTCAAACCGAGGTCCATATTTTCACTTTCTACAATCACTGTATTTTATCATTTTCTGTAGTTCATTTTGATTTGTTGCTGTCAAGACTGCTTCAACAGCGTAACTAAGTTATTTAAATTATGACCACCTGCCGCTATCCTTGGCATTCTTTCTATAGATCTTATTGTGCGCTCATTGTATAATGAAAGCAGTAACAGCGGCACGCCGGTCTCTCTGGCCGAGGGGTTACAACACTTTCTCCGTAATCCCGTTTATCAAGCAGAGTCTCGTAGCGAGAGAGAACTGGGAGCGGTTCGACCCCCGCTGGTGACTTGCGCGATACTGAGCCGGTCGCTCAGAAAGCAATGGCAAACTACTGAGCGTAATCTTGCCAAGAAATCAACAGACAGCTGAAAGATGCTGCTGTTGACAGCGATGTCCTGCAAAGGATATGCAAAAAAAAAAAAAAAAAAACAGCGGCATTCCGGTGGCTAGAGGAGACTACTGCAACACACGTGGTGTTCATTACGGATTCCAACAATATGCTTAGCAAGGTGGAGAAAGGAATGTTTAGCGTGGAATGGCTCTCGGTGCTTCAGATGTCACAGATTGAGAGAATTGTATGGATATTTTGCCCTGGCCATGTGGATGTACGGGGGAATGAACAGGCTGATGGGCTAGCAGGGAATGCACCTCTTGGTGGTATCTGTCCTATGGACAAGGGGGAGGTGGTCGTGCGATTGTGGGACCAGGTGGAGAAGGCGGAGAAACAGATTGAGAACCCATATGTGGAAAGAATGAGATTGCGGGGAATCGACAGGGGTTTTGGAAGAATCTCAAAACTTAGAGGGAAGACCAGGAGAACATTTAATCAGATAGCTGTGGGAACGATTAGTAGTATTACTCTTCGCTGGCTGTTGAACGAGGGGACTGAGCACGTATGGGAATGTCCTGAGTGCAGTGATGTCGATTCTTGACTCAATTCAACTCAACTGTATAATGAAAACATAAGGAGATAGTACGTAGTCACCCTTCCTAATGCACTGACAAGTTTGTAAACGTATGTTGATTCTTATAGCTGCTGTTTTTGCCAATATATGTTCTTTATTATTCGCAGAACATTGCCACAAATGTTCATCTGTTCTAGCAGTTAAATTATGCCCACATACGCTTTTGTGTAATCTATGAAACATAAGTACAGATATCTTTTTACCTCTCTAGTTCTTTCTAATGCTGCCCTAAGAAACTATATGACACTGTTTGCATCCTTTCTCTTTACAAACTCACATTGCTCATCACTAAGCTCTAATTCACTATTATTTCTAACTCTTTTCATAATTATTCCCACTAACAGTTTTGTCACGTGACTTATAAGGCATTTGGTGCGACGATATTCACATTCTAGAACATCTGGTTTGGTTGGTCTAGTTATAAATAAGGATTTTAACAGGGCATCAGGGCTGTATTCACAACTGTAGATGTCATAAAGAGACTGTTGCATGATTACTATGGCAGTAAGTTTCTGGTCTAGTTTTGGCTCCATTAAACTGTGTGTGAATCTCTTTGAAACAAAAATGTAGTCAGTTTGCATACGAACATTATCTCCATGACTTTTCCAAGTCCTTAATCATCAAGGATCGTGTTTGATTAGGTGTTACATATTATCATGTCACGAGATTCTGCCCATGCTATTAATCTTTCACCTCGCTCATGTCTTTCACCTATTCCATAAGTTACACAGTGAAGTTTTTCATTATATAATTTTGCATTAAATCCAGATATACCCAAGTCAGCAAAACGACAGATAATAAACAGCATATTCACACCAACCCTATGCTACCAATCTCAAACTTGGACTTTATCCAAATCACACTCTCGCAAAATCAACACCTGCGAGATGAAATGCCTGAGGAGAACTCCCAACTTAACAATCCGAGGCTGAGTAAGAAATGCTGTTATCAGACAGACAGTGGGATCAACACCTTGTGCCACATTTATTGAAAGACAGAAGATCACGTGGTTTGGCAATGTCGTTAGAATGCAACACCAACAACTATCACGCATCGAGTATGCCCTGGCCATCCTCACTGTCAGTCCTACACAGATTGGAAGACTTGAAAAGGTACAAAACGAAGCCATGCGCATCATTTTGGGCTGCACGAGAGACACCAGCTGTGAAGCAATGAGATACCTCCTTGACTTCCCAACAATGGAACACAGGATCAAGATCTGGAGAGCTCGTGCATACTTAAAAATAAGTGCAGATGAGCAGCACCCTCTGCATGACGCTATATTCAGAGAAAAGGGTGACAGGCTAAAGAGAGGCAAATCATGGATGGGTCGGGCGGAAGATGTCGTCAGACAGGTCTGCAGTCTTACCAGTATTAACCCCGGCGTGCCGGTGCCTCCAGATTTTAAGTGCACTTTCTCCTGCATCATCACACTCGACAGACGATGCAGAGAGCAGAACCCTGCCGCTGTCAATGCAGAGGTCAACGCGCTCATCTATGAACACTCATAGCACCGAAGTGCTCATCTATACAGATGGATCTGTTGTAAAGCAGCGGAGAAGTGCGTGGGCATTTACAGCCCGTTCAGCGGGCCGAACCGTTCAAGAATCCAGTGGTGCCCACTTTATGACCACGAGTAGCATGAAGATGGAAGTGATGGCAGTTACACAGGCTTTCATATGGCTGGAATCACAGCATTATACCAACGTGTGTGTACTAAGTGACTCAATGAGTATGATTCAGAAGGTCGAAGCTGGATCTGTAAGTAGACAGTGGACTGAGTCGCTGCGGAAGTTTGTTGTCCGTAAAGTCACCTTCATCTTCGTCCCGGGACATGCGGGAGTCGAGGGAAATGAACGAGCTGATAAACTGGCTGGCTCTGCACCCCCTGTAGATGGCCAGCCCATGGATCGTGCCGATGTTATTAACGCCCTTAAAGAAATGGCGAGAACAGAGGACTTTGACGTCAGTGAATCCACATCGCTGTCCAGGATGAAAGACTTGGGAGTAAGAATTGGCACGGCCAGACGCGAGAGGTACATCGGAAAAACGAGGTGCCTCGTCAACCAACACAGAACTGGCACTATTAGCCACCGGACGCTGATGCATATGCTGGGGGGGGGGGGGGGAGGATCTGAGCACCTATGGACCTGTCCGGAGTGCAATGAAGATACCCCAACTGATAACTGAACCAACAACTACCATCACTGGCCTTACATCAAAGATCATCTGCGATGAGACCAAGAGGACGCCCAAGAAGAAAATGGATTGACGACATCAAAGACATTGTACAATAACACAAAATGACACTATCCAGTGCCGCCCACCGGGCGCTGGAGTGCAAATTATTCCTCCCCACGACGCTTGACGGCAGAAGTGGAAGATGATGATGATTATGACTTTTGCATTGAGATCTGATATTTCAAAATTGAGCATTTATCCAAAGCTAGTTTGCTAAGATGTATCGTTATTTACCATTTGCATATTACTCCATTTTCACTTGCATATTATTCTATATTCCTTTCCTTTATGTTTAGTATCTTTCAAAACATTGGCTTTTGCTTATTATTCCAATGTTATTTGCTTTTATTGAAATGTTTGTTGGCTTATTATTCCATTTGTCGTTCTCTTGCCATTCTATTTTAGCTTTCCTCATTATTCCATTGTTTGCTTGCTTATTAATCAATTTTTCGTTTGCATATTATTAATTGTTGATTTGCTAATAGTTACTGGTTTGCTAATAAATCAAGCATTGCTTAATATTGGGTTGCTTAATACTTTTCGTTTGCTTATTGTTCAATGTTTAGTTTGCTTGCTATTCTACAGCTGCGGCGATTTGATAGCAAACCGTCTTGCTTTGGTTTCCATGCAATGGTATGAGTGCCCGTCGTTCAGAAAGCGATGGCAAACCACTAAACGCTAACTTGTCAAGGAATCACAAAAAGCCAAAAACTGCTGGAGTTGACTGCTGTGCCCTGTAAAGGATGTGTAACTAATTTTAACTTGCTATTATATTATCAATTTGCTTACACTTCCATTTTTCGTGTGTCTATTATTTCATCTTTCATTTGCTTGTTCTTCTATGTTCCGTTTGTTTATTATTCTGTCTTTCATTTGTTTATAAGTCCAATAGTAACCCCATGAAGATTGTGCTAAGAATCATCATGCAAAGAATTAGGAAGACAATACAACCCGAAATAAGAGAACAATGTGGGTTTGTAGAAGGCAAGGGTACAGTAAATGCTGTGTATATGCTGAGAATATTAATGACACGATTCGTAGAAGTAAACAAAGACCTACATCTTTATTGTCTGCAGAAAGGCTGTCGATAAATTCCACATGATTAAGATGCTTGGAGATCTACAAAATGATGGGAACGACCTCAGACTTATAAAAAACATATATTGCAAACAAGCTGCAATAAAGACTGAAAATGAAGTAGGTCAAGATCAGCTTATTAAGAGAGGTGTGCGACAGGGATGTGTAATGTCTCCAGATTTGTTTTCTCTATACAGTGAAAATACTTTCTGCAATTTAGAAGATATGTGACGAATCACAATTGGGTGACGTAATATCAATAACATTAGATATGTGAATGATATAGTACTGATTACAGACAATGAGCAGGATCTGGAACGTTTAGTAGATGTGACTGTTGCACACAGTGAACAACTAGGGTTAGAATTAAATTGTAAAAAGACATAGATTATGGTAGTCACTAGGAAGAAAGAAATACCACAATGTAATATACAAGTAAATGGGACTGTTCGTAAACAGGTGAATCGGTACAATTATCTTGGAACAGTCATAATATCTCATGGGAGATGCCATGAACAAATTAGAACAATTATCGCTATGGCGAAGGTAGCCTTTTGCAAGATGGAAAACATACTGACCAATAAAAATATGTCATTTGCAAACGAGAAAAAGAATGTTGAACTGCTACATAGAACCTATACTTTTATATGGAAGCATGGACAATGAGCAGACAAGCTGAGAAACATATGATGGCTGTGGAAATGTGGTTTATGAGGAAAATGCAAAGAACACCAAGGACAGACAGAAAAACCAATAAGCAAGTCTTACAAGAAACACATGAAACCCGTAAACTGATTAGAACAATTAGACGTAGACAGTCACAATTTTTGGGACACATTATGAGAAAAAATAAATTGGAGAACTTGATGACAATTGGCAAGATTAAGAGAGCAACAACAAGAGGAAGGCAGAGAAGTAAATACCTGGATGTCTTGGCCACATGGTATGGTCGAGACAAGAACATAGATCTGAACCACGACTCTGGTGTTCGTGTAAGATGGTGAAACATGACCGCCCACGCGTATCGGCATGGCACATGATGAATGAATGAACCCCATTTATATGACGATAATTTCGGCATTGTTTCTTAATTTTTTAGCGTTGACATTTCACACATTTTCATAACGACGGTGTTATAAATATCCAATCGACGTTTTAATTTCCCACTTTTCTTAGTTTTCTTATGTACACCAACATCTATCTGCTTCAAGCTGCTAAAAGTTAGAACGGTGTATTCTCTTCATCACTCATGATGCATGTGACAGATTCGCACATGCTACAAATATTCTTGTGTGGGTAGATGAATGTTAAAACTTGTTATTTTCCGCATCACTCATGATGTGTGTGACAGATTCACACCCATCCATCATGTGCCATGCCGATAAGCGTGGGCGGTCATGTTCTGCCATCTCACTCGATCACCAGAGTCGTGGATCAGCTCCGTATTCCAGTCTCGACCATGCCACGTGGCCAAGCCATCCGGGTATATACTTCTCGATCTTCTCCTGGGTCTCTTCCCTTCGATCTTGCCAGTTGTCACCAAGTTCTCCACACATGCTACAAATATTCTTGAGTGGGTACATGAATGTTAAAACTTGTATTTTCTGCATCACTCATGATGTGTGTGACAGATTCACACGTGCTATAAATATTCTTGTGTTGGTAGATGAATGTTAAAATCTGTATTATTTGCATCATTCGTGATGTGCGTATGGCAGTTTCACACGTGCTACAAATATTCTTGTGTGAGTAGGTGAATGTTGAAATCTGCATTCTCTGCATCATTCATCATATGCGTACCGGCAGACTGGACAGACTGGCACAAAGTAAAAGTAACACTGGGTCGTGAGTGCAGAGAATGGGCAGCGGGCCTCATAGAGTTTGAGGTGCAACAATTGATCCAGAGTAATACTGGGTCGTGAGTGCAGAGAATGGGCAGTGGGCCTCATAGAGTTTGAGGTGCAACAATTGATCCAGAGTAATACATACATACAAGGTGAGATATTGATCTATATTCGGCCTCTACTACGATACAAAGATGTGTGTAAGCGGGACATGATTGATACAGGCATTGATAATGCACAGTGGAAGCAAGTCGCCGCTGAACGTGTTGCATGGAGGGCAAAGATCAGAAATGGAATAAAGACAAAGGAGAAAATTATTGCAGATAAGTCACACACCGAGCGTGTAAGACGTAAGATGGTGCATGATGGTGGAAATGACCACGTGTTCACATGACCCTCTGTGAACGGACATTTACAGCGCGAATTGGCCTTATCAATCACATTCGCTACCGCCATAGGTAAAAGTTATGCCTTTTTAAAGCACAAACTATCGTCTGACAAGACGGCAAAGTGCCAATGAGTGATCCATACTGATGAGTCAGTGGTGAGAAACAGACGGAGTGGTTGAGGTTTCATTGCAAAAGCTAATGGACGATTCTTGAAAAAGGAGAGTATGGCATATGAGTTTTTGACCTCCAGCATGAGAATGGAGGTGCAGGCAGTCACAGCGGCATTTCTTTGGTTAGAGGAAAACACTGCAACACACAGTGTCTTCATTACGGACTCAAGGAGTCTGCCTGCCTGCCTGCCTGCCTGCCTGCCTGCCTGCTTGTCTGTCTGTCTGTCTGTCTGTCTGTCTGTCTGTCTGTCTGTCTGTCTGTCTGTCTGTCTGTCTGTCTGTCTGTCTGTCTGTCTGTCTGTCTGCCTGTCTGTCTCTATTTACACTCGATGTGATAAACATATTCTCAGTCTGATATTTTCGGCATAAACACATTCAAGACAGTGTCCGCCTGTCTATCTCTCTGTCTGCTTACTTCTTTTTCTTCTTCTTCTTCTTCTTCTTCTTCTTCTTCTTCTTCTTCTTCTTCTTCTTCTTCTTCTTCTTCTTCTTCTTCTTCTTCTTCTTCTTCTTCTTCTTCTTCTTCTTCTTCTTCTTCTTCTTCTTCTTCTTCTTCTTCTTCTTCTTCTTCTTCTTCTTCTTCTTCTTCTTCTTCTTCTTCTTCTTCTTAATAATTCATTTCTTATTCTCCTTTTTTTCTATCCGTCTCGCCTTTATATTACCACGCATCGTCTTATCAGAATTACCCTCATCTGGTTTGGTTTATCGTTTTCTAAAATAGGTATTTGTGGTACCAGAACTCAAAGGCTTATTGACCATGTTTCTGTGATGGTCAAAGACACACTGAATGGAACGTGTGCGCGTCTGTATTGTAACTTATTAGCTTTTGTTGATGAAAACACCATTCTCTTTACAAAAAAGCTTTCAAGTAGGTGGTGCTATGTTACTGCAATATGTGAAGTATGTCAGCCTGTCTGTGTGTCTGTAACTGTCTGTCTGTTGAAAATAAAGTTTGTTAGTTCCTTCTGTCTGTCTGTAATTCTAATTCTGCAGAACATGTTTCTCCTTGTTGAAGGTGAGAATTTCGCTCATGTCCTGATGCTTAACTAATTACGCAGCAAGAGACAACTTGGCTCATGTGAAACAACCAGATAAAGACTCGTAGTCGCATGTCCTTTACTAAAGGACGTCGCAGTCAACCCTAGCATGTATTAGCTGTTTGTGATTTATTAGGAAGTTTTACGTTCAGTAGTTTGCCATTGCTTTCTGAACAGACGACGTTCATACCATTGTGAAAATCAACGCAAAGCGATCTGCTCCCAAACAACCAACGGTTGACTTCGAGCCCGGTATGTCAGCAATGTGAAAATGCGCTCACTATCCTCTCTCTCTAACCCTCTCTCTACCACTCTCTCTATCTCGTTCTATCTCTCTCGCTCATTCTATCTAGCTCTGTCTCTCTCGCTCATTTTATCTCGCTCTCTCTAACCCCCCCCCCCCCCCTTCTCTCTCTCTCACTATTTCTCTACCTCTGTCTTTCTCACTCTCTCAATATCTTTCGTTCTCTCTCACTATATATATCTATCCCTCTCTCTCTCTCTATTTTTTTTATCTCTACCTCTCTCTCTACCTTTCTCTCTCTACCTCTCTCTCTCTCTCTCTCTCTCTCTCTCTCTCTCTCTCTCTCTCTCTCTCTCTCGATCTCCCTTTACCTCTCAGATGAGTGATTGGAAGGGCAGAATGTAAGATGGGCCTGTGTGCCCAATTAGTGACCCTTTGAAAAAAAAAAGTCCGTTCGTCCATTCTACCCCCTTTCTCTCTCTCTCTCTCTCACTCTCTCTCTCTCTCTCTCTCTCTCTTATCTCTATACCCCGTCTCTACCCCTCTCTCTACCATTATCTCCAACTTTCTCTCCACCTCTATATCGCTCTCTCTACCCTCTCTCTACATCTCCCACTCTACATCTCTCTCTGCCTCGTTAGCTCTCTCTCTACTCCCTGCCCTATCTCTCACTCTCTCTCACTCACTCTCTCTCTCTCTCTCTCTCTCTCTCTCTCTCTCTCTCTCTCTCTCTCTCTCTCTCTAAGCCAAAGAGAAATAACAAGAGATATCCTGAAAATAACTTCCAAATACTAGTTAGAAAATAAAACAACATCACATGTAAAGTACGTTTATTCGTCAGATATGAAATCCCCCGACCGAGTAAAGGCCAAACAAGGCTTACTACTAGTGCCAAATCTGTGTTGGTTGACGAGGCCCATCATTCTCCCTGTGCGCCTCTCATGCCCGGCCGTGACAGTTCTTACTTCTAAGTTTTACATTCTGGGCAACTTTGTGGATTCACTGGCATCAAAGTCCTCCGCTCTCGGCATCTCTGTAAGGGCATTAATAACATCGGCACAAACCAAGGGCTGGCCATCTGCAAGGGATGCAGAGCCAGCACGTTTATCAACTCGTGTATTTCCTTCAGCTCCCGCATGTTCCGGAGCGAAGATGAAGATAACTGTATGTACAACAGTACATTGTCTACGTTCAGAACCCGCCTCAACATTTCAGAGCATGCTCATTGAATCACTTAGTACACAGAAAGACTAATATAAGAAACGCCAGCTTCATCAACATGGCAGAGACGATTGAAGAGTCATGACCGTCGATGTCTGCCCCAAACAAAGAACCCATAGAAGAAGGTAAAAAAGATACATTTGAGATTCCAAGTATCTCCCCCGATGTGTCTCCACCTTGACGTGGTGGGGGAGCTTGCGTGTCCCATAGACCCCATTTTGCTTGCCGATGGGTGAAAAATTACATATCGGACAGCTTATGGGATAGGGACCAGACTAAGAGAGACACAACCTGCTGCTCTGCAGGCATAGACTGAGGATAGCAGTCAAAATTTAAAATGAGGTGCACAAAGGCAGAATTTCTTGGTCCGGACAAAACTCTTAAGGCTCCCTGTCGAGGGCTGTGGCTGAACGCCTCTAAGCCACAAACCCTCGGATCTTAGAGCCAGGCTGATACCCGTCTACCGGAAAATAGAAACATGATACTGAGCAAGCTACATGCTCAGGTCTGATACATGTTCGAAGGCTCCCAGCTGGGGAATATGAGAGTTTCCCGGATGAAGGGGCCTGGCCGTTTCCCGTTCACTGCTGCACGAAGGTAAGGTGCTGAGCCGGCAGCACATGTAGCCTACCTCGTGAGCGAGTACAAAAAAGTCAGAAAAGTGCCCCAGTCGAAGGGTTACGGAAACTGTCTGTATCCAACTCATAGAGAGTGTAGACAAAAGTGGAATAATGTCTCATCAACGCGAAATGGTACGCACGGCGAGCGAACCTATTGCGTGGTCTGAAGTCACAAGCAAAAGCTTACCGAGTGGATGTCACTCGCAGTCTGACCGCTCCTGGTGTGTGATTGAGCGATCAGTGGCAAGTGGGATGCCCAACACATGGAAGTGAGGAACTAAAGCAGCCATGAGCAGGACGTGGAAACTCCTTGAGTGAGCCCAGTCTCAGAGCAATATGTGCCGGCTCTGCAATTATGGAAGCCTCCTTGGATAGCGAGATAATGCCCATGGACTGCCCCTGCCTTCCCTTGAGGGCAGACCACGATATCGTTGATCGTTCTATCTTGATCAGCTGAGATGTGGGTGACATTACAACAGTCTAACGTGTCTCGAAACCAGAGGAAGGTTAACCTCACTAAAAAATGCCCGCCGGAAGTCGGAAGTGTCGTCCTACGGGTGGCAAACTAAAAATTGACACTACGCATTTACGTCCGAGTCAAATGTCTCGTCCGAATGTCTCCCGTGCTAGGAACAGCTCTGACTACCTAGTTTCCGAATGCCGCTCTTGTTCGGAACAGCTCTGACTAGATAGTTTTCCGAATGTCCGCCGTGCCTGGAACAGCTCTGATGGGTACAAGGACAAGCACATGTCCGAAAACTCGCTTAGTGGAAACCAACCGCAGAGCTGACTGGTTTGTGCAGGAACGGCCCAGGGCGAGCGAAATGCCCAATATATTGAAGTGAGGAATTAAAACGGCCATGAGCAGGACGTGACGATTCCCTCGGTAAACCCAGCACCAGAGCGTTATGTGCCGGCTCTGCAATTATGGAAGCCACCCAGGATGGCGGAAAATGCTATGGACTGTCCCTGCCTTCACTTGAGGGATGACCGTGTAGTCTTCGACTGTTCCAACTAGACCAGCTGAGATGTGGATGGTACCACAAAAGTGAGAGTCTCCCAGGATTGCTAACCTGGTCAAAAATGCACGCTAAAAGTCGGATGTGTTGGCCTGAGGGTTTCGACCCGAGGGTGCCTAACCAGACACACCGCAATCACATCTGAAAAAATCACTCCGGATGAACGCAAAGAAGAAGAAGAAGATTCCAAGTATGGGAATCATATGTCAAGGTTCATACTAAAATGTACAGACATCTAACAGTCCTGGTATAACAATACAGCTTGCTTCTTAATGTGATTAGACATCGGAGGAGCTGCTAAGAAGACAAAGAGGGGAAAAAGAACTCCCCCAAGCGATTATATTAATGACATGTATTTAAATGTAAACAACAAATAAAAATTAACAATACTCTAAAATCGATATTTATATGCATTAACGCTCACATTTAGACTCAAAACTGGTGATATGCAGTTTGATTCACTCATCGATAATGTTACATATTTGTAATGCATTGTGAATATTCTAGAACATTCTGGAAGATGTATATGCTTATGTTAAATTAATGTTTCCGGGTAATGGCAATTGCAAACTCTTTGTAGTTGATACGACCGTCACCATTGAGGTCAGCTGTACGTATCATGGCGTCTGCCTCCTCCTCCGTCATGCGCTCTCCCATGTTAGTTACTATATGGCGCAACTCAGCAGCCGAGATGAAGCCGTTGTGATCGCGGTCAATCAATCTAGGAAATAAGCAATGGAGACATATTTCAATTTGATCTAAAGTACATTATAACAGACAAATTAAAGACCCTAATAAATAAACTAGCAGGCATTTATTATGAACCACCACAATTATAACCAAGGCTAAAAAAGCCGGTACGCGAGGTGGAAACACATAAACACATTAACAAATATGGATTGGCATTTATGGAAGTCAAAGAAATAAGTAGAGATTAGAGGACAGACTAGACAGCATAACAATTAAAAATTATAGTTACTATACCGGGATTCGAACCCATTATGACGACGGCGCCTTGCTGCAGGAACAAAGTTTATTTTGACGCATGGCCACATGGCCACCCATAAAAAGGCATAATCATTAGAGAGGTTTATCATACGTCTGAAGCCACAACTATAGAATATGGACAGATTTAGTTTGAATCCAAAGAAACCGCTCCATAAATGCCACAATTTAATATTAACACAGCAGAGGTAAAAACAACACACACGCACACGCACACACACACACGCACACTCACACACACACACACACACACACACACACACACACACTAACACACCAGACAGCAATGCTGTGCCCAGTATATTACGAACATTTAAAGACGAGACATGATTGATCAAGTCTTATGTAGTAAACGAAATACACAGCAATACCGGTTGTTACGAAACCATAGATGTCACCAAAACAGTACACACACACAAATCCACAAATATTGATTGACACTCATAGAATTATAAGAAAGAAGTAGACATTATAGGACACACTAGGTAACATACTTTACTGAGATTTCGAATAATATATTCTCCTCCTGACATATAAAAATGAGTGAATACAATCACAACGCGGGTTTTTAAACAGAAACCAATATAAACAACGGTGGAAGAAAACATATTAAGTAAGTGTATGTTAAGTAGTTAAAACTACAAGAGAAACAAAAATATTACAGAACAGTAACTGTGGTCTGGAAGTATGGTAACCGATACGGGCGATAATAACAGAATAACAACAATAAGAATATAATATAATTTGCCCTGAAGTAGTTTCCTGCCATGGGTCATGGTGTGACAACGTCATCATATTCTGAAGTCCTGAGTGCAGGGGGGGGGGGGGGCAGGTGGTCAGTCTTTCCCTCATTTAGCAGGCGACGAGTCAATGCGTCGAACCCTCGCCCGACCGTGGTCATGACGTTATCAGCGCAGCACCATACACACTCCCCTAACGCATCCGCTTACCATATATATATGGTCTGGTCAGGTCTTAGTCAGATATGACTGAGCTACCGTATAACAGTAGACGGTACTACCTGGTTTCTGTTAGCGCCGAACGTTGGGCGGCGCTTACCAAACCCGACACCCCATATTGTGCCAACGGCTTCGGGCGGAAGAGCGCAATTGGGAGGGTACAAGCCTTACCCTGGTGCGAGGAAATGCAAGCTAAAGACAAAATTGTCATGGCAGGGCAGACCAGGCCCTAAGCCTTGGTTGGCAACTGGTCTAGGATCGAAGCTCCGACAGGCGGACAGTTAGAGCATTGCTTTGCTGATCCGGCAGCTTCTGCAGCTTGTCTTGTTCCAGATGTAGGGGTGTTACCTTTCCTCTGGAGTGAACTGGGCAGGCCGAGAGAGGGATCATACTGCATGGGCAACACATGATCTCTATATTTTAGCCCAGGCTTTGTGCTATGGAGAGGCAATAACTCCATCCCTGGTCTTAACTGGTCTCGGAATCAAAGCGAGAGGCAACTGTTACGGGTTATAAGTCCTTGTCAGTTGGCGTAGACATGGGGCCCCACGCGTTGCCTCTGACGGTGGGAGACACCTATAGGTGTCACTGATCAGCTACCGCCCGCCTCAAGCTGGGCAGCCCCCAGCCAATTGGGTGCTGATCCGCCACAGCCTGCCTGCTTCAATGGGTGCTTGGGGCTAGGACAAAATCTGAATCGCAGGCTGTAAAACCAATGCACCAGGTACAAACAAAAATAAACATAGAAACCTCAAGCTACGGCTTGCAACCTGGAACGTGAGAACCATGTGTCCAGGATTTTCCACTGACTTGACCAATATTGACGATGTGAGAAAAACGGCTGTGATTGATGCCGAACTCAATCGTCTTAACATTGATATTGCTGGCCTGCAGGAGACTCGCCTCGCTGAGGAAGGGTCACTCAGGGAAAACAACTACACCTTTTTCTGGAAGGGTAGAGGGCAGGCAGAAAAAAGGCAACACGGTGTGGGCTTTGCAGTGAAGAATTCGCTACTGGGAATGATTGAAATTCCAGCAGGAGGAAATGAAAGACTATTATCCCTGCGCTTGGCAACCTCTTGTGGGTTTGCCACCATTATTACTGCATATGCACCGACACTCGATTCCTCTGATGATGTGAAGGATTTGTTCTATGAGGAGTTAGACTCCGTGATCAAGGCAGTTCCAAAATCTGACTACATTTATATGCTCGGTGATTTCAATGCTCGTGTGGGCAAGGACTCGAGTTCATGGCCAGTGTGCCTTGGAAAATACAACATCGGTCGCATGAATGAAAATGGGCAAAGGCTGCTGGAACATTGCACCAGTAATGACCTATGTATTACAAACTCTTTTTTTAAAACAAAAGAGATGCATAAGGTCACATGGAAACATCCAAGATCCGGCCATTGGCACCAGCTGGACTTCATCATCACACGGAGACAACATCTGAACCATATATCATTGACTCGTAGTTACCACAGTGCTGACTGTGATACGGATCATTCTTTGGTTGTTGCAAGGGTTAGACTGAGACCAAAGAGAATCTACACAGCTAAACACAAATCTAGCCCCAGGATTAATATTATTAACACTCATGATCCTGAAAAGTGCTTTCAGTTTCAACAGCAACTTGAAGACGCTTTCACTGATACACCAGAAAATTGTACAGTAAATGAAAAGTGGGGTCAAATTAAGGAAACTCTTTATAAAACTGCCGTAGGGGTTTACGGCACTGTGGATCATAAGAGGCAGGACTGGTTTGCGGCCAACAACGAGACTCTGCAGCCGTTGATTGATAAGAAGAAGAAAGCTCTCTTAAGAAACAAGGAAAGACCAACGCGTAACACTCTGAGTGAGCTAAGGCAAGCTAGGAAGGATGTGCAAAAGGCTGCCAGGCAGTGTGCAAATGATTATTGGATCAAGTTATGTGAGTCCATTCAAATCGCAAGTGATAAGGGAGACATAAGAAGCATGTATGAAGGAATAAAGAAAGCCTGTGGTCCAGTGATCAAAAGAAGTGCACCATTGAAAACCTTGACTGGAGAAGTCATCACTGATAAGAAACAGCAGATGGACAGATGGGTAGAGCACTATTTGGAGCTTTACTCAAGTGAGACCAAACTAGCGGATGATGCCCTCAACGCCATAGAGGCTCTACCAACTCTTGACCACCTGGACACACTTCCCACCATAATAGAAGTTAAGTGTGCTATAAATGAACTTGCATCTGGCAAGGCTCCAGGTAAGGATGGGATTCCAATAGAGGTTATCAGGAGTGGGCAAGACACACTTACTCTACAGATCCACCAGCTAATAGAGCTATGCTGGCGTGAAGGACAAGTCCCACAGGATTTCAAAGATTCAAGCATCATAACGCTGTATAAGAACAAGGGCGATCGGAGCAACTGCAACAACTATAGGGGTATCTCACTTCTGTGTATTGTTGGAAAAGTATTTGCCAGAATTGTTCTACGCAGACTTCAAGTCCTAGGAGATCAAGTCTACCCCGAATCACAGTGTGGCTTTCGACAGAACCGGTCTACCACTGATATGATATTCTCATTGCGACAAATGCAAGAAAAATGCCGTGAACAGAATCAACCACTGTTTATTGCCTTCATCGACCTCACAAAGGCATTTGATTTGGTCAGTCGTGACGGTCTGTTCAAGGCACTAAAGAAGATTGGCTGCCCACCAACTCTTCTGTCCATTGTGGAATCGTTCCACACAGGCATGAAGGGTATAATCAAGTTTGATGGTGCAACTTCTGAAGAATTTGAAATCAAGAGTGGAGTTAAGCAAGGTTGTGTACTAGCTCCCACCCTCTTTGGAATATACTTTTCACTTCTACTGAAATATGCATTTCGTGATCAGGATGGTGGTATATACATTCACTCACGCTCAGATGGCGGCCTCTACAATGCTCAGAGATTGAAGGCTAAGACCAAAATTAGGAGGGTACTGATCAGAGAGTTGCTTTTTGCAGATGATGCTGCAGTTACGACCCACTCTGAGGAAGAATTGCAATGTCTACTATCTGCATTCTCCAATGCTTGTTCTGAATTTGGTTTAACAATTAGCAAAAAGAAGACACAGATTATGTCACAAGGTGCACATGGGGTACCATCAATCTTTATTGACGACGCCGAACTAGAGATAGTAGACCATTTTACATATCTAGGATCAGTGGTAAATAGCAAATTATCCCTAGATCAGGAAATCAACATCCGGATTGGTAAGGCAGTAACAACAATGAACAGGTTAAGAAAAAGAGTCTGGGAGAACAGGAAGCTTACTGCCAAAACAAAAGTCCTTGTCTATCAAGCCTGTGTCCTTAGTACTCTTCTCTATGGCAGTGAAACCTGGACAACTTACTCACACCAAGAGAACAATTTAAACAGCTTTCATATGCGGTGTCTGCGAAGAATTCTTGGTATTAAGTGGCAAGACAAAATCACAAATACTGAAGTATTGGAAAGATCAGGTTGTGTGACGGTGTATTCCATGCTCAGTCTTCGTAGACTTAGATGGATAGGACATCTTAGGAGGATGGATGATGGTAGAATACCAAAGGATATCTTTTTTGGTGAGTTACAGATGGGTAAGAGATCTCAGGGTCGGCCTCTACTACGATACAAAGATGTGTGTAAGCGGGACATGATTGATACAGGCATTGATAATGCACATTGGGAGCACGTCGCCGCTGAACGTGTTGCATGGAGGGCAAATATCAGAAATGGAATAAAGTCAAAGGAGAAAATTATTGCAGAAAAGTCACACACCAAGCGTTTGAGACGTAAGATGGTGCATGATGGTGGAAATGACCACGTGTTCACATGCACCCACTGTGAACGGACATTTACAGCGCAAATTGGCCTTATCAGTCACACTCGCTACCGCCATAGTTAAAAGTTATTATGCCTTTTTAAAGCACAAACTATCGTCTGTCAAGACGGCAAGGTGCCAATGAATATATATATATATATATATATATATATATATATATATATATATATATATATATATATATATATATATATATATATATATATATATAGTATATTTATTTATATAGTAAACAACCCATGAAACAAGTAACGAGCTTCAAGTACTTAGGAAGTTCTGTATAATATCATCAAATGGCAAATCAGAAAACGAGATCGAAAATAGATGCAATAAGTCACACACACTCATTGGACAAATGGCACCAATACTAAAGAACAAACACGTGTCAATAGTTACTAAGAAAGTAATCTACAACACAATCTTCCTAATAACTTTATGCTACCGATCTCAAACCTTGACAATGACAGAAAAAAAGAAAAGAAAAGAAAGATCACAACAGAAATGAGATTCCTGAGAAGAATACTTAATGCATCAAGAAGCGGGACAATCAGAAATGGTGAAATCAGAACTAAAGTGGGGGTTATAGCAGCGCTGGATTTTATGAGAAGACAGCAGGCTAAATGGTTTGGCCATATAACTATACTACCAACTAACAGTATACCACAACAAGCAATGATGTACAGACCAAATGGAAGCAAAAGAAGAGGTTGACCACGTAAACGAAGGACAGAGGGAATAGCAGAGTCCATGGTAATCTCGATACATGAAGCCCATAAACGGGCACTCTCCCTCTGTTTATGCTTCACCTCGACACCGCAAGGTACGGGAGGAATAAGATGCAATGAGATGAGATGAGTTATAATCGGAAAGGTCATCACCTGGACACACACACACACACGCACGCACGCACGCGCGCGCGCGCACACACACACACACACACACACACAAGGATCAGTAACATATGGACTATTTCAAGCAATTACACTTAGTGCCGCCTAAATATCATAACTACCATTACGTCCGCTCGGTTATGGTTCGATAATAAACAGCTGTTACTTTAACTTGCTGTCTTCTAAGCCGCGGTTACTTAAACTAATAGCTTTATGGGACAGAAGTGTTAAAGCGACCATTAGGGTCAGTTAATGCAACTTAATTAACTAATTCAGTGCCGAATGATAACACACTGACAAATGTGACCTCCCATTTGGACAAACTGGCGATTTATGGAGGAGGGGAAGTAGAAGGAGGAGGAGAGGGAAAGAAGAAGGAGGAAGAGGAGAAGGTAGAGGGGGAGGAGTTGGGGGAAAAAAAGAAGAGGAGAAAGATGTTGAAGAAGAAACTATATGGAGGCAAATAAACAGCTCCTTCAGAAGAGTTGAGAATAGTGGAGAATTTGAATAACAAAGACACAAACCATAGCTTGCACGATTTATTGCCTAGCATATTTCGTTGCATCTCGTCAGGTACGTACTGCAGAAATCATTCAACATAAAGTAAAATAAGTAGATAGATCGTTCAAGCTGAAATGTACACATTTTCGCACAGTAATTTCATTTGTCTACTACGGTAATTTTAAACTGACTATCATGTCGTCTTGTTTGCACAAAACTGCCTATGTAAATTAATCATGACGGCTTCTGCAAACTTTAACAAGCGACTATTTTTTATGTTAAACAATACGCGGAACGCATTGCCTCTATCAATCACATGACCAGTTTCCAAAACGTGCCGTGCAATCGATGGTGCGGAAGGACGTGCAATCTATTCTTTGCATCTTCGTTATTCAAATTCACTACGGGAAAACTAGTGGAGAACACAAAACAGTTGCACTTACTCGAAAGCTGCCAGTATTTCCTGTTCTTGCTGTTGCTGTGTCTTCATGCCACTTGCAGTGACACCGTCAAGGAACTCCCGGAACTCGATTTTGCCGTTACCTGTGACATACACGAGTCTTCATTATCACAGTGTCTATGATTGTCTTTGAACATGTCAATCTCAGTTTGCAATGTGAAACATTGACAATGAACAGACAAGACACAAACATCTAATGGCAGCGGGAATGGGTTTCTGAGAAAAATGCATGGACAGACAGAAAAACCAATGAGCCAGTCAGTCCTTCGTGAAACGCACGAAAACCATAAACTGATTGGAGGGATTAGACGTAGTCAAGATTTTTTTGGGCACGTTATGAGAAGAAATAAACTAAAGAACTTGGTGATAACTGGCAAGATTTAGGGGGAAAAGAACAAGGGGGCGACAGAGAAGTAAATTTCTGGATGGCTTAGCCTTGGTCGAGATACGAACCCAGAGCTGATCCACGACTCTAGTGATGGTGTGAAATGGCGAAACATGACCGCCCATACTTATCGACATGGCACATGATGATGATGTAAATGTATGGAATGATATAACAGGCATTTTACCAATTCAAACACACTACTTTAAACTGTTTTTTAAATCCCCAAGTGGAAATCAGTTTATCCAGACCATCAGAAATGTGATGCATACAACCGACTCAGCCGAAAAGAGCAAGTAACAATCTTTAGACTCCGCACAGGACACAGCAGGTTGAAATATTACACGTGTAATAAACTAAATTGTTCCAGACGTATTGGTGTTACCTTTCCTCTAGAGTGAATTAAATAGGCAGAGAGAGAGAGAGAGAGAGAGAGAGAGAGAGAGAGAGAGAGAGAGAGAGAGAGAGAGAGAGAGCGAGAGAGAGAGAGAGAGATCGTGCTGCATGGGCAACACATGGTCTCTAAACCCAGCCCAGGCTTTGTGTTATGGAGAGGTATAACTCCATTTTACAAACTACCGTCTGTCAAGACGGCAAGGTGCCACTCAATAAATTAAAGAAAGGAGATGATGATAAATGTAACTGTGGAACCGGTAAAATTTCAGCTAAACATTTGCTGCAGGAGTGTCCAACAGAGAAAGTTGTTTTAGGTTACACCCACTCCATCTGAGGACAAACTCTATGGGGTATTCAACAAGCTTAGGCTGACTGCTGCTTTCCTTGAACTAATTCTTACTGAAGACTTAAGGTGATCGAAGAGGAAGCGGTATATGTTTATTGTACGAGCGACGATCAGATACGCACCATAATTTTATTTTCGGAAACTATTTTTTCAAACTTAATACAATTTATAAACATTATACGAAACAATTTCCTCTAAACATGAAATGTGTCTTCATAATCCCCGAGTATTAAGAAGAAGTGTTAATATGGTATGCTAAAGTACACTCTGGCTAGATCATGACCTTGTTTGTGCCGTTACATTCCACAAATCCACTTTGCTCATATTCTGTGCAGTTAGTATTATATAAACAATACACATACATATTATGTAAGTGTGTGTATGTGTGTGTGTGTGTGCTCGCGCGCGCGAACGCTAGCGTAAGTGTATATTAGCGGATTAAATTGTAGGAAAACATAAATTAATGACATTTCCAAACAGAAAGAAATACCACAATGTAACATTCAAGTAAATGAGAGATGTGAATCGGTATAACTGTTTGGAAAGCATCATAACATATGATGGAAGATGCTTCATAGAGATAAGAACTAGAATCATCATGGCAAAGGGATGTCTTGTACATGATACAAAACATATTCCCAATATTAAAAAGTGTTATATAGAACCTATACTGTTGTTAGTTGCATATCCCTTACAGATATACAGAGCATGGGTATATACTTTTTAATACATATATGATATCTAATGCTAGATACACAGAGCATGGCTATATCACATGTAATACACGATATACAGAGCATGGGTATATACTATTTAATACATATATGATATCTTTATGCTAGATACACAGAGCATGGGTATATCACATGTAATACACGATATACAGAACATGGATATATGATATCTAATGCTAGATACACAGAGCATGGGTATATCACATGCAATACACGATACACAGAACATTGGTATATTATATTTAATACACTATACACAGAGCATGGGTACGTAAAATCTAATACTAACCGCTGCTGTCCATTGATTTAATCATCTTTTCCGCTTCAGCATTGGTGATGTTCTGGCCGACGGATCTCATCACAGTCGCCAGCTCCGAACTGTCGATGCTGCCATCCCCGTTCTTGTCGAACATTTTAAAGGTGGCAGTCAGATCTACACAGACATCAACACTTGACCTCAATCAGGTGTCACACCACTTAAAGATGCCACTACCGCTTACCTGTTTTAAACAAACGTTAAAGTCCCTTCCACGCGCCTAAGGCGTATGGGACATATGGTGCTAAACCCATATTTGTATTGACCGAACGGTACTCAGTGGCTGATGTGGTCGGTATCACACGGCCACTTTACTTCCCAAGATATTTCCTGATACATATTTCAGGCTCGTTTGCCTTTTCTTTAAGGGACATCGCAGTCAACACCAGCATTTTATTTATTTTTGATGTTTGTGATGTCTTGCCAAATTTACATTCATTAGTTTGCGATTGTTTTCTGAACGACATGCACGTATACCATTGTATGAAAATCAGAGCAAGGCAGTCTCCGGAGTCAGTTATAGAAATTCGACACCGTCCTGAAGCGGATGGAACCCAAGAACACGGTACGACATGCGAGAGTTTAGCAGCTCTGCCACCACAGGTTCTTCCCGCTTTTCTGTACAGCTTGCATATTCTTTCAACTTCATCAGTCCCGGATAGTTGTCACTTTAGCTGATTCAATGCCAAACAAAAAGTAAGATTGGACCAAACATAGTACACAATTAAATGGGCAAATATTGAGAAGTAAATGTCCATTCACTGAGCATTGCAATTAGTTAGTAATTTAGTTAGTTAGACGACAGTTCATCCTCATTACACATCACACCATTCAGTCCATAAGTGCTCGGATCCCCTCCTCAGAAAATCCCGCAGCATGTAGTCACGACGCCAGTTCTGTGTTGGTGTATTACTCTTCTTTGGCTTCCTGCGTATTGTTCTTGTTTGGCCACACCTCTTTTAACACGCTGTTCCCGCAGCCTGAAAATGATTGTAGATCCCCAGTCATCGCGTTGGTTCTCGTAAACAACTTACTTCTCGTAGAGCATTCAGCATGTCTGCCTGGTCCATGGCTCATCCGCCTTTCACAGTAACCCTACCCGCAAGCCTGTCAGCCTGCTCATTCCCTTATACACCCGCATGCCCTGGCACGAAGATGAAACTAATATTTGCCAGCCGAGACCGCTCCAGAGACAGCAACTACTCTCTTCGGACCCACCCCATCTCTATCCTTCTGAGCATACTCATTGAGTCACTAAGGACACATGTCCGATTAAATGTCTGTGTCTCGAGCCACGTTATTGCTTTACTTACTGCCATGACTTCTATAGTCAGTCTGCTTTAGGTCATAGAAAAGCGCCAGACTCTTCCTTTACAATTTTTCCTCCTGCCTAAGCCGTAAAGACCCATGAATTTCTCACTCCTCGAACGACCAACCCATCCATGTAAATGACAGCAATATCCTCTAAAGATTTCTCGAAGATCAGAGCCTGTACTTCCGCCTCTACAGCAGCTGCATTTTCTTGTCTGCATTTTCCTGTCTAGTTGGATGCACACTGAAAAGAACTCTGTTGGCACTTGTACCCACTCCTCGCCAGGTTCTAAGTCCTCAAGTGAACACACCTGCTAAAGAATGTCTTCGGCTTGACCCATCCGAGACTTTTCTCTTTTTCACCTGCTCTATTTACCTTCTTAATCTCGCTATGCAGTGGATGTTGTGTGTTTGCGTTGAATCTGAGATAGGCACTTGCTTGGCAAATTTGTATTCTGTCCCTCATGGTTGGAAAATCAAGAAGGTAGCGCATCGCCCTGCATGTTGTATCTCTTGTACATCCAAGAATAATGCTCATAGCTTAGTTCTGTATCCTTTTGATTCTTTCTATCTACTTATGGCTGAGAGTCAGGATCGCTATCGCATACTCCAAAACAGAAAGGACCAGACCCTCGTAAAGAAGACATAGATGGCGTGGTTCACAGTTTGCCGCCGCCATCGCCCGCATCGCAGCCAAACCCCGCTTGGCCTTTGTTATCACCTGGTCTACGTGCGCAGTAGAACCTAGGCTTCGATCAAATCGTATCCCCAGGTAATTCATTGTCTGCGTTCTTTCCACCGTCTCTGAACCCATCTTCAACACACCAAGTACTTATACGATTGAGTTCGGTTTGTAGTTCTACAGCAGCCTGATCTCTCTCCTTACACTGACGATACACTAAAACATCGTCGGCATATGACAATGTCCTCCCCGGTCCTATGATTTGCTCGCTGGTGATTCTCAAAGTGTACGTGTTGAACAGCACCCGAGATAATGGGGATCCGTGTGGTAGACCAGGATATATTGTTGTTGGTTCCGAAGTCCAGCTGTCACATCTAAAAACTACTTTCCGTTGGAAGAAGGCTGCAACGATCCAACTACGGAGGAAAGGACATATCTTGAGTTCAAGACGCTGTAACATTTAAAAAATCCAATGGTATTGGTACTATGTTGTACGCGTCCTCAAGATCAATCGCTGCGGCAAATGTTTCAATGCCCGAGTGTAAACCTTCATAGACATCATAGGCAAAAACTGCTGCATTGGTCCAGGTTTCTCTTTTTGGGCGGTACCCTCCCAGGGTAGGTGGGAAAATACATTGCTTATCTAGCTGGCTTGATATTTTTCTGGCAAATTAACTTCTCCAGCAGATTGCCTATTGTATTCTGCATGGTTATTACTCGATATCGCTGAATTTTTGTGTGGTTTTTGCCAGGCTTCAGCAAGGAAATCAGATAGCTGTTTAACCATCCCTCCTAGATGCTAGCACTCCCTATACTGTTTTTGTACATGTTTGCTAGTTTCTCTAACTCATTGTCGGTACACATAATGATGTCGTCATATTTTATGCCATCTGGCCCTGGAGCGCTGTTTTTTGTTCGTCATAGCACAGCCTTGATCTCTTTCACTGTCACTGTGTCTTCATCCGAAATGTTCTGGGCCTTGCACCTGTCTGAGGTAACCTCCTTGGCAAGATTTCGGCCTCTCATGTCTGTCTGGTTGCCCTGCTCTAGATAGCGTTTGAAGAGGGCTTAGCCCTTGTCCTCGTCAGTCCTCTGCCAGATGAGGTCAGCACCTTGGAAGTCAGGACTACTCTTATTCGTGACTACACCATTCATGCTTTTATTTAGTCGCCAGAACAATTTCAGTGACTTGTCTGTGCTTACTCTTTGACATACCTCTGCCCATTTTTCATTTTTAACCACCTTAATCAAAATTCCACCAAGGTGGCTGCTCGCAACTGTTTTTCCTGCCCTGAAGCTTTCTGCGCTTGTCGCGCCTGGGCATTGCAATTGCGGAAGATACTACGAAACAAAAACAAATAATACGAGGACACTAGTATTGTAATATATTGCCCTTCTGTCCAAATGGGGGTTACATTTAGCGGAATATTATTATTAGGCACTGAACCTCTGTCTGTCCCACGAAGGTTTACGTAAAAGTAATTTGAGTTGAGTTTAGTTGAGCTAAGAACCGACTTCACTGCACTCAGGAAATTCCAATAAACACTCCATCCCCTCGTTCAACAGCCAGAGAAGACTCATACTACTAATCGTTCCCACCGCTGTCTGATTAAAAACTCTCCTGGTCTTCCCTCTCAGTTTTGAGATTCTTCCAGAACCCCCGCCGATCCACCGCAATATCATTATTTCCACATACAGGTTCTCAATCTGTTTCCCTGCCTTCTCCACCTGGTTCCACAGGCGTTCAACCACCTCCCCCTTGTCCATTGGTAATCTACCACCAAGAGGTGCATTCCCTGCCAGCCTATCAGACTTGTCATCCCCCCCCCCCCCCCCCCCCCCCCCCCCCCCGCACTCCCACATGGCCAGGGCAAAAGGAAAAAAAAACCATAAAATTCTTACAATCTGTGACCTCTGAAGCGATGATAGCCATTCCACACGAAACATCTTTGACTCCGTCTTACTGAGCATACTTCTTGAGTCTGTAATGAATGCAATGTATGTTGCAGTGGTCTCCTCTAATCAACGGAATGCTGTTGTTACTGCTTCCATCTCCAATCTCAAGACGTAAAAGAAATGGGCATATGAATCTGGGGGATTTAAAATACAGCTTTTGCATGACAGTGAATCCTCCGCCTTTTCCCGAAACCACAAGGAAACGCAAAGAATAGTAACGTTGTAATCTACCAAGTATGTCGTAACAGGCGACTGAGGAGGTTTCATCCAGGTGTTACCGGGACCCTGGGGGAGGGGGGGGTAAGAAGAGAGTCCACCCCACAAGTACAGTGCGTCTTGACAGACGATAGTTTGTTACATTGTGTTTCTAACTAGGCACAACTATAACCCAAAAGGTAGCGAATGTTACTCTCCATAGCACAACACATGGGTTGAATTGTAGAGATCATGTGTTTGTTACACCCTCTCTCGACCTGTCTAGTTTACTCCAGATAAAAAGGTAACACCAATATATCTGTAACAAAGCAAGCTGCAGAAACTGCTGGATTAGCACGGCAATGCTCTAACAGTCTGCATGTCGGAGCTTCGATCTTAGACTAGTTACTGACCAAGGCTTAGGGCTTGGTCTGTCCTGCCGTGATATTTAATCTGTAGGTTGAATTTTCTCGCACTAGGATACGGCTTGTACCCTCCCAATTGCGCTCCTCTTTAGAAGCCTTAGGCACAATGTTAGGTGTCGGATTTTATGAGCGCCGGCCAACATTCGCAGGTAGTACTGTCTACTGTTATACAACAGCTCAGTCATATCTGACTACGATCTGACACCTAAGCAAAGAACAGTAACACTGTAGTATTATACTAGTATTACTGTAGTAATACATGTCGTAAGAATCGACCAATGAGGTTTCCTCCAGGATTTTACAGGACCCTTAAGAGAAGCACCGGTCTCTGTGGCTAAGGGCTTGCGAACGCGGTTTGTAAGCCCGTATACCCGGGTTCGAAACACAGCGGTGCTGGTTTTTTCGAAAAAGGTATAGGAGCCGGTCGTTCAGAAAGCAATGGCAAACTACCGAACGTAAGATTCGCCCAGGAATCACGAACAGCGAAAATGCTGGGGTTGACTGCTACGTCCTGTGAAGGACATGCAACTTAATTTTTTTTTTTTAAAGAGAAGCAAAGAACAAACCCACCCTGTCATCTGTCATGCCTGTCGTAACAGGCCAATAACGATGTTTCCGCACGTGTGAGACTGGGATCTTAAGGGAAGCCAAGAGTTGTAGTCTGCCCTGGGGTCGTAAGAAGTAACAAAGAAAGGCTGAACGTGGGGCTGACATCCCCATTACATTGACAAACATTGGTTGCAAAATCCAACCCATCAAGATAAAAGCACCCGGATAAGATAAGTAGAGACAGAAATGAATAGTTTGGGGAGGCAACGAAACGAAAAATATGTTGAGGACAAGGACAGAGCTACATGTCTTAGCTAAGCATAGGGCAACGTGAAGCGAGTTGGTTGTCGGCCTAAACCCCAATGAGGGGCTTAGGGCGAAAGAAGAAGATGACAGTGAATAAATTAACAAATATGGAAAGCGAAAATAATTAGCTTTACAAGAACATAACTAAAAAGGACAAAATGGACGTTGTTGTTAGAAAGCTTCCATCAGCGAAAGAAGACACTGAAATCAAATCAGTAAAAAGAACTTTAAGTAAAGGTACTTAGCAGGAAATATGTTTTTTTTTCCCCCGGAGGCACCGCGTTGTTAGCCAAGTGTTTATTATTATTATTATTATTATTATTATTATTATTATTATTATTATTATTATAAAATAAAGTGGTATTAGTGTCTTTTGCTTTTGTTTGCTGACGAAGTACATTAAACCAGATCGTTCATTCTGTAATATGTGATTGTGTTCTTGTAAGACAGAACCGCTTCATTTTAAGATTTTTAAAATTTATTCATTCCTCTTATTTCTTCTTCGTTCCTCTTCCGAGGGGAGTGTGTCACAACCTAGTCATGCACCTCAGATGTCAGTGTCCGACATAGGCACTCATGTGTGTCAGGTTTACCTTCTGTAGACAGATTCCATCCCAGGTAAAGGGCTCTATCTATAAATTGAGCCCTATCTATAAATGGGTTGGTTGACTTTTCCAAACAATGTTGCCAGGACAGCCACCTCGCGGCCTACTCTTTGCGATTTCCTGCTGTCGTGGGATTTTTAACATGCATAATTTGCACGCTGGACCTGCATTTTTGGCCCTTATCCGAAAAGACTAGGTATCCGATCTCACTATCTAAGAGATCAGGGGGACGTGTGATATCATTAGATACCAGTGATTCTTGGAAAAGTTCCCATTGATCCAACCCGGTACATTCTGGGCCTGAGGCGAACTCCGTAACCTCTCAGCCACTGCTCCCCCTTTCTATTTTGAAAGTAAGAGGTCGAGCAAAGTGTATCAATTTTGGGGTACACAAGGGACGGATGATGAGTTGCCTGAAGATAGAACGAGCTAAAGAGTCTGGATGATTTTCAAGTTGCATGCTCTATTACAGGCGTAAGTAACCTACGGCACGTGTGCCAAGTGTGGCACGTGGACCTATTTTCAATGGACCGCCGAGTGAATTGAAATACAGTATATGATAGCAATAAAAATGTAATCATATAGAGAAACAGATTATTATTTTAAAGCTATATTTGTTTTTACATATCTTCAAATTGAAAGTTTTTAGGCATTAGATTAAAGAATGTGCGATTTGATGAAAAACAAACTGAGTGAGTGAAGCAAAAATGACTGACCTTGGACAGGTTCCTTTTCTATTCTACCCCACCCCTCTCTGCCGACCACCCCACAACTGACGCTATTTTTCTTTCATGCCAGTAATGTAACACACGAATTGTTGGTGGTGTTATGTAATACTGTATCGTTAACTTTATTGAAGACGGGCAAAAACATGATATTGCTGTTTCAAGACTTTTGGACAAACCAATAAGAATGGGATCATTGCGAACTTAGACTGTACGCTGAATGTTTTTGCTACATTACTTCGGCACCCCACTATAAAACGGTTGTCGGCCCTTGCTTTATGCTATAAGGGGCGTTTATTTGAAATCCGTTCATGCGGCACCACGCGTAATTGCGTATGTTGAACATGATCATGTCATAATCACGTGATAAGTACTGACCAATGAATAAAAGAGAACGTGCTTATCGTCTCATGATGCATTGGTTCTGTTTCTGACCGTTGAGAAAATGGCCGGGTTGATCCAAAATCAGTCCAAAGAAGCTCAAAGAGTGGTGATTCAGTTTCTTTCATTTGAAGGATGTCGACCAGTGGACATTCATCGAAGAATGCAGGCAGCGTACGGTAACAAATGTGTGTCGAAGACAACAGTGACAGACTGGGCACGAATGAAAGGACGTCAGTTCACGACAGATCTTCGACGGCCGGATCAAGCGCATATTGTTGCAACAGAAAAAAACCATCGCCAAAATTGATGCAGCAGTACAGATGAACCGTTGTCGAAGCATACGTTCGCTAGCGAAAGAATTTGATGTGTCAAATAGGACAATTCAAAAGGTCGTTCGTAAGAAACTGCAATATCGTTCACAGTGGGTACCACGGATGTTGATCGACCACCAAAAAAAGAGGAACGCATGGGATGGTGTTTGCACCACTTGCTGCGTTCAAAGTGGAGGGTGACGCATTTCTCTTCCGCATAGTGGCAGGTGATGAATCATGGTGTCACCACTTTGAGCCGAGCAGCAAAAGAGAGAGCATGCAATGGAAGCATGCTGGATCACAAAAAGCCAAACAATTCAAGTTGAAGGTTCCGTCGCCCTACTACTGAGTGAGTGCGTGGCGCGACACTGTGAGCTGTGAGTTTCGTGTGAAATGCTTTTGAATCTGCCCAAGGTTTTTTGGAACGTGACTGCATGTTCGGAGCGATGGTAGATGGCTATGTCCCAGAGTTGACCGGTTTTTGCCTTATGCAGAAATGCATGGCTGCTGGGCTTCTGGTTGACTGCCACTGCCATCGACGATGAACTGTATTTTCGTGGACTGTGTGGGTGAACATCTAGGAAAGATCCAGATGGGAAAATGACTGCCGATTCCATCAAAGATGAACTGGGTGTTTCGTTGGAGACTATTGTGTTGACATTCTGGCGGCGGCATTATGCAAAGTGTATCTGTGCGGGCTGTTGTTTGTCGAGACTCCTGTCTTTTCCACTTTTCACATTGGGCAGTGGGGAGCGTTTTGTGCGATATTCACTGGCACAGGAACGGAGCATAACGGGGACAACCCGTTGCTATGAGGTTGGAACTACGACTAACTAACTAACTAACTAATTCAAGTTACAGGTTTCCGCTGATAAGGTTATGCTGAGCGCATTTTTTGACCATGAAAATTGTTGGCCAACTTTAAAGAACCTGGTGTCAACATCAACTCTACCCATTACTTGCAAACACTAGACAAGCTGCAAAAAGCATTCATTGAATAAACGACCTGGCATGCTTTCTGGCTGTGTGATTTTGTTGCAAGATAATGCTCGTCCGCATGTCACAAAGATTGTGCAGGAAGCATTAGCAATGAAGAAGTGGGAAATTCTGCAACATCCAGCCTATAGTCCTGATTTGTCACCATGTGATTTTAATTTGTTCGGACCTCTAAAAAAAAAAGCTCTCAAGGGGCAACGATTTCACACAGGTAAAGGTTTTAAGCGGTAAACACTTGGTTCAGTGAGCAACCACAGTCCTTTTTTGTGGACGACATTAGCCGCCTATCTAAGAAACGAGATGCTTGCCTGAATGCCTACGGAAATTTCTTCTGAGCAACCCATGGCGCATAATTCATTCAAAATGAATGCTTTGTTTAATTCTACCACACTTGTTAATGTTTCTTTCATGCTTTTGTAATAAAGCCATTGGAACGAACGTCCCTAATATTTGAGTGGGAAATACTTGCCTGAATATTTTAATACGACACGCCACCATAGATCGAGCTCCTACCGTTACCTACAAGCTAATTCTTGGAAAATAATCTGCTGGTTTTCCCGTAACTTCCCCTTTTCATTGGTTTCAGTGTGCTCATTGCGGTTGTGTTGATCGATTTGTTTAACTACTGCAGGATTATATTCACACTATTTGCGCCTGTCCGCTTTGTTATATTGTTCTTATCAGATATATGTAATTGACACTTTTAAGCACTTCAACACTCTTTTCTCAATGAAGACAGTTTTTCAGTGGTAAGTATTCTTATCAACTCTTGTCAATGAAAAGCTGATTTTATATAATTCTTCTAACGCGGCGGGATGTTTCACGGCCACATAACCCGTGGATCAGCTCAGTCTCATAAAATGGATACCCATGTTTTCTATTGGATACTGTGTCCAAGATGACACCGATCATCCAAAGACTGCTATTTGGTCAACAACATGACCTATCATCATTTAATACAAATATACGACGATGCCATAAAAACTGCGGTCTTTATCTGTTCTCACTTCCATCTCAGACTGTTATTACATTTAATAAAATCAGCTACCAGCGACCAGCTATAAAAGATTGCTCAAATATGCCGAGGCTTTAGCAATTAGGCGGTTCCAGCCAATTTTGTACATACAGAAAGACTTCATTTTAAAGTCACTATTATTGTGGGGGATAACAAATGCTCCACATTTGAACATAATAAGTTATTATATGTTGTAAGTATTGCATCAAAGAATAAGTCAATTTTTAAAACCATATGATTTATAACTCGGAAAGCTGAAGAAGAAGAAGAAGAAGATATGCTTGCTTGCTTGCTTGCTTGTGTTCGTTGGCTTGAGCTCCAACGCGAAGTCCTGTATGTCGGATGAAGGCATCCTGTTGTCCAACATCAGTGTGATGTCACACAGGACCTGAGGTTTGCGTGAGTATCCGTTGTCCCATGTCTGGCTTATTGGTGTGCAGACTGGTGGTTCCTCGCCAGAAGATATGATTTATAACTGCAGTATGCGCCTGTCGAGATGCAGCGAAATATGCCAGGCAATAAATTGTACGACCAGTTATTTGTGGCTTCAGGGTTTAAGTTTCAGCCACCTGTTATATAAACAGTTTGGTTTTAAAGTAAAATATCACGAATAAATGTGCCTGCAACCTAAACAGTGAAAAGACAAATCGATAACGCATTCAGCCAAGCAAAAAGTTTTTCGCTAAGCACCCAGTACAAAGTCAACATAGACCGCTCCGTTGGGAGAGGGAGGGGGTGTGGGGGGTGTATTGTCTGTATTCACACTTCTAGTCACAAGAAGAATTATTTCTGCCAATTGCTTCCCGCGATCGAATGATTAAATCAGTGCATGTGTGAATATAGGTGCGCGTGTATGTGTGTATTTATGTGTATGTTAGGTGTAACTGTAGGAACAGAGAGTAGGAGCGGAGGTTCTTTGCCTATATGTTAGTTGTATATAAAAGACTGAATAGTATAGTGCCTTAAAACTTGCTGAAATTAAGATATACCAATTTTCATAGTTGAGTAAATCAACAAAAACTTAAAATATAATTAGTCAGCTGTACAAGAACGCAACCACGAGTGACAAACTGGATTCTGAAGCTAGAAAGCCTTCGACAGCATACAAAAACAAAATAGCGGCGTAACATTTCTCTAAAATCACAAACAGCCAATAAATGCTGGGGTCGATTGCGAAACCCTGGAAAAGACATGCAGCTAACTTTAATTCCTTGTTTTGCAGCTTTATTGCAGTTTAACCCCTTATCATTTCTCGCCATTACCTCCAAGCCTCTGAGGAGAGCACTGAGGTTGAGCAAGAGAGATATGGTACTGTCTATACATGGTCACCTCCGGGAAGCGCACTGGGGTTGAGAAAGAGAGGCATGGTACTGTCCATACATGATCACCTCCAAGGAGGGCACTGAGGTTGAGCAAGAGAGTCATTGTGCTGTCCATACACGATCATCTCCGAGGAAGGTGCTGAGGTTGTGCAAGTGAGGCATGATACTGTCCATGCATGATCCCCTCCAAGGAGGGCACTGAGGTTGAGCAAGAGTCATGATACTGTCCATTGATGACATCTCCGAGGAGAGTGCTGAGGCTGAACATGTGAGGCATAGTACTGTCCATACATAATCGTCTCCGAGGAGGGCACTGAGGTTGAGCAAGAGAGGCATGGTGCTGTCCATATATGACCGCCTGCTGCACAAGGCAACACACATCCATGACCACATGTGGCTACGTCTGATGAAATCCAGAATCCAGATTGGCACTGCCAGGGCGGATTGTGGTAGAGTACGGAGTGGACGTGTTCGTAACAAACTTACCACTAGAATTATTGATTTATTTTTTAACGTTCGCTCGCTATGATATGAACTCAAGCGTAGTCCATACACGTGTTACTACTTCTAGTGCACGGGACATATTTTTGCGTTGGGATTAACTTTCCCTGTTACCAGTGTCCATCGACATCAGGCGAACCAACTCCGACTTCAACTGTACTTGTAATTTATGTCCACAAGTCAAAGACGATAAGCCTACATTGTTTAGTCCAATAGACAGGTGTAGGGCTTGAACCCGCTACCTCGGCGTCAGCACACCGGATGTTTAAGGACGAGCGCTACATGTTGTTTGCATCTTCATGATTCAAATCGACAGTAGAAACATATTCTTTTGATGTAAAAGATCAGTTGATTGTAAAAACAATATTAACATTCAAAGGTATTGATATGTTCCAATAGTGTTTGTCCATCAAGAATGATGATGACAAGTCATTTTATCATTGAGGTTGAAAGTTTGGAGCTGTGGGTTATTAGATAGCTGGTAAGGCTATTTTAGCTCAAAATGTTCTTTGACAATGTGGGCGTTCCAGGAGGAGGGTCTCCTGCAGTGGTGTTTTGTTTGTTTTTCTTTAGCCTCTTCTTCCACAGCTCTTGCTTCACAAGTGACCACACCCTAGGGTAATGGTGTAAGCCACGAATATCACTCTTAGGCAAGTAATAGGACTACACGAAAGAATTAAAGATCAGAGGCCAAGTTTCTCATTGTTTGAGTCTTGTTAAAATTCCCTTTCCCATGCTTCAATTCTCTTCAAGCTACTTTATTTGTTAGTTATTGATTGTTTGCTACTGTCTGTTAGTTATTGTCTGTAAGTTAACTCTTACCTTTCGTTTGTTGTTCCGTTAATTGAGGCTAGAGAATATAAATAGTATTGATAATTTAGGTAAGGAAATATTAAAACAGGTATTTATGGTGACAATAAAGACACAGTTAGGAAAGAAAGTCATTAAATGCATTCTGAACATATTAAAATGTTAAGGAGCAGGTGGAGAGACGGACAGATGGAAGGATAAATTTATGGATAGAACAATAGGTAGACAAACAGACGGACGGACAGACAGACAGACAGACAGACAGACAGACAGACAGACAGACAGACAGACAGACAGACAGACAGACAGACAGACAGATATATGATAGATACGACATGGGTATATGTATGTATATATACCAACTTCTAATCTGTAATACGTCCTCTTCTGTCTTCTCTCACGCTTTATACCCCACTGGTATATTGTCCCTCAACCAACTCACTCCAAGGGTTCCTAACCTTAGCTACCTCATGCATGTCCACCAATGTTCTCAACATATTATTCGATTCTGTCTCTGCTTCACTTCTCCATGTGTTTTTGTGTCTTCCTCTGTTTCTTTTGCCCTATGGATTCCAGACACGGACCTTTCTAGTTATACTTATTGACATGACGCAGGATGATGATAAACATTGAAGAAAATTACCATATAAACGGCATCGTGTCTCGGATATAGAAATGCTTGAGCCACATTAACATCGCCGTGGTTCAGAAAGAACAGTAATGGATGGCTTGTCCCTAGAAAAAAGAGCCATTAATG
Organism: Cepaea nemoralis; assembly: GCA_014155875.1. Classification (NCBI taxonomy): domain Eukaryota; kingdom Metazoa; phylum Mollusca; class Gastropoda; order Stylommatophora; family Helicidae; genus Cepaea; species Cepaea nemoralis. The sequence continues at coordinate 423,786 of JACEFZ010005723.1, forward strand.
GTGCCAACACGGCTGTAAGCACAGGATGTTCATGTTCATGCCAAGTGTGTCTTTAAAGACTGAGTGTCTTCTCCGCAGCTGGTGATAGAGCGAACGAATGATCGAACGAACTTTAATTTCAAAGGATTTAGAATTCAGTAGGCAGGCGCGTCTGACATTCTGCCCTTGTCATCTCTCTACTCCCATACATTACTTCATTGAATCTAATGTTAGACAAGTGTGCAATAATCAACTTACACAGTTAGGGAATGTTTATTATAATAGTTGTCCTTTGAGATAATTATTATTACAGTTGAATTGTTAGTTTTTGGTTCCCGTTTTTTAGGGGCACGTACTTTGTATTTCCGGCTTCGTGGAGAAGAGATTTCGGATGCATTTCGTAATCCTGCATACCGTGTTCAAAACATATCTGAGGGCGATTTGGCAGCAGACCGCCTTGCGTTGGATTTTTTATAAAATGATACGGATGCTGGTCGTTCAGAAAGTAATGTCAAACTACTGAACGTAAAACTTGCATAGTACATCAACAGCAGCTGAAAAATGCTGGTGTTGACTGCAACGTCCTGTAAGGGATATGCATCATTAAATAAAAACAATTCTAGGTTTAGGGACATTTTAAATACTGTGGATTAAAGTTAGTTGCATACGATGCACTGCGAGGGACTTGATATAATGATGATGACTATATGTGTCACGAGCGGCTGGCCCGGGAGACCCGGGTTCGATCCCTCGGTAAGGTGTGGGATTTTGTCTGTCGGGGGCAAAAAGAAAATCCTAACCTGCACAGTTCGAGGCGACTGCACTAGCCAGGCGGCCTTAATTCCTCAGGCTCAAAGACCCCTCTGCCATACACCGCAAGGTACTATATTGGCAGTAAATGACAGTTTTTTGTTGTTGACAGTTATATATGTGCTTGTTGAAAGTTTGTAACATGTCATGTTACTACAAGGAGGTCAGCATGGTTGAATGGATAAGAACGCATGTTCTTACACATCCGGTGTGCTGATGCCGAGGTAAGGGGTTAAACTCTTATACCGGACAGTTGGACTAAAATGTTGACCTCTTTTCCTTGACTTGGGGACGTAAATTACAAGTATATCTGAAGTCGGAGTGTGTTCGCCTGATGACGAAAGACACTTGTAATAGGGAATCTAATCCACACGCAAAATTCAGCCCAGCACTACTAGAAGTAGTGTGTGTGTATGTGTGTGTGTGTATGTGTATGTGTATGTGTGAGTGTGTGTGTGTGTGTGTGTGTGTGTGTGTGTGTGTGTGAACTGTGCTTGAGTTGAAAGCGAGGGAGAGCAACAACAACAAAAATATGACTACAACATAGTAAACCTCAAATACATTCAGAAACACATTCGTATTCAGGCCTGTGGCCGAGTGGTAGGGGGGAAGGCAGCTCACAGTCCCGACATATTGGACTCCAAGCTAACCGCGGGCGGTTAGGGAGCAGATCGCTTTGCGTTGATATTTACAATGGCATGAGCTTCGGTCGTCTACACTGCAATGACAAACTACTCAACGTAAATTTGCCTTGAAAATCACCAACAGGCAATAAATGCTGGGGTTGATTGGACGTCCTTTAACAATATGTAACTAGCTAACAGATGTAAATTCTAACTTATTAGCTTTCGTAAATTGTACTCACCATTGCAACGTTATGCTTCCCACTTTACAAGCAGACGGATGGCTGGCTATACTTGCTTCAGTTACAGTCACTGATACGGCGGCGTTAGATCGTCACACAACCGTTGACTGGAGATCACAAGTATTGAAATGATTGTCAATAACAGTGGTTCTCAAAATGTGAAAGTTTCTTCTTTTTAAAGAACCACATCATTTAATAAATAGACTACATGCATACATTATAACTCCAAGTAATATCAATAAAGTAAGAAACAAATGGTGGGGGAACACAACAAGTGGGTGGGTTGGGGGGTGGAATGTCTCTGTGGCGAAGTCCCTGCCTCAGGCTACGAAGGTCGCCCCTTCGTCTCGGGACTCCGTCATTCGGTTGACGAGTACACACATTTCCACAAACATCCGAGGGTCGTTGCTGGAGATACATAGAGTTCCCGCTCTAGGACACTTTGGGCAGGTCACTCTCGGGAAAGAACACCAAGTCATATGGGAAACAATCCTGTGTCATGAAGTGGATCCTCTTGTCCTTACTTTCTTTAAGAAAACAATCCATCTATCTATCATGTGCCATGCCGATAAGCGTGGACGGTTAATGTTCTGCCATCTCACTCGATCACCAGAGTCATGGATCAACTCCGTGTTTCTGTCTCGACCATGCCACGTGTCCAAGCAATCCAGGTACAGAAGCATATTTTGACGAAGGGGTGAAATATACATCACTGTATGAATGTTGTTGAGTGAGTGTGTTCATACTTGTAAGAGATGTTGTGTATATATGCTTATACGTGTCAGCAGTGTACATTCCAGTAGGTAGGCAGTGGTTACGGACTTAAGTCAGCCAAATAAAGGTCCTCTTTACATACCTTAACTGACTCAGTGCCAGACAAAAGGTAGGTATGGGCCAGATTGGTATATAATCAAACGAACAAGTATTATAATGTCAATTTCCTTTAATTGAGATTGAAATTGCGGAAGATACCAAGAAGAAATAACACGATGACCATAGTATGGCGATATATAGTCCTTCTGTCCAGATTGGAGGTCATATTTGCCGATATATTACCCTTCGACACCGAATCAGTTCAGGCGTAACTGGCATTTGCTTCTGAGTTCATATTTTTATAGACCAGTCGGCCTTACTCAGCTCCGTGGCGAAGGAGTTACGGACGCAGTTCGTAATCCCGCATACCGCGCTCGAAACACAGCTGTGGGTGATTTGGCAGCAGACCAGTCCTGCTTTGGTTTTTTTATAAAATGGTATAGGGTTCGGTCGTTCAGAAAGCAATGGCAAACTACTGAACGTAAACTTGCCAAGAGATCACAAACCGCAACAATTCTGCGGGTTGACTGCAACGTCCTGTAAAGGATATACAGCTAACTTTGTGTCGGCACTCGGTGGGTGATATGATCAGTATCACACCGGCCGTTTTACTTCCCAAGACATTCTTGGTACCAATTTTAGGCTGTATAAAACCACGATTGTTCAACATACATTATTGTAGCCTAGCTTGGCTTCGGAATTGTATGGTTCCCGTGTTCAACGAGTTGAGAATCACTCATCCATAGAATGCGCAACGTAGTATGTTCTGCAAACTGTGCGAATGTCATACAACACTCGAGGTCAATTCTATACGATAGGTTCGATCAAGGCAATCAGCAAACATATCTCTTTTGATCAGGGGTATGATCAGTACAGATCTGACGTGGCGGCAGGACAGATTCAAGAATCTTTGTGAACAGACATGTCCCGTTTGGATCTCAACCTACAAATAACTTTAAAATCAATAACAAACTTTCTAGCAAGAAATATGGGCCCGATTAGTATTTCATTATGTATTTCTCTCATGTATTGCTCATGTTTCTTTTCTCTTTAGATTGGGGGAGGGGAGGGGGGTAGGAACTAGGCACTCGCCTGCCGGTCCAATGCTTATGTGTTCGAACCCTCATATGGCCGGGATTTAAAAAAAAATTGACCCTGTGTCCAGGTCGACTCAGCCCAAAATAAGTATCATAAAATATATTGGGAAGTAATGGCGGCCACCATTGTACTGACCTCATCATTCAACCTGCACTAATTAGTCTTTATAAATATGGGTCTTGCACCACATGCCAAAGGCGCCTTAAGGCGCGTAGAAGAGTCAGCTACTCACATCTGTGCCTGTGTGTGTTCTTGTGAAATACCCCATGAATTTCGCTTGTCTGTTGATATGTCCCATGAATTTCGCTCGTCTTTTGATATGCCCCATGAATTTCGCTCGATTTTTGATATGCCCCATGAATTTCGCTTGTCTTTTCTTTATTGTTGTTGGGGTTTTGTTGAGTTATCAATCGGCAGTATGTTAGCCTTGGCCACTTGCTGCCATCAGATGCAAACTACAGGTTGTGAACAGTGCCATATTTCTTATGAAAGCTCTAATAGTATGACGGGCAGTGCCCTAGCCTTCCACCCTTGTGAGTGTCGGGTCAAATTATACCCGAAACAGGGTCCCACCATAGCTCCAGGGTCAACCCATCCTCATGATATAGTTGCCAGAACAGTTCTAGGGTTTAGGGTGGAAAATGTAATAAGTAAAATACATGTTTAAAAAAAAAAAAAAACATATACAAAGCGCCAAGTTAGGGAAATGAAAATACGGAACGAGATAGGGGAGTTGAAATAACGAAACAAGAACTAAATAAAGCGGGTGGAGGAAGATGAAAACATGGTACATGTAAAGGAGACACGTGAATACACGCATGCGCACACACATGCGCGCGTCCACATACACACACAATCATGCAGACTGAAGGAGTAAAGCATACAATCTTGACCTGGGATCCCAGGTAAAACGGATACCGGGAAATGTCTTGGGAAATAAAGGCTGCCGGTTAGTACGATATTCTTATAGAACATTTGGCACTCCAGTGATGGCCAGTGGTTATATTGATGACACCACCATTGGAGTGCCAATTGTTCTATACAAAATATAGAGGAGCTGGCACCATAAGCACAGTGCGACTTCAAAGCGCGGAAAAAGGGTTCGTTAGTTGGTATGAAAGGGTCCGTTAGTTGGTATGAAAGGGTCCGTTAGTTGGTATGAAAGGGTCCGTTAGTTGGTATGAAAGGATCCGTTAGTTGGTATGAAAGGGTCCGTTACTTGGTATGGTTTAGAAAACAGAGTATGCGGTTCTTTACAGCCGGTTTGGTAGTACTGATAAAACGATGAGATAAGTGCATCAATGTTGGCGGAAATTAAGTTGAGAAATAAAGGGACAGTGTATGCATAAAAATAAACTGGTTTCAAGTTGTTATCATATTTAGTTAATTTTCTACAGCCATTTGTGACTTACTTATTGACTTCCCCTTGTATGTATGATGACCTAAAGCTTCATATCCTCACGGTATTTGTCCTGGGATTATCTGTGGTTTAAGGCAAACGCGTTCTTTGGGCGTTGCTATGAGCAGTCGGTAACTAAGGTAAACAGAAGACTATGATATGATGTTCGGCAAACTGGTTACGCTAACTGGTTTTCCCCTAGTGATAACGGAGTAGGTTCTCGAATTTGAGTTTCGCTATGTTGTGAAATACCCTGACAGAACATCAAACAATAAAACACCGAATCACAATATCAAGTTATAACGATGGCTGTATTTGTGACATGAATGTTGGAAACCCGCTGAGTTATAAATAAAACCATCGATCTATTATCTTCAGCCAATGGATGTTCATTGCCGGGCACACTAGCAAAGTTGATAGCGAAATGCACTGGTAATGTCAAAGCACAGTCGGGCGCTGGTTCGACGCCTGGGCTCGTCGATTGCCAAAGTGAGAGAGGGGTTGGCCACCTATTCATCCTTGCCTCTCGGCTTAGAAAATGTGATGGCGCTATCACAACACAGACACATAGCAGTGTGATAATTAAATCAATTTCACAACCAATGGTCATTATTTAATATTTTAGAGACTTGACAGAAGATGGCAGATTGGACAGAGAAATCAAAATCAGATGTCAATTCCAATTCCAATTCCAATTTTCAAAAAAAAAAAAAAAAAATTCAAAATTCGGTCTCGTCTAACCTGCTTCCTCAGCGGCGGTTATTGTTGAGATCTGTGGTTGTGTGGACTGTCAGTCCTAATTCATACTGGTTTTATTGGTTCCGCTCTGTTCGTCGGGTTAAGTTATTTTGTGCTATCTGGTTATTTTCTTTCTGTCTTATGCTAGTCCTGATAAAGACCGGTCCTTGGTCGGGCCTACTACATGCTTGATGTTTCTTGTGTTGTCCTCATCGGGGCTGGTCCCGGTCATGTTAAGTCCTTATAAGGACTTGATGTAGGCAAAGGCAGAGAGTTCAAGTGCAGACTCAAGTTGTCCCCCCTGTCAGCTGCCCTTATTCCTGTACGTTCGCTTTCTTGTTTTCGTCATCGGTGTATGGGTTGGTGCCACAAGACGACCCGATCTCCCTTTCAGCCCCGTTCAGGAGCCCTTTCGGAAAAGCTATCTCACAGTCCTGCCACTTATCCCGCCACCCTCAACTGTCCCACTCAGGACAGCCAGGGTCCCCAATTTTTTTTTCCTTAAATATAACGTTATATCGTTATACTTTCAGATGTCAAAAAGCTAGTGCACTTATATATCAACTATCACCCTTACTGAAGCATCCAAATATACCCATGTCCCCAAAACGACAGATAATAAACAGCATATTCACATCAACCCTATACTACTAATCTCAAACTTGAACTTTGTCCAAATCACACTTTCGCAAAATCAACACCTGCGAAATGAGATGCCTGAGGAGAGCTGCCAACTTAACAATCCGAGACCGAGTCAGAAATGCTGTTAGACAGACAGTGGGATCAACACCTTGTGCCACATTTATTGAAAGACAGAAGATCATAATACCCACATCCAGACCTACAACATGTGATGGTGTTACACCGTCATATACCCACATCCAGACCTACAACATGTGATGGTGTTACACCGTCATATACCCACATCCAGACCTACAACATGTGATGGTCCTACACCGTCATATACCCACATCCAGACCTACAACATGTGATGGTGTTACAACGTCATATACCCACATCCAGACCTACAACATGTGATGATGTTACACCGTCATATACCCACATCCAGACCTACAACATGTGATGGTGTTACACCGTCATATACCCACATCCAGACCTACAACATGTGATGGTCCTACACCGTCATATACCCACATCCAGACCTACAACATGTGATGGTGTTACAACGACATATACCCACACCCAGACCTACAATATGTGATGGTGTCTACACCGTCATATACCCACATCCAGACCTACAACATGTGATGGTGTTACACCGTCATATACCCACATCCAGACCTACAACATGTGATGGTGTTACAACGTCATATACCCACACCCAGACCTACAACATGTGATGGTGTTACACCGTCATATACCCACATCCAGACCTACAACATGTGATGGTGTTACACCGTCATATACCCACATCCAGACCTACAACATGTGATGGTGTTACAACGTCATATACCCACACCCAGACCTACAACATGTGATGTGTTACACCGTCATATACCCACATCCAGACCTACAACATGTGATGGTGTTACACCGTCATATACCCACATCCAGACCTACAACATGTGATGGTGTTACAACGTCATATACCCACACCCAGACCTACAACATGTGATGGTGTTACACCGTCATATACCCACATCCAGACCTACAACATGTGATGGTGTTACACCGTCATATACCCACATCCAGACCTACAACATGTGATGGTGTTACAACGTCATATACCCACATCCAGACCTACAACATGTGATGGTGCTACACCGTCATATACCCACATCCAGACCTACAACATGTGATGGTGTTACAACGTCATATACCCACACCCAGACCTACAACATGTGATGGTGCTACACCGTCATATACCCACACCCAGACCTACAACATGTGATGGTGCTACACCGTCATATACCCACATCCAGACCTACAACATGTGATGGTGCTACACCGTCATATACCCACATCCAGACCTACAACATGTGATGGTCCTACACCGCCATGTACCCACATCCAGACCTGAAACATGTGATGGTGCTACACCGTCATATACCCACATCCAGACCTGAAACATGTGATGGTGCTACACCGTCATATACCCACATCCAGACCTGAAACATGTGATGGTCCTACACCGTCATGTACCCACATCCAGACCTGAAACACGTGATGGTGCTACACCGTCATATACCCACACCCAGACTTACAACATGTGATGGTCCTACACCGTCATATACCCACACCCAGACCTGAAACACGTGATGGTGCTACACCGTCATGTACCCACATCCAGACCTGAAACATGTGATGGTGCTACACCGTCATGTACCCACATCCAGACCTGAAACATGTGATGGTGCTACACCGTCATATACCCACATCCAGACCTGAAACATGTGATGGTGCTACAACCGTCATATACCCACATCCAGACCTGAAACATGTGATGGTCCTACACCGTCATGTACCCACATCCAGACCTGAAACATGTGATGGTGCTACACCGTCATGTACCCACATCCAGACCTACAACATGTGATGGTCCTACACCGTCATATACCCACACCCAGACCTACAACATGTGATGGTGCTACAACGTCATATACCCACACCCAGACCTACAACATGTGATGGTGCTACACCGTCATATACCCACATCCAGACCTACAACATGTGATGGTGCTACACCGTCATATACCCACATCCAGACCTGAAACATGTGATGGTGCTACACCGTCATATACCCACATCCAGACCTGAAACATGTGATGGTCCTACACCGTCATGTACCCACATCCAGACCTGAAACACGTGATGGTGCTACACCGTCATATACCCACACCCAGACTTACAACATGTGATGGTCCTACACCGTCATATACCCACACCCAGACCTGAAACACGTGATGGTGCTACACCGTCATGTACCCACATCCAGACCTGAAACATGTGATGGTGCTACACCGTCATGTACCCACATCCAGACCTGAAACATGTAATGGTGCTACACCGTCATATACCCACATCCAGACCTGAAACATGTGATGGTGCTACACCGTCATATACCCACATCCAGACCTGAAACATGTGATGGTGCTACAACGTCATGTACCCACATCCAGACCTGAAACATGTGATGGTGCTACACCGTCATGTACCCACATCCAGACCTGAAACATGTGATGGTCCTACACCGTCATGTACCCACATCCAGACCTGAAACATGTGATGGTGCTACACCGTCATGTACCCACATCCAGACCTACAACATGTGATGGTCCTACACCGTCATATACCCACACCCAGACCTACAACATGTGATGGTGCTACACCGTCATATACCCACATCCAGACCTGAAACATGTGATGGTGCTACACCGTCATGTACCCACATCCAGACCTGAAACATGTGATGGTGCTACACCGTCATGTACCCACATCCAGACCTGAAACATGTGATGGTGCTACACCGTCATGTAACCACATCCAGACCTACAACATGTGATGGTCCTACACCGTCATGTACCCACACCCAGACCTACAACATGTGATGGTCCTACACCGTCATGTACCCACATCCAGACCTACAACATGTGATGGTCCTACACCGTCATGTACCCACACCCAGACCTACAACATGTGATGGTCCTACACCGTCATAAAAACACACCCAGACCTACAACATGTGATGGTCCTACACCATCATGTACCCACATCCAGACCTACAACATGTGATGGTCCTACACCGCCATATACCCACATCCAGACTTGAAACATGTGATGGTCCTACACCGTCATATACCCACACCCAGACCTACAACATGTGATGGTCCTACACCGTCATGTACCCACATCCAGATTTACAACATGTGATGGTCCTACACCGTCATGTACCCACACCCAGACCTACAACATGTGATGGTCCTACACCGTCATGTACCCACATCCAGACCTACAACATGTGATGGTCCTACACCGTCATGTACCCACATCCAGACCTACAACATGTGATGGTCCTATACCGTCATGTACCCACATCCAGACCTACAACATGTGATGGTCCTACACCGTCATGTACCCACATCCAGACCTACAACATGTGATGGTCCTACACCGTCATGTACCCACATCCAGACCTACAACATGTGACTCGCTGCTGCGGGACTCAAGTCTTTCTGAAGATCTTTCATTATGATTATCTCTTTCATTCCCATAATAAGGAGGTTAGCATGGGCGAGTGGATAAAACCGCTCTCTCTTAATTTTCCGGTGTGTTGATGGCGAGGTAGCGGGCTCAACCCCTACATCGGGCAGTTGGATTAAAATATTGACATCTCGTCCCTGACTTGGGTACGTAAATTACAAGTACCTCAGAAGTCGCAGTGGGTTTGCCTAATGGCGAGGGACACTAGTAACAGGGAAGCTAATTCACATGCAAAAATTCAGTCCAGTGCGCTAGAGGAAGTATCGCCTGCATGGACTATGCTTAAGTTCAAAACGAGAGAACGCTCCCAGATTGTGTAGCAGCAGATGGCCACAGAACGACAATAAACACAATGAAAGAACGCATGTGCGCATTACTTTCAAAGTCGCAAATTACGAGGGGAAGCTAATAAGTAAGTTATAAATGGCTGTAGAAAAATAACTATGATAACAACTTGAAACCAGTTTATTTGTATACATACATTGCTCCTTTATTTCTCAACATAATTTTCACCAAAAGTGGTGCACTTATCCCATCGCTTTGTCAGTCCTCCCAAACCGGCTGCATAGAACTGCGTGCTCTGTTTTCTAAACCACGTTTTCAATTCACATTGAATTTCGTCGTCACTCGCGAAATGTCTTCCGCCAAGGTGGGTTTTCAGTTGACTTAACCCCTAGCGGTTTCCTGTCAAGCGGTGCATAGCTGGGAAGAAACAGTTACGAGGGCGAGTCAATAAGTAAGTCACACAGTTCTGTGGGATGGCGGGTAACTGAAAGCAATTCTATGGACTAAGCAGCTGGTTTGGGAGCACTGACAAAACTATGGGATAAGTGCATCAATGTTGGTGGAAATTAAGTTGAGAAATACAGGGACAATGTATCTATAAAAATAAACTGGTTTCAAGTTGTTATCATAGTTAGTTATTTTCTACAGCCATTTGTGACTTACTTATTAACTTACCCTCGTATATTGTGCTGCATGTTCAAATATCTAGCCAGATTGCTTTAGTATGTTCGGACCAAACGTAAGGGATATTCTTCGTCTTCTGCGTTCATCCGGAGTGTTTTTCAGACGTAATTACGTTGTGCCATCCTTACACCCTTAGGCCGACACATCCGACTTTTGCGGGCGTTTGTTGACCGGGTTAACCTTCCCGGGTGTAAAGGATATAATAACGGACAGTGTGTAGAGTGGAACATACGGCAATACCTGGTCACACATTGTCCGTTATTTGAGATGGAAAGTCTTAAATCAAACATAATATATTTGGTTATAATTAAAACAAATGGAATGCCTTCGATTATAAATAAAACAAACTGTTGTTTGTCGTTATAATTCAGACACACTTAAGGTCTTTGATTTTAAATAGAAGTTTATGAAGTTCTTTCGTTATAGTTAAAACAAACTGAAGGTCTTTGATTATGATGAATACCACTTAATAGCATTTTATACCAATTAACACAGTTTAATATAGGTCGAAATTACGCTTTGTAGCCTGGCAGTCTTTCGTGACAATTATTATAGCCTGAAATTCTGTGTGTGATATTAGCTAATGCAACCTGGTATAATTCAATAGTAACTAGTACAGCCTGACTTTATTTACTTTTAGCTAGTACAACCTGGCATTATGTAATACTGAACTAGCACAAACTTGAATTATTTAATATTGAGCTAGTGCAAACTGGTATTATGTAATATTAGCAAGTACAATCTGACATTCTTTAATATTGAATCAGTACAATCTGGCATTCTTTTACAATGAACTATTTTAATCTGGCATTCTTTAGTATTAGCTAGTACAATCTGGCATTATTTAATATTAGCTAGTACAAACTGGCATTATTTAATACTTACTAGTACAACCTGACAGTCTTTGCTGACACTGACTACAGCTTTGCAATCTCTGACTGTATATTAGTGTGTCTTGAGCATGTCTGATCGTAGTTAATATAACTGCAAATAGTGTTCTCTACACAAACATTCAATTGAATGAACAGATATGTACAATTTCCATTCACAGTTGAGCAGCACCGAAGAAAAAGCTGTCCAAACAGTCATTGTAGTTAATGCAGTTCTGAGGCGCTTACATATGCCAGCGTCATTGTAGAGATCGATAGAAATCAAGACCAAAGTTTATCGAGCACAAAGACCAGGGTGTTAGTTCCTGAGCCTGGTATTATTTTGGGTAAGCAACCTTGTTCAGGGAAAAGGAGGATGTAGGGGAACATTTTTTTAAAAAAAGGGTGGGGGGGGGGGGGGGGGGGGGGAGTAATGAGCCAGGTAATTCTCTAACCTTAGTAATCCTCTAATCTCCTGCCTCCTCTGTGTATACAGATTATTGTCCAAGCCACGACAACCTCTTTCCACGAGTAGAATCATGAAGATTCCTGCATTCAGCATTGAAAGCATATTATTCACTCATCTAGATAAAATACTACGGCTAACCCAGGACAACCGGTATCTCTGGCCTAGGGGTTAAACGACTGTCTCCGCAATCCCGTTTATCCACGTAGGGTAACGCAGCGCGCGAGAATTGGAAGCGGTTATCGCCGCGTTGGTAAATTACGGGATAAGAAATTACGGCCGCCCAGAAAGCAATGGCAAACTACTGCGCGTAATCTTGCCAAGAAATCAACGACAGCGGTAAAATGCTGGTGTTGACAGCGATGTCCTGTAAAGGATATGCGGAAAAAAAAACAAAACACCAGGATAAGCGTCTTGCCCAGCAGGCTCACTCCGACGGACACCCAAGATGGCGACCCTAGCCGGTAGAGCGCCCTGCTAGTGTATCTAGCACAGATCGCACCAGACCATTATCGTGAAAGAGCACATATAATGTTCACTAGATCGAGGGGAAGAGAACAAGGGGACGACATAGGTGTAAATACCTGGATGGCTTGATCACGTGGTATGGTCGAGACAAGAACACTGAGCTGATCCACGACTATGGTGATCGAGTGAAATGGTGAATCAGGACCGCCCACGCTTACCGGCATGGCACATGATGGATGGATGGATAGCGATCAATATTCAAATAGTCGTGCGAATATGTGCAATTGTCCAGTCCTTGTGCGACACCTTGTGTCTGTCCATTCGATCCCTATATATTTGATCTTACCGCTTACTGCTTTCTTTTGTAGTTAATTAGGTCATAGTGCAATAGTTGTCTGTCGCCATTGGTGACCGGCACACAGGCCTTGGCTTGTGCTAGTGTGAGCCTAGATTTCACCCTTTTTAGTCGTGTGCCCTTTATAACACATTGCGTAAGCTTCCAGTATATTTCCTATTATGATGGGGATATCTTGTGTGCAACCCAAGACACTTCGTATTTCTTCATGCTGACTTCGTTCAAATTTTTAACATTGTGTAGCAGTAAAAAAAAAAAATAGTTGCATATCCTTTACAGTTACACCCAGCATTTATTTAGGCTGTTCCTAATTGTTTGGCAAGTTGACGTTAAGTAGTTTACCATTGCTTTCTGAAAGGCTGGCACCCATTCTATTGTATGTAAACCAACGCTAGTCGGTCAGCTGCCAAATCGTCCGCAGCCGTGCTTCGAACGCGTTATGCGGGATTATGAAATGGGTCTGTAAATCCTTCGCCATAGAGCCGACACAGCGCAATTACGTCCAAAACAAACATTCCTAACGAACTAACTAACGAGGAGGAGGAGGAGGAGGAGGAGAGGAGGAGGAGGAGGAAACATGTTGTTTAAGTATAAAAATTTTTCGCTTGTGTCCTTCGCGGTCGAAACATGTGACCTGACATCGTCTGACTGGGAATTTGCGATGGACATGTGTGGTGTACCAATTGGATGCGTGCCAAAACAACTCTATCTTTATAAAGGTGAATTGTTAGGGAAACTTTTTGGTAAGGATTATTTCAGTATTCCATTGTAATAAGTATGTTGAGTGCTGTGACGTTTGGACACAATCTCTTATCTTATACCTCTGTGCCTTGACTCCACAGAACCAGGGAATGTGGCCACCAGTCGCATTGGGTGGACCCCTCCCAGGAGTGGCACCGGAACTATCACCGCCTTTGCGGGACTCCATGGTGTTAGAACCATTGTGCTTTCTTCTACGTTGTGACATAATTAATTGAGTAGTGTTACACTGTTTCGTCAAACCGGTAGCTCAGTACATCCGACTTCAACAAGAATTTTCCCTGTTTGGATTGTCCTAATGGCTAGAATATCTGGTTCTCCTTCGGGAGACCCTGGTTCGAATCCCATGGTGGATTTTTGTTCTGTTGAGGGAAAAAAGAAAACAGCAACCGGATAGTTCGCGACGGCTGCACTAACAAGGCCTCCTAAATTCCACAGGCTCATGACCCCCTGTCCCCTGTTCCACACCTCAAGTATATCACAGCCTAGCCCTTGACTGTGTCCAGTCTACCTACCGGGCAGCAGGTTTGGCTATCTCTTCGTCTCGTTCCTATCCATTGATCTGTCTCAGGTGTGGGATCCTACCAGTAGCTGCGCTACCGTCGGTATAGCTCTTGGGACCATTGAAACACGCAAACCATTCTCCACATCAAGGTAGACCGTAACAGAGGAAATACTAGGCGTTTAATCTATATCTATAAAACAGAGTGTATGTGGTTTTGTGTGTTTGTGGTCAGCTATGTATTGGATGCGTTCGATAACGGTACATCCGATTGAGATGAAATTTTCTACACGTCTTCCTTTCATTCCTGTGCAACCGACTGTAATAGTTTCTTAGTGTAAAATCTTCTACTTATTTAATAACATTTACTTTTTCATTTTTCATTATATAATTTCTATATAGCAGGGGGACTTCACTCTAGAAAAGTTATTTCAAGGGGCATAACTTTTAATAAAATTTCTATATACTTTATAGTCATATTTTTGGACTTACTTGCACTATTGTTAAACTCTTTGTCTATAGTTATTTTCAGGCATATCAGTTATAATAAATATTGATATAATCTTTAAGGCATTTTCAAAGTTTTCATAAAAATAATGCATAATGCATAACATTGTAACCCATCTTTTTCTGCTTAAAGAACGTATCAACTGTCATGTCGGTGATTAAAAACAGTTTTCATTAAAAATAATGAATGGTGTGTGGAAGGACATTCTTTTAAGTTACTGTGCGGCAGGAGCTGGGCGAAACCACGCCGGGTCAGATAGATAGACAGACAGACAGATAGTCGGGAACGGAAGCTTATTTGACTACTTATATGAATTAAATGACATGCTCCCCACCAGGGACTGGGTGAAGCCGGGCCGGGTCAGACAGACAGACAGATAGACAGACAAACAGATAGTCGGGAACGGGAGAGCTTATATGACTACGTATATGAATTAAATGAGATGCTCCCCACCAGGGACTGGGTGAAGCCGGGCCGGGTCAGACAGACAGACAGACAGATAGACAGACAGACAGACAAACAAGCAGACAGACAGACTGATAGATAGATAGATCCCCTCCAGGACCTGGGCGAAGCCGGGCCGGGTCAGCTAGTGTGTTATAAAATACCAGAAATATACAAGGAAAGATTATTTATGAATAACATACAAGGGACATAACAAGTACAAGCGTAGCGTTAAATTATGCATGAAACACTATGTCCCTTTATATTATAATATTGTGGAAAACTTGCATGCTATGTTGAACAGAGGTCAGCTTGGTCGAATGGATAAGAACGAGCGTTCTTAATCATTCGTTGTTCTGATGCCGAGGCAAAGGATTCAACCCCTACATCGGGCCGTTTAACTAGAATGTTAACTTCTCGTCCTTGACTTTGGGTCGTAAATCACAAGTACCTCTGAAGTCGAGTTGGGCTCGCCTGATGGCGAGGGCCACAGGTAATAGGAAAACTACTCCAGCCGCAAAATT
This sequence comes from Cepaea nemoralis, assembly GCA_014155875.1. Taxonomy (NCBI): domain Eukaryota; kingdom Metazoa; phylum Mollusca; class Gastropoda; order Stylommatophora; family Helicidae; genus Cepaea; species Cepaea nemoralis. The sequence continues at coordinate 439,573 of JACEFZ010005723.1, forward strand.
CAGTCCAGTGCTACTAGAAGTTGTTTATGGACAATGCTTGAGTTCAAAGCGAGCGAGCGAAACAAAAAAAAATATGACATCAAAACCTGGACAATTAGTAAACAAGCGAGCAAATCCCCAAAGGCCCTGAGATGTGGTTTTTGTGGAAGGTTGAAAATTCCCTGGACGAACAAAAAGAGTAATCTGGACATTTTGAGAGAAGCTAAGTTGCCAAGACAACGTATCAAAAACATCAAAAGGAGGCAATCATCATTTCTTGGTCCACGCTATGATAACGCTAAATCTAGAACTTGTGACAACCGGAAAGATTTGTTGAAAGAAAGATAGAGGAAGACCGAGAACATGTGAGGTGTGAGAACATTTTGGACCGTATTGTGTCATGGCACGGGAGGAAGTTAAAACATGAATTGATTCATAAGGCAGCAATTTGTGGAGAGGCATCATCGCCCACGCTAGCTAGCAAGGCACTTAATGATGATGATATTATTAATTTAGATTGTCAAGTTCGCCCTGATATAGGGTTACCAGACGTTGTTTGCTTTCTGTAATCTAAATATCAGCTTTAGACGTAGACACTGAATACAGTGTAAGATCAACTTATACAGAAATGCTTGTAGCATTATATACATTGAATACCTCTGAAGTCGGAGTGAGTTCGCCTAAATAGACACCGGTAAAAGGAAAAGCAAGCCCACACGCAAAACTCAGTCCTTTACTACTTTAAACAATGTGTAAGGACTACGCTCGAGTTTAAGCGAGCGTACAAAAAGAAAGAAAGCAGATATACATTGAATGAATGATTGTGTTCAAGAAAGTACAATTTAAAACATTATAAACATGTACTTTGCCCTGCCAAACGGCACACATGATACACACAAAACACCCCCTTCCATATTCTAGCCTACGGAATACCATTGGACACGGTTAGCGTAGACCCTTTACACCTGACAGCATGGGACCATGTCGCTGATTGAACTGTGAGCTGCCGACAGGTAGTTGTTGGTTACTGTCTGGTGTTCGCTACGGTAGGTCACATATTTCTTAATGGAGACAATGGTCACAGCTTTCTTAACAGAGACAATGGTCACATATTTCTTAACAGAGACAATGGTCACAGATTTCTTAACAGAGACAATGGTCACAGATTTCTTAACAGAGACAATGGTCACAGATTTCTTAACAGAGACAATGGTCACAGATTTCTTAACAGAGACAATGGTCACAGATTTCTTAACAGAGACAATGGTCACAGATTTCTTAACAGAGACAATGGTCACAGATTTCTTAACAGAGACAATGGTCACAGATTTCTTAACAGAGACAACAGTCACAGATTTCTTAACAGAGACAATGGTCACAGATTTCTTAACAGAGACAATGGTCACAGATTTCTTAACAGAGACAATGGTCACATATTTATTAACAGAGACAATGGTCACAGCAAAGTATTATGGTTTTGGGAGTCTCTGTGGCGAAGTGGTCAAGCCGTTTGACTCGTGCTCCGAAGGTTGTGGGGCCGCACCCTTCGGTTTACGAGTTAAATGCTTCGGAGACTCCTGTGGGTCGTCGCTAAAAGCTACGGAGTTCATGCTTTGTGTGACGCTTTCCGCGCTGCGGAAAGAGACTGAGCCATATATGATAAAACCCGGTGCGATGAAGTCGACCCTGTCGACTTTTAAGCGACTTTTTATTACATGGTTTACAAAGAAAGAGAATCGACTTCATTGCACCGGGTATTATCCCATATAACTCGATTTTCTTATACAGGGCAGCCTGCCAAAAGCGTCGAACAAAGCACGAACTCCGTAGTTCCAATGACAACACCAGGAGTCTCCGAGAAAATTGCACTCATGAACCAAACGACGTAGGCCAGAATCGAACCCACAACCTTCGGAGTCAGGCGGTGTAACCACTTCGCCATGGAGACTCCTTACAGATCAGTAAGATGACTGCTAATATTGAAAGCAATAGCAGGGACGCAGAGGTGTTTCCAAGCCACGAGGCCCAGGTTCTATACTGGCCAAGACCTTTTAACATGTCCTAGTCGTGCGTCCTGGGCAACAAGTTCCTTCGTAGTAGGATCGCTGATTCTTCCGAAGTCGGAGAGCATCTGCCTGCACGGCGAGAAACCACCAGTCTGCACAACAATAAGCCAGACAACGGATACTCACGCAAACCTCAGTCCAGTAGGACATCAAATTGATGTTGGACAACAGGATGTCTTCATCCCACATACAGAACTTCACGCTGGAGTTCACATCTAGCGAACACAAGTAAGCAAGCAAGCAAAGCAATAGCAGACATGTATCTGATACAGATGCTTTGAAAACTATAGCAATCTGAGTAGTTATGGAGAAGGATACTCACGCAAACCTCAGTCCAGTAGGACATCAAATTGATGTTGGACAACAGGATGTCTTCATCCCACATACAGAACTTCACGCTGGAGTTCACATCTAGCGAACACAAGTAAGCAAGCAAGCAAAGCAATAGCAGACATGTATCTGATACAGATGCTTTGAAAACTATAGCAATCTGAGTAGTTATGGAGAAGGATAGTGCTGGACAAGCCACAGTATGATGGATGTGCCTGCTCAGCTGCCGCACTATTCATGGACTTCCGTCCAGAAAATCCGCTGACACACTTACCCGGACCCTGCGTGGCATGGACGGAAGATCCATCTAAGTCTATGAAGTCATGATGTATCTTGTATAACTGGAAATGATTTATACCACGGCCAAACACGATGTATCTACAGCAGCATTGCATAAAAATAAGACAACGAACGAACTTTATTTTAAAAGGGTAACAAATTGGGCACGCAGGCCCGTCTTACATTCGGCCCTTTCGATCACTCATCTTTCATTCATCAAATGTGCATGTTACATTTACATAGGGAAAAAAAAACATTGTCAAATTGATTTTGT
>JACEFZ010005723.1:447500-502500 GCA_014155875.1 Cepaea nemoralis
ACAGTTAAACGTTGGGCTCAGAGAGCTTTGGTTTCTGCAAGGAGATGTGGAGCTGGCTGATAATCCGCGCTCTGGAAGTTCTGCCACAGCCAGCTGCCGGATCATGTTGGAACGAGCTCACATAATGATTCGCAGAGATAGGCGAATCACAAGTCGACAATTGTCCATTCATCTTTCAATAAGCAAAGATAGTGCCATTGAAATTTTCAAAACAAAGCTTGGGATACTCAAGGGTTTGTGCAGGATTGGTTCCTTGAGCTCTCACAGGGGACCATACGACCCAAAGGAAAACACAAATTTGCAAACAAGGGAGGCAATCAACAAAATGTGGTGGAATGTACTGCCCCATCCACTTTATAATCCAAACCTGATTACCATCTTTTCGATCCCCTTAAGAATGTTATTCGTGGGACAAAGTTTGAAGACAACGACGAAATGATTAATGAAGTGAAGAAATTGCTACGAGAACAAGACAAAATGTGGTACAGATATGAGATAATGGTCTTGTTTCAAGATGGCGTAAAGCCATTAAAGTTGATGGGGATTATGTTGTGAAGCAGACATGTTTGCTGCACATGTGCATGAAGATTGTGGCTAAATTACATTTGTATGTTATTAACAGTTAAAGAGATAATAATTGTGGTGCATAACATTCTGACCTACCCTCGTTCATAGTATATGTATCGCATTGATTGCGAGATGTAGAACCAACAACAGCACGATGACTAGCGGGCTTCCTGTCCCTCCAGTGGTCGATATCACACCGGAGGCCTTTACTTCCCCGGGGCATCTCATGGTACCTATTTTAAGCTGTGTCGACCGCGGAGATCAGATCAGTTACACAAATGGGGGATTTGAAGCTAAGTCCACTGGCAGATAAGTGTGTATCCTAGCCACCACGCTACCTTGACTCTCCTAACCAAATACTTACTTCCTCAGTTCTTCAAGTTGTTTAAGACTTAACAACTGAAATCAACACGGTGTCACCAACAACAAAAACAACAATAACAACAACCACAGAAAAATGTGTGAATATTTCAGCAAACGAATTCCTTTTCTCAGTTCACATCTTGTCGACAAAATATATCAGACACTAGATTGTTCTGTCTATTGTTAGTATCTTCTTTATTCAAGTGAACAGATTAAGTGTCAAACAAAACATAATGTTGGACCAGAAATGGTACACACTCAAATGAACAAGTATTATAATGTAAACATCCATTCACTGAGCACTGAAAGTGCGGAAGACACCACGAAACGAAATAAATAACACGATGGCACTAGCATGGCGATACATCGTCCTTCTGTCCAAATAGTAGGTCACAAGCGGCGATATGTTATCCTTTGTCAATTAATCAGTTAACTTAGTCTGCTAACTCCACAGATCATGATCTCCATCCTCGCTCTCTGTCCTCTCCTCCTGGCTGGGGTACTTGCCAGTTACGACCCTTACATAGACATGGACGAGCTGTATCGCATGCAGCTTCTAGCTAACGCCTTTGAAGACTACAATCCCGACAGCCAATTGCTGAACAGCAGAAGTGTGGACGACGAATCCTATTGGCCGGACCTGAGTGAGGCTGCCAACAGCAAGGCGTCCATTTATAATGATCCTCTCTACAGCGGGGCACACCAGAGGGACCAGGAGCACATCGAGCATAGTGACCTCCATGGTTTTCAGTCAGTGTCAGGTAGGACTACTACCTGTGTAGCTCTTTACAACAACAACAACAACAACAACAACAACAACAACAACAACAACAACAACAACAACAACAACAACAACAACAACAACAACAACAACAACAACAACAACAACACCAACAACAACAACAACAACAACAACAACAACAACAACAATTAGATAAACAAAAGTTAATTGCAAATCCTTTACAGGAGGTAGCAGTTAACACCATCATTTTTGGCTGTTTGTTATTTCTTGGCAAGTTTATGTTCAGTAGTTGCCTTTACTTTCTGAATTACTTTCTCATACTATTGTATGAAAATTAACACAAGGCAGTCTGCTGCCAAATCGCCCGCAGAGCCGGTAAATACATAAACAAATGAATAAATAAAGTCCCATTTGTCTGAGTGGTCGTGGGGCTTAATACACTTACAGTTAAAATCCCGATGCGCTGAAGGCAGGGCAACAGATTTAACCCTTTTAGCTCAGGGTCCTGAGTATCGGCCAGATCCCCTGTCACTCCCTGCAGCACCATTCTCTCCAGGCGGTGGTTTTCATTCTGTTCTTCTGCACTAGACACACGATTCTAACGGGTCTCGTCTACATCTGCCTTATCATACACCAGTATCCCACCAAGTGAATGACAGAGACCGCAAAGGAACCCACAATCTTCTGAGCACGGTGCAGTCGGCTTAACGACTTCGCCACGGAGTCCCACTTCGCCATGGAGTCTCACTTCGCCATGGAGTCCCACTTCGCCACAGAGTCCCACTTCACAACGAAGTCCCACTTTGCCATTGAGTCCCACTTCGCCATGGAGTCCCACTTCGCCACGGAGTCCCACTACGCCACAGAGTCCCACTTCACCACTGAGTCCCACACTGAGTTCCACACCGAGTCCCACACTGATTCCCACACGGAGCCCAACACTGAATCCCACGCAGACCCGGTGTCCCAGGCAGAAGATGTAAACCACAAGCCATCGTCCTGATAGGGACGACTGACAAAACTAAACAGTTCAGGTTTGAACAGACGGGCCCCTAGCTGGGCAGTCTGCGGGCGACCGCAGTTAACGCGTTTGTTTTCTGATAAACGAGATAGCAGCAATGTCGTTGACGCTTGTAACTCCATTTGTTATGCTGACTTGATTGTGAATGACTGAAGTGGAAAGCAGGAGATAGGATTGCCATGGCATCTTATTCTATTGGTGCATGATAAGATGACGTGGTGGGGCCCTTTGGGATCGTGCGTATAGTGCAGAAGAACAAACAGATCATCACGGCTTGGTGAGAATGGTGCTGCGGGGAGTGACCATGGGGTATGGCCGACGTTATATTATATAACGTTCTACACATCCGATGCGACGATGCACGTCATATTTCAGCCAACGACTAGAAGTAAATTGTAAAAAGACACAGGTTATGGTCATCACTAGGAAGAACGAAATACCACAATGTAATATACATGTAAATGGGAATATTCTTCAACAAGTGAGCAGGTACAATTATCTCGGAACAGTCATAACATCGGATGGGAGATGCCGTGAAGAGATTAGAACAAGAATCGCCATGGCGGAAGTAGCCTTTAGCAAGATGAAAAACATACTGACCAATAAAAAGATGCCAATTGAAACGAGAAAAAGAGTGTTGAGGGGATACATAGAGCCTGTTCTTTTGTATGGATGTGAAACTTGGACAATGAGCAGTCACGCTGAAAAACATCTGATGGCTGCAGAAATGTGGTTTCTCAGGAAAATGCAAAGAATACCATGGACAGACAGAAAAACCAATGACCAAGTACTACAGGAGACAAATGAACATCGTAAATTGATTAGAGAAATTAGACATAGACAGTCAAAATATTGTGGACATGTTATGAGAAGAAATGGATTGGAGAACTTAGTAACAACTGGCTTGGCCACATGGCATGGTACAGACAGGAACACTAAGCTGATCCACGACTCTGGTGGTCGAGTGAAATGGCGAGGAAGGACCGCCCATGCTTTCCGGCATGGCACATGATTGATTGATTGATCATTATTTTGTGTTCACATAACTTGATATATCACTCTGTAACATGTACCTGACGAGATGTAGCGAAATATGCCAGTGACTAAATCGTACAATATTTTATTTATCACGTCTTTGTCTAATATGATACAACAGACAAGGGATTTGTGGAAATAAAAATACATTAAAATCAGTAACCAAGTTAGAATTTTAACATAGATTTATATATTTTCTGAAATGAAAGGTATCAAGAAAGTGAATTGGTTGTGCCTACTCAACATATTCGAGGACCTCTTAAATCAAGTGTAATGTTTGAAGGAGATTAACGATACATTAATCGCAGAGTAACGAACTACCTTTAACGATATCTTACTTTCTGTCAACTGATAATTTAGTAACATCGATGGCACACATATTATTACAATGTGCCTAGCTGTTTAAACTCGCCACTTACATTTTCCACTGCACTCCTCTGCATCTTTTGCCGAGTATGTTCCCCATATAAGGCTATTTTCTCTATTCCGTATTTTCAGTTCGTAAGGCCATCACATTTCATTTGTATTTTCACCAGTTTTGATGAGTAACAAATGAGCTGCAACTGAAGCTGTCATTAACCTTGTCGTTTGCTCCCTTGTCTGTCCTCTGTGATTGTCAATGAGTAAGTGTGTGTGTGTGTGTGTGTGTGTTTATGTGTGTATGTGTGTGTGAGTGTGATGTTGTGTTTGCTTGCTTGCTTGCTTGTGTTCGTTGGCTTGAGCTCCAACGCTAAGTCCTGTATGTCGGATGAAGACATCCTGTTGTCCAACATCAGTGTGATGTCATACAGGACCTGAGTTTTGCGTGAGTATCCGTTGTCCAATGTCTGGCTTATTGGTGTGCAGACTGGTGGTTCCTCGCCGTACAGGCAGACACTCTCCGACTTCGGAGGAATCGGCGATCCTATTGACTTTAGCCAGGACCCCGAAGGGACCTGTTGCCCAGGACGCTCGACGTGGACGCGTCAATAGGTCTTGGCCAGTATATAACCCGGCCCTGGTGCCTTGGAAACACCTCTGCGTCCCTTGTTGTGTTTTATTAAGTGGATGTATAACTGTGAGTGTTTATGTTAATGATGGATCTATGTATGGATGTGTATACAGGTATTATGTTTTTGTTTATGCATGTGTGAGTGTGAGTGTGAGTGTGAGTGTGTGTGTGTGTGTGTGTGTGTGTGTATGCATCTGTCTCCTGTCTGTCTCATAATATTGTAATATGTATTGTTCAAGTTCACTGCATTCATTTGACAATGTATTTATTTATTGTTTTCTGTGTGAATGTAACATGCACAATTTATAATGGATGCGCTGGAAAGGAAGAATGTAAGACGCGCCCAATTTGTGAACCTTTGAAAATAAGGTTTGTTCATTTGTTCGTTCCTTCAGTATTCTCAACATTCTTAATAACCACAATCCAGACAGTTTCCAGTTTGTTTTCAAATCCATTACTCATTGTCCAGTTGTTATATTCATGCCAAAGAACAGACCTCACGCAAGATTTTTATACGAGTGATAAATCGTTGACGTTTTTGTAGTTGTGAGAAATCGTTCATGTTTTTCGTAGTTGTGAAAAATCGTTCTTGTTTTTGTAGATGTGAAAAATCGTTCCCAGTTAATAAACTTGATAATATTTAAGGTAATTATTGCAGGAGGAACAGCCGAAGGAGCCCCTAACGCTAAACAAGTGAAAACAGACAAACAGCTTCCTGCCTATTGCAACCCACCTAACCCTTGCCCCGTTGGGAAAACAGGTACGCCTCTGATTTTAGGTTAGTTGAGCATATCCAGCACGCTTAAGTACCATCTGCACTATTTTGTTTGGGTGGTGACAACTGGCAAGACTGAGGGGGAGAGATCTAGGGGCAGGCAGAGAAGTAGACATCTGCATGGCTTGGTCTCATGGCACAACTGAGATACAAACACAGAGCTGATCCACGACTCTAGTGATCGTGTGAGATGGCGAAACATGACCGCCTACGCTTTTCGGCAGGCACCTGATAATAATGATGATGATGATGATGATGATGATGATTTATAATAAGTAAAGGACAATTTTACACGTCTGAGAAGTACTGCGCACCTACTGCTATCCTCAACGAATCATGTATTATTGATTATTTTTCATGCGTATTAATGCTTATTGTTTCTTTGTTGTCAAAGTATTGCTTCATAAGAGATGTTGAATGAAAGAATGTATGAGAGGAAATAGAGAAAAAGGGGCAGAATGTCAGGGGGCCTGCGTCCCCAAATTTTTAAACCCCTTTTGAAATAAATTTTTTCGTTCGTTCGTTCGTTCGTTCGGTTCGTTCGTTCGTTGGTTCGTTCGTTCGTTCGTTCTCATGTTTTATTAAACAATCGGCACTCGACATAAAGATACGGCCGCTTTTATTTCCAGTACATGTCCTGGTACCCGTTTAGATTGGGTTGACGTGGAGCCCGGGTTTAATTAATAAAATAAAAAATAGTCTCCATTGGGATTCGAACACTTGACGACTAACAGGCTAGCTCTAACCGCTACGCCAACGCGTCTCATTCTGGATGCTAAGGCTGTTCAAATTCACACATATTTCAGACAGCTACAACTCAGCAATGTGTGTGTGTGTGTGTGTGTGTGTGTGTGATATGGTGTGTGTGTGTGTGTGTGTATGTGTGTGTGTGATATGGTGTGTGGGGTTGTATTTGTTGTGTGTGTGCGCGCGTGTGCGCGCGTGTGGAGAGTTGAGCGCGTATATTTAATTCTCATCATTTTCTAGTATTCGACGATTTATATTGTCCATATTTGTTTATTATTATTATTATTATTATTATTATTATTATTATTATTATATTATTATTATTATTATTATTATTATTATTTAAATTCGCATATCCTTTACAGGACATCGCTGTCAACAGCAGCATCTTTCAGCTGTCTGTTGATTCCTTGGCAAGATTACGCTCAGTAGTTTGCCATTGCTTTCTGAGCGGCCGGCTCGAGTTATCCCGCAAGTCACAGCGGGGGTCGAACCGCTCCAGCTCTCGCCCGCTATGAGACTCTGGTGATAAACGGGATTACGGAGAAAGTGTTGTAACCCTCGGCCAGAGAGGAATTATTATTATTATTATTATTATTATTTTTATTATTATTATTATTATTATTATTATATGCATGTGTGGTGATTGTATGTGACGTTTGTGGGGTGGTTTGATAAGGTATACTTAGACATACGGAGTATAATGATATTTATAGTAACTATACACAATTATTTTCTAGTAAACTGGATGAAATAACTAAAGGAGCCTATTTGAAATCTGTCGTGTTATCAGGATAGTTGATAAATTATGAACACACATAGTGGTGAGTAGGACGAGAGAGAGAGAGAGAGAGAGTAAAAAACAGTGTGTAAGAAGACGAAGGCATGTAGTTTGGTTGTTGATAAAACGTTTATTGGCTTAACTTGACAAAGCTTCGATGTACACCTCCATTCTCTACTATGCCCCGGGGCTCAACTGCCCATACCAACCCAATACGTCACGATTGAGCATCTCCCCCCCCCCCCCCCCCCCCCCCCCCTTTCAGTCTAAATGCTCAATCGTGCTGTATCTGTGTTTCCCACTAGATCCTAATACTACCCAATACTGTTACACCTCCCCCTGTTAATTAAAGAATTCCTTTTAAAGGAAAATCTTTACTCCCAATCCCATACTCTATTCCCTCTTTTTTTTCTAATCTTCCCTAAAAATCAAGGTTGAGTAAATAATATCTCTTTTACTTCTTCTCCCAGTGATATGGTCTGCCAATAAAACCTCCCTCCATATACTTCTTCTTCGACTTTTATTTATATAATACCCGTATGATAACCCTGTTAATCCAAACAGTTTTTCTTTCCTTTCTACATCCCGAACATTATATAGTTATCTACTACATAATTCTTCAGGGTTTTATCTGACGTATGGATGTGTGATACAGGTATTATGTTTTTGTTATGCATGTGTGAGTGTGGTGTGAGTGTGAGTGTGTGTGTGTGTGTGTTGTGGTGTGTGCATCTGTCTCCTGTCTGTCTCAAAATATTGTAATATGTATTGTTCAAGTTCACTGCATTCATTTGACATGTATTTATTTATGGTTTCTGTGTGAATGTAACATGCACAATTTATAATGGAGCGCTGGAAAGGAAGAATGTAAGGACGCGCCAATTGTGAACCTTTGAAAATAAGGTTTGTTCATTTGTTCGTTCCTTCAGTATTCTCAAACATTATTAATAACCACAATCCAGACAGTTTCCAGTTGTTTCAAATCCATTACTCATGTCCAGTTGTTATATTATCCAAAGAACAGACCTCACGCCAAGTTATACGAGTGATAAATCGTTGACGTTTTTGTAGTGTGAGAAATCTTCATGTTTTCGTAGTGTGAAAAAATCGTTCTTGTTTTTGTAGATGTGAAAAATCGTGTCCCAGTTAATAAACTTGATAATATTTAAGGTAATTATTGCAGGAGAACAGCCGAAGGAGCCCTAAAGCTAAACAAGTGAAAAACAGACAAACCAGCTTCCTGCCTATTGCAACCCACCTAACCTTGCCCCGTGGGAAACAGGTACGGCCTCTGATTTTAGGTTAGTTGAGCATATCCAGCACGCTTAAGTACCATCTGCACTAGTTTTGTTTGGGTGGTGACAACTGGCAGACTGAGGGGGAGAGATCTAGGGGCAGGCAGAGAAGTAGACATCTGCATGGCTTGGTCTCATGGCACAACTGAGATACAAACACAGAGCTGATCCACGACTCTAGTGATCGTGTGAGATGGCGAAACATGACCGCCTACGCTTTTCGGCATGGCACCTGATAATAATGATGATGATGATGATGATGATGATGATTTATAATAAGTAAAGGACAATTTTACACGTCTTGAGAAGTACTGCGCACCTACTGCTATCCTCAACGAATCATGTATTATTGATTATTTTTCATGCGTATTAATGCTTATTGTTCTTTTGTTGTCAAAGTATTGCTTCATAAGAGATGTTGAATGAAAGAATGTATGAGAGGAAATAGAGAAGAAGGGCAGAATGTCAGATGGGCCTGCGTGCCCAATTCTTAACCCTTTGAAAATAAATATTTTCGTTCGTTCGTTCGTTCGTTCGGTTCGTTCGTTCGTTGGTTCGTTCGTTCGTTCGTTCTCATGTTTTTATTAAACAATCGGCACTCGACATAAAGATACCGGCCGCTTTTATTTTCCAGTACATGTCCTGGTACCCGTTTAGATTGGGTTGACGTGGGAGCCCAGGTTAATTAATAAAATAAAAAATAGTCTCCATTGGGATTCGAACACTTGACGACTAACAGGCTAGCTCTAACCGCTACGCCAACGCGTCTCATTCTGGATGCTAAGGCTGTTCAAATTCACACATATTTCAGACAGCTACAACTCAGCAATGTGTGTGTGTGTGTGTGTGTGTGTGTGTGATATGGTGTGTGTGTGTGTGTGTGTATGTGTGTGTGTGATATGGTGTGTGTGTGTGTATGTGTGTGTGTGTGTGCGCGCGTGTGCGCGCGTGTGTGAGAGTTGAGCGCGTATATTTAATTCTCATCATTTTCTAGTATTCTGACGATTTATATTGTCCATATTTGTTTATTATTATTATTATTATTATTATTATTATTATTATTATTATTATTATTATTATTATTATTATTATTATTTAATTCGCATATCCTTTACAGGACATCGCTGTCAACAGCAGCATCTTTCAGCTGTCTGTTGATTCCTTGGCAAGATTACGCTCAGTAGTTTGCCATTGCTTTCTGAGCGGCCGGCTGAGTTATCCCGCAAGTCACCAGCGGGGGTAGAACCGCTTCCAGCTCTCGCCCGCTATGAGACTCTGGGTGATAAACGGGATTACGGAGAAAGTGGTGTAACTCCTGGGCCAGAGAGAATTATTATTATTATTATTATTATTATTATTATTATTATTATTATTATTATTATATGCATGTGTGGTGATTGTATGTGACGTTTGTGTGTGGTTTGATAAGGTATACTTAGAACATACGGAGTATAATGATATTTATAGTAACTATACACAATTATTTTCTAGTAAACTGGATGAAAATAACTAAAGGAGCCTATTTGAAATCTGTCGTGTTATCAGGATAGTTGATAAATTATGAACACACAATAGTGGTGAGTAGGAACGAGAGAGAGAGAGAGAGAGAGTATAACAGTGTGTAAGAAGACGAAGGCATGTAGTTTGGTTGTTGATAAAACGTTTATTGGCTTAACTTGACAAAGCTTCGATGTACACCTCCATTCTCTACTATGCCCGGGTCTCAACTGCCCATACCAACCCAATACGTCACGATTGAGCATCTCCCCCCCCCCCCCCCCCCCCTTTCAGTCTAAATGCTCAATCGTGCTGTATCTGTGTTTCCCACTAGATCCTAATACTACCCAATACTGTTACACCTCCCCATGTTAATTAAAGAATTTTCCTTTTAAAGGAAAAATCTTTACTCCCAATCCCCATACTCTATTCCCTCTTTTTATTCTAATCTTCCCTAAAAATCAAGGTTGAGTAAATAATATCTCTTTTACTTCTTCTCCCAGTGATATGGTCTGCCAATAAAACCTCCCTCCATATACTTCTTCTTCGACTTTTATTTATATAATACCCCGTATGATAACCCTGTTAATCCAAACAGTTTTTCTTTCCTTTCTACATCCCGAACATTATATAGTTATCTACTACATAATTCTTCATTTCTGGTTCTGTCTTGTTTCCTGTATCAAATATACATATCATAAGAACAGCTAATAAATTCTTTATCGAAATCTTTTACCTTATACAATTTCTCATTCTTTCAAACCCCAGGACGTACAAAAACAATGTAGTTAGACAAAGTAAAGAAGTGGTGCGCACCAAATAAGTAGCATAAAGAATGAATATACGACATGACCACATGGACATACAGTAATTGCACATTTAAGACACTCACCCTTTTACCTCCCTTGCCAATAAAAAAAAATTTTGTAAAACAATTTTTTTTTTTTTAAAACACCTTAAGAAATATATCATTGTTCGTTATAAAACAATTTGGCATAAGTTTTCATAAACCTTCTATATTTCACATTGACATTGCCAACCACAATTCTGTTCCTCTTTCTTTATCTCACCTTTTACCAAGAGCCCATGTTCATATTTCATGAACACCTTTAATATAATTAAAGCTGGTATTTCACAGCACCTATATCTTGCCCCCGTACATCCCATCCTGCTATTTTATAAATACAGTGACGTGTGTGCAAGGCCTGGATACGTCTATCCATTCGTGCACACACGTTCACCCACCTTAGTTTCCCACTAGTTGATGAGCTTAACTATTTACTCTTAAGTTTCCCCCTACCTTATATCAATGGACAAATTAGTTTTTATCAACTCTTTTCTGAACGAAAAACCTTTAGCAAAAACCTCATTCATTTGAAACTTAAACTTACTTAACTAACTTTATAACCGTGTAACTCAATATACCAAACCAAACCCTTTATGTAATCGAAATAAAATGAACACATCCTGCAAATTAATCCATAAGAAGAAAAAAAAACACACTTTTAAAATGACATAACATGCATGTTATCAAATCAGAATAAAATATTCTATTCTACCTATCACTATTGGACACTTTTACGGACCAATAGTTTTTATCAACTCAAATGCTAGGAACACAATCACCCTATTCTAAATCAATTAATCAAACATTAACAATCAATTTTCAAGATCAAACCAAGAAAACAAAATGAGGCATTATAACTTAGGCTCCCTAAAACAATCAAACAATAGCCATCATATCATATATGACTCATGACTCAAAACAATTATAACTCTCTTAAAATTTCTACGTACATTGGCCCACCAGCATTAGGCTCTCATACTAAGTAAAATAACGCATATCCAGTATTCATATGACCGAGAAGACTAAACATTCCATCTGTATATCTGTTAACTACAGATCAATTATGAACATATCTGTTCTATCTACATAAACAAATCAGTAATCCACAATTATCTATTTATTATCTCTTAACAGCACATAACATCCTGAATAAGCTCTTAAGTAAGCACTGCAACCTATATCCAACATTAACTCAATGTAGTAGCCATCCTCTACTTATCAACGTACTCGTGATCTGTCCTGTCTATTATTACTAAAACTTTTTAACCCCTATCTTTAAACACGGCATTTCTAACATCAATAAAAAAATATATTCATCCATTGTACTAATATCTCAAGACCACTTTTTCCACCGTTTCGTATACTTCTTCAAACATCACTTACAATTTTAAACCTTGAAACTTATAACTTGCTATCTGCAGTACTTTCAATTTATCTATCTCTTACGTTTCCACTTCCTCAACAACTCCAAGTTTCTCTGAATAAGTGCTAACTCTATATCAACATCTTCTTCTTCGTAAAACCTACTGGTCTCCTCCATACTACTACTTGACTCTGACTTTTCATCCATTTCTTCTTCTTCGTCTGTATGTCTCTCTTTAGCTGCCGCTAATCTCTTCCGTTCAACATCCCACCTAATTTGTCGATCACTCTTTCTTAAGGATCTTTCCAGTATAGGTATATCGTCTCCGCTTGTTGAACAATCCCTAATTCTCCTCTGTCTTTTCACTTCTTTATCTCTTTGACTGTCCATTCTTCTTTTCGTTGCTTGCCTAGTATTTTTAAATGGAGCACCTGTGTCTTCTTCCATACTATCATAACGAGTTTCATTTGGCCCTTCTTCTTCCATTCTTTTCGGAATTGTCTGTTCTTGTTCTTCGTAACTTGGATTTGTTAGCAATTGATTTTGTTCTGGTTCTTTTCTAAGATCTGGGGTTATTGTGGTTTTTCTAAGATCTGGGGTTACTGTGGTTTTTCTAAGATCTGGGGTTACTGTGGTTTTTCTAAGATCTGGGGTTACTGTGGCCCCTCTAACAACCTGTTCATCCAAAAATTTCACATCCGAATAATAATTATTATTATAATTATTATTTTCTATCTCATCTTCATCTCTTCTTAAGTGTTCAACGTGTGCCCTTGCTATATGTGCTGTGACCTGGTTCTTTATAATATACGATACATTTCCAAGTTTTTCCAAAACGTAATAACCTGGAATCCAACGAGCATCAAACTTAGAGTTTCTCCTATGCTTTTTGTAATAAACTCTATCACCTACCTTAAACTCCTGTAATTTTGTATTTACATTTTTGTACTTTTCTGTCTTTCCCTAGCTTTAATTATATTATTCCTTAACCTCATATGTGCTTTATGCATTTCTTGTATTATGGTCTCTTGAAAATCTTCGCCCATATATTTCCGTCTAGGTTTCAATAAATTATCTATAGGTAATATTGGTTCTCTCCCGTGTATTAAATAAAATGGCGAAAAACCCGTGCTCTCATTTTGATTTGTACGAATAGCGCTAAGAGCAGGTCCCAAAAATAGATCCCAATCTTTTTCATGTTCATCAATAATTTTTGCCACAATATTGTATAACGTCCGATGTTGACGCTCGTTTTTCGCATTTGACGAAGGTCTATAAAATGAGGTCTTTATATGTCTTATGTTTAAATCTTTTAATAACTTTTCGAATTTTTTATTTACAAATTCTCTACCATTATCTGTAAGTATACTTTGTGGGCAACTAAACCTTGGTACGAACTCCTGTAAAAAAATATTAATGACAGTATCCGCACTCTTATCTGGAATTGCATAAACCTCTGGCCAAAGACTGTAGATGTCTACTATATGAATTAAATATACATTTCCTGACAATGTTCTGGGGTGTGGACCCGATATGTCTAAACTAATCTTTTGCATTGGGAAGTGAGGAATATCTGTGTCCTGTAATGGAGACTTTATTGTTTTCATGTTCCTTAATCTGCACTTTTCACACGTATCTACATATTTACATGCAGTTTTAAATAAGTTTGGCCAATAATATTTACTTGTAAGTGCTTTCACTAGTTTGTCTCTACCGAGATGTCCATTTTCATCGTGATATGCTTTTAAAAGTTCATTTTCTAAATGCCTTGGAATATATTTCCTTAGTTGTTCGTTCTTTTCACACATATAATATAACTGTCCATCCTCTTGTAAGAGCAAATAATTCCTTTTATATTTGTTATCTTCTGTTTCTCGTAATTTCTCCTTATTTGTATGATTCTTGGGTCCAAATCCTGCTCCTCTTCCATATTGAATTGTGCTAACTGTAGGTCTTCTTCCCTATGTTCCGACTCTTGATCCGAGGGTAGACTATCAAAATTCTTCCCCATTTATTATAGCAGAATCTAGAATATTTACTTGCCAATTCCGGTCGTCTATCTCTGGTTCGGCTGCCTCCTCTTCTGTATCTTCTGATGACTGTGGATATGGAATTCTAGACAATAAATCAGCGCATGTGTTTATCCTACCTGGTATGAACTCAATTTCGCGTTGTACCCCTGTAGATTCAATGCCCATGTCCTGTATTTTCCTGTTCTGCACTGGAGCTTCTAGAAAAGACTTTAAAGGCATGTGGTCACTTCTAATGACAAAATTTGCGTTATGTAAGTAGTAATTTAGTTTCTGTAAAGCGTAATGAATCGCGTAAGCTTCCTTCTCGATAGTAGTCCATTTTTTTTTGTGATTTACTAAGTTTATGAGACAGGAAGTAGATAGGCCTTTCATTTTTAACCCCTGGTATTCCAGATTCTTTTCCTTCATATGGTTGTACCAAACATGCTCCTACTGCATTGTCCGAAGCATCTGTGTATAGTATCAACTGTTTGTTTAAGTCTGGATGCGTCAACAGTGGTACCAGTGTTAAGCTGTTTTTAAGTAGTCGAAGGCTTTTGACACTCATCATCCCACTTAAACCTGGCGTACTTGGCTGTTAAATTTGTAATTGGTTCAGCTATCCTTGAGAATGCTGGAATAAACCGCCTATAATACGCACATGTTCCTATAAAAGCACGTACTTCCTTAACGTTTGTTGGAGCAGGTAACTCTTTAATAATCTTTATTTTGTCCTGGTCTGGTTTAATACCCTCTCTATTTATAATATACCCCAAATATTTTGTTTCAGTTTTAAAAATTGGCACTTACTAAGCTTCAACTTCACATCATGCTTTCTTAACCTGTCAAACACTAGTCTAATATGTTTCAAATGATCCTCCACATCTCCCTTTGTATAGATCAATATATCATCAATATAGCAAGAGCGAACTTTTGCATACCCTCTAGAACTTCATTTATTAAGAGCATATAGTGAGAGGGCGCCGTCTTGACACCAAAAGGCATTCGTAAGAATTCGTACGAGCCCATGTGGGTACAAAAGGCACTTTTTCGTTGCGCGTCTTCTGACATCGGAATACACCAAAACCCTGACCTTGCGTCCAACGTTGTGAAATATGTAGAGCCATTAAGTAGCCCCAAAATATCATCAATTACCGGCAGTGGGTATGCTACATTCTTGGTGATTTTGTTCAACGCCCTGTAGTCGCAACAGAAACGACTCGAACCATCAGGCTTGGCCACGATGACAACCGGAGATGACCATTCTGACTTCGACCTTTTTATTATTCCTGCTTTCAGCATCTCTTCTATTGCCTTTTCCATTATTTCTCTGTTTCTTAATGGAGTTCTATATGGTTTTAAACTTATTGGTGGATGATCTCCCGTGTCTATTTCCATTTTAACTGTTCGTGTCTTTCCCAACTCTAAATCATTAATCGCAAACACATCCTGATTTTGCTTTATAAACTGTTCCAACACTTCCTTGTTTTCTGGCGGAGCTTTTAATTGTGACAACAATTCTTGTTCCCTTGTTATTTTGTCTAGTGCATGTATATGGACTTTATTTTTTCTGGATGGATGGATCAATTCATCCATTCCGATTTTCCTTCTTCTTCCGCATCCGCGTCTGTCACTTCTCCTTTCACTAGAAGTTTCCAAATAACTTGTTCCCGACACTTCTGTTCTATTTGTTGCCAATATTTCACTAATGTTATGATCTAATTTTGCTATCACACATCCTCTATATAACTTGATTTCTCTCCCTGTGTTGTTGATAACCATTATTGGAAAGGTTAAGTGTTTATCCAACTCCATTACTCCATCTGGAACCTCCAAACCAGGCTCATCAATTATATCCTCTTGTAACTCGGTGATTCTGACTGTGTTTCCTTCCACATAATATGGGTTTCTCTTCAGCTTCGCTTGTATCAAATTAACCGACTGTGGTTTTAACGTCGTTGTCATTTTAACCCTAACTAGTGCTGATATATGCATATCCTCTTCCATATCTATATATACGTCTCTGAATTTTAACTTATGTAAATCATAAAAAAGTCTTATTCCATTCTTTATCAAAAAATCTCTCCCTATCAACATATTTCTATTTAAACCCCTCACTACATGAAAAAGGTGTCTTATGTTGATCCCTCCTAACTTAAAATTTATCATTGTTTGTCCAACTACTTGTAAATTCTGTCCAGTAACAGAGTGTAAATTATTACTACACTTAAATACTCTACAATTTCTTACTATTTTGTATAAAAAAACTTCTTTACTACACTAACTTGAGCTCCTGAATCTATTAATGTACGAACTCTATACTTCCCTATTTCTAATATACACGAGCTATAATCTGTTTTATCTTCTATAAATTTCTTGACTTCATCCAGTTGAAAATATTCTCTGTTCGACCTATTATACTTGTTACTAACATACTCTCTAACACTTGGGACCCTATTATTTACCCTCCTATCATAGGTCCTGTCTAATAGGTAGGGCGCCGATTTACCTGTGTTCTTGTACCTGTAAAGTTCCTGTGTCCATCAACGACATTCCTACTCACCCTATTATTATCATGTCTACCCTGTGTATTCGACTGGACACGCCTGTTATTACAAAAACGAGAAACATGTCCCCGTTGACCACAAACCCAACAGACAATATTTGTGTTATTTGTGTTTCCCACTGACTCACTTGTAGGGTATCTCACATTTCTTCTTTCAACATAATCGCTCCTATTTCTACCTTGTAAGGTTTGTATACCGCCTCTCCTATTCCATCCGAATCTTGTTTGTCCTATTTCCATGGGTTCCTCAACTCTGTCATCTCGATTGCTTCCCACTTCTCGTCCTGTTCTTAATCTAAACCTTCGTCTCAAATTTTCCTCTTGTACCGCGATATCCACCGCTTGTGATAACCTCTCAGGGTTTTCCCTCATCAGCTTAAGTTTCAAACCATCAGATTTGATGCCATCTACAAAAATCCCTACTAACATCCTTTCCACCTCCTCCCCTCGCACATTCTGTCCTAAGAATGCTTCTTCAGCCAAGTTAATCAATCTATCGCTAAACAACTGTACCGTCTCTCCGTTATTTTGTTTAGCCTGCCTCAACACCGAAAACGCATGTTGTGGATCCGTTATTTCTGCATATTTCCTTGCTAGGTCTTCTTTGAACTGTTCCCACGTCTCATCTACTCTAGCCTCTAATTTTCTTCTGATATGATCCGAAACTGGTTCCGTTGCCGTCTGATAAGCCAGTCTCATTTTTTCTTCATCTGTTGCTGAGATCAAATAGGCATATTTTTCTATAGAAGTGACCCATTTCTTATAGTCTCTGGCCTGTCCACTAAACTTTACAATTTCTGTTGTCATCCCTTGTTGTTTTATCACCATATTAAGTCGGCCTACTGCTGTCCCGACGCCTGACAAAACCTGTGCCAAAGTGTCCTGTTCCGCCATGCTGAAAAAATACTGAAACAAAGCAAGCAAAAAAAACACACAATTTCAATTTCTTAATTTAAAGAAGATGTGCTGAGGTGTCCTGTTCCGCTTTGCTGAAAAATACTAAAACGAAGCAAGCAAAAAAAAACACACAATTTCAATTTTCCAATTTAAGGAAGATGACCTATTGTTTTGGAAAACAATTATTTCAGGTAATTCATATTCATCTATTAAGCTGAACTGTTATACTGAAATCACCAAATCAATTTCACAGGCGTATTTATCTAAACCAACTATATGCTTCACACAAGAGCAGTGTTCAATTAGTCAATTGTACCTATGCTCGTTATCGGTCAAAATACGCCAGAAGTCTTGTTCTGCCATTCTGAAATATTCTAAAATATAGCACGGAACACAATTTCAATTTCTTAATTTTTAAAGAGCACAATTCCCTTATTTTATAAAATTGTTCAGTTAATTACTATGTTCATATAATACAAAATTTTACCCTGAATCTGTTTCGTTGTTCAAGGAATCACGTTCTTCGACTCGCCGTCATATTCGAACATCCGGAGCTTAAAATCAGTCGTAGAGTTCAGGTAGCTGAGCTTAGTTTGGGTAGCGGAGATTAGGTAGCCTGTCTCTTCCTCTCAGGTCACTTCTCATGGGCTGCCAGAAATTCTTCAACCGTGGTTGGGTCCCGACCAGCTTGTTTTTCTTTGTCTTCACCCCGGGTGGGGTACATCATCGACGTCTTCATGAGGTCTTAGTAATAACGAGGCCCCAAAAAATTATCAATATCAGCCGAGGCCTAGCGATAATTGAGTGTTTCAAGAATTTATGGCCCGATCAACGATCATGCTGTCCTGACAACTCCTGATTAGCTCTTTAACTTTGAGCAACTTGAATTGCTGGTTTGCCCAAACTCTCAGGATAGGATCACTCCTGGTCAATCAGAACGATGTAAGGTAGCGGTTTTGATAGCTCTTGCAACGCAAAATTTCAGTCCATGTCAAGCCTGTTGCTAACAATCAAACTGCAGAAGGGCGGCCATACAAACTTCTTTCACTGTGAACTCTGCAAAACGGCTGATATAACAAACTTCTTGTTACTACTTTGACCGTTATCTGAAGTCTTAAAAAAGACTTACAAAGGACCACTCCTGGGCGAGCTTTTGGCCTCTGTATTCAGATATTATCAGTATTTACAAGTTACTGGCCATCTTTTGGTGCGTCTGTTATCAGGTTCAATAATTGTTCTTTCACGTGCCGCTAGTATTGTGTTTGTTTGTTTATTTCTTGAACCTTTCCCTTTCCGCGACGTTATTCAATCCTGGCTTCGCATTGTTTTGTTTTTCTCATCCTCAGGTTCGCATCCTGGTCAAGTGGCTCCATTTCGCCTTTATAACAGTGTGTAAGAAGACGAAGGCATGTAGTTTGGTTGTTGATAAAACGTTTATTGGCTTAACTTGACAAAGCTTCGATGTACACCTCCATTCTCTACTATGCCCGGGTCTCAACTGCCCATACCAACCCAATACGTCACGATTGAGCATCTCCCCCCCCCCCCCCTTTCAGTCTAAATGCTCAATCGTGCTGTATCTGTGTTTCCCACTAGATCCTAATACTACCCAATACTGTTACAAGAGAGAGAGAGAGAGAGAGAGAGAGAGAGAGAGAGAGAGAGAGAGAGAGAGAGAGAGAGAGAGAGAGAGGAGGAATCATTATTACCTATTTCCGAACATATGAGTAAAACATACGTTACTGTAAAGGGTACAGTCAAACGAGCCATATAAAGTACATACAGTGTACTAAGCTATATGAGGATCCCATAACTAATGCTCTTTCCCCTACAGCCAAGGACAACTGTGTAGAGAACTTCGAGAACTCGGCCTCCAACAACCAGAAGCTGCTGTCGGAGCAGGAATGTCCCTGTGACACAGAACACATGTTCACTTGTCCCGCAGGAAGTCAGACCGTGTCCTCCAAAGCCCAGAGCGGTAGCCAGCAGATGGCGCTCAACAAGGTCATTGATGAGTTGAACAAACTGGAGCGTAATGGCGAAAATTTGGTAGGTGCAAGGTACACATTTGACTACAGTTGTAACCTAGATTTCATTAGAAAACAGCAAGTGAGATAGTTCGACCACATAGCTAGGCAACCAACTACAATATACCAGAATAAGGGATTATATACAGACTAAATAGAACCAGAAAAACACACTGGCCATGTAAACGATGAACAGAGGGAATAACAGAGTGCATGGGAATCTCGATATATGAAGACCATAAACGGTCACTTCCCCGCTAATTATGCTTCATATCGTCACCAAGAGGAAGAAGATGAGACGAGACGAGATGTATCGTAGTATTTAGTACTGGCAGGTAAAGGCAAACACATTTGCAAAAATATCGAGGAGAACGTGAAGAAAAGATAACGAAACCACAAGCTCGATGAAAAAGAACGAACGAAATGGGTTGGATTCACTTGGGATATGAGAGACAGGTCAACATTCTTTCCCATGGGATATGAGAGACAGGTCAACATTCTTCCGCTTAGGATATGAGAGACAGGTCAACATTCTTTCCCTTAGGATATGAGAGACAGGTCAACATTCTTCCGCTTAGGATATGAGAGACAGGTCAACATTCTTCCGCTTAGGATATGAGAGACAGGTCAACATTCCGTCCCTTAGGATATTAGAGACAGGTCAACATTATTTCCCTTAGGATATGAGAGACAGGTCAACATTATTTCCCTTAGGATATGAGAGACAGGTCAACATTATTTCCCTTAGGATATGAGAGACAGGTCAACATTATTTCCCTTAGGATATGAGAGACAGGTCAACATACTTTCCCTTAGGATATGAGAGACAGGTCAACATTATTTCCCTTAGGATATGAGAGACAGGTCAACATTATTTCCCTTAGGATATGAGAGACAGGTCAACATTATTTCACTTAGGATATGAGAGACAGGTCAACATTATTTCCCTTAGGATATGCGGGACAGGTCAAAATTGTTTTCCCCGGGATATGAAAGACAGGTCAACATTGTTTATCCTGGTGTATGAGGGACGGGTCAACATTGTTTCCCCGTGATATGATTTAAGGCCAACATTGTTTTCCCCAGGATATGAGGGATATATCAACATTCTTTTCCTCAGGATATGACATAAAGGCTGAATAAACACATATTATCGTCTCCCTGCTTCCCAGCAATTCACGTGTGGATAATTTGTACTGCTAAAATGGGTTGCCTCCTGAGTCGATCAGTGAATCTACACTAAAACTCCAAACTGGACTGATTTTTGTGTGTGAATTAGCTTTCCCTATTAACAGTGTCCCTCGCGATCAGGTGAACCCTCTTTGAAATTTTGAGGTACCTGTAATTTACATCCCCAAGTCAAGGACGCGAAGTCAACATTTTAGTCCAAATGACCGATGTAGGGGTTGAACCCGCCAGCTCGGCATCAGAACACCGGATGTTTAAGAACGAGCTGTCTTATACATTCGGCGATGCTCACCCCCTTATATAGTTACTAGATGTAATAACTAGTAATTCTAAGATGTAATAACTAGTAATTCTAAGAACGTGTCTGTTTAGATTACTACGAGTAGTATGTAGGTTTTTTTTTTTTTTTTTTTAGCATATCCTTTACAGGACTTAGCTGTTAACACCAGCATCTTTCAGCTGTATGTTGATCTCTTGGCAAGATTACGCTCAGTAGTTTGCCATTACTTTCTGAGCGGCCGGCTCAGTATCCCGCAAGTCACGAGCGGGGGTCGAACCGCCTCAGCTCTCACTCCGCTACGAGACTCTGCGTGATAAACGGGATTACAGAGAGAAAGTGTTGTAGCCCCACAGCCAGAGAGACCCGCCGTATTTTCTCAATACTTTCCGTGTACTGTTGCTGTTCACAAGAGAAAGCGCATAATTTCTCCCGACAGGAAAACAGCGCATTGCTGTCTACCTCCCAGAAAAGATTGACTGTCGTCGCCAAGAAGTCACCTCACATGATTGTCAAGCGGGTAAGTCTGGTTTTTAATCTATTCCTTCTCCTCTTTCTTGACATTCTTTTCCTTCTCATTATCGATACAATGTAATCAATGACAGATCAGGATGGTATATGGGACCTTCATTTGTACGCATCATCATCATGTGCTCTGACAGCATACGTAGGTTCTCATGACTGTCCACGGATTTCGGTATTTGGTGCTCTGAATTGACTCTTTTGCTGATATTCCTCAATGTCACTGTATCGGTCCATCCAGCATCATTTCTCTTGATCTGACTCTGCCTCTTTTCCCATTGATCTTTCCAGTTGTCACAATGTTCTCCAGCGCCTCTCTTCTCATCACATTACCAAAGAAAGCTGTTTGTCTCTTTCTTATTGTTTCATTTGATGTTCTAGTTCCATTAGCCTATTTCAGGCAGTCGTTGTTAGTTATTCTGGCAGTCCAAGAAATTCGCAACATTCGCCTCAGGAAGCTCATCTCCGTAGCTCCTAATTTTCTGCTAATTTGTTCGTTTACGTTCCAAGACTTACAGCCATACAGCAAAACAGTTTCTCTGTAGCACTTCAGCACTCTCTTAAATTCAATGATAGTGACTTATTGCATAAGATACTTTTCATTTTCTGACGACATTACGGGATAGGATGCCAAGTTCCTTTCTTTGCAGCCCTGCATGTTCAGAAGTGTTCCTGGTCCCCATTTTAGGAACTGCTCTACTGGTTGAGAAACAAATGCCGTCATAACTGTCGACTGAACTTTTACCATTGTGGTGAAAAAACTGTGCCCTAATCACCGTGTTGAAAAAACTGTGCCCTAACCACCGTGTTGAAAAAACTGTGCCCTAACCACCGTGTTGAAAAAACTGTGCCCTAACCACCGTGTTGAAAAAACTGTGCCCTAATCACCGTGTTGAAAAAACTGTGCCCTAACCACCGTGTTGAAAAAACTGTGCCCTAACCACCGTGTTGAAAAAACTGTGCCCTAACCACCGTGTTGAAAAAACTGTGCCCTAATCACCGTGTTGAAAAAACTGTGCCCTAACCACCGTGTTGAAAAAACTGTGCCCTAACCACCGTGTTGAAAAAACTGTGCCCTAACCACCGTGTTGAAAAAACTGTGCCCTAACCACCGTGTTGAAAAAACTGTGCCCTAATCACCGTGTTGAAAAAACTGTGCCCTAACCACCGTGTTGAAAAAACTGTGCCCTAATCACCGTGTTGAAAAAACTGTGCCCTTTCCACTGTGTTGACAAACAGTATTCAATTTGTTCCTTTTGTGTTCCTCTCACGTTCAATAATTTCTTCTTATAAATAACTGCAATATATTGTGAACCAACTGTCACCCTAATACACGTCTTAGGCGCCCTGGGTATGTGGTGTTAGGTTCATATTTTAATCCACAAATCAGCACTCGGTGGGCGATGTGGTCAGCCTGACAGCCTTGACTTCCCAAGAAATATCCTGGTACCGATTTGTGGCTGGGTCAACCTGGGTTTGTGGCTGGGTCGACCTGGGTTTGTGGCTGGGTCGACCTGGGTTTGTGTCTGGGTCGACCTGGGTTTGTGTCTGGGTCGACCTGGGTTTGTGTCTGGGTCGACCTGGGTTTGTGTCTGGGTCGACCTGGGTTTGTGTCTGGGTCGACCTGGGTTTGTGGCTGGGTCGACCTGGGTTTGTGGCTGGGTCGACCTGGGTTTGTGTCTGGGTCGACCTGGGTTTGTGGCTGGGTCGACCTGGGTTTGTGTCTGGGTCGACCTGGGTTTGTGTCTGGGTCGACCTGTGTTTGTGGCTGGGTCGACCTGGGTTTGTGTCTGGGTCGACCTGGGTTTGTGTCTGGGTCGACCTGGGTTTGTGGCTGGGTCGACCTGGGTTTGTGTCTGGGTCGACCTGTGTTTGTGTCTGGGTCGACCTGGGTTTGTGTCTGGGTCGACCTGGGTTTGTGGCTGGGTCGACCTGGGTTTGTGTCTGGGTCGACCTGGGTTTGTGGCTGGGTCGACCTGGGTTTGTGGCTGGGTCGACCTGGGTTTGTGGCTGGGTCGACCTGGGTTTGTGGCTGGGTCGACCTGGGTTTGTGGCTGGGTCGACCTGGGTTTGTGGCTGGGTCGACCTGGGTTTGTGGCTGGGTCGACCTGGGTTTGTGGCTGGGTGGACCTGGGTTTGTGTCCCGGTCAGTTGTAAACATCTGTCCCTATGTAGATTACAACACGTGACCACTGCGCCGGCATGCAGCGTCTATCCCACACACTACCGCCGCTCCGTAGACAGACAGACAGACAGACAGACAGACAGACAGACAGACAGACATACAGACATACAGACAGACAGACAGACATACAGACAGCCATACAGACAGACACAGACAGACAGACAGACAGACAGACAGACAGACAGACAGACAGACAGACAGACAGACAGACCCACCAGCCCATGCATGTATGCATACAGACAGACAGACAGACAGACCCACCAGCCCATGCATGTATGCATACAGACAGACAGACAGACAGACAGACCCACCAGCCCATGCATGTATGCATACAGACAGACAGACAGACAGACAGACAGACAGACCCAACAGCCCATGCATGTATGCATACAGACAGACAGACAGACAGACAGACAGACAGACAGACAGACCCACCAGCCCATGCATGTATGCATACAGACAGACAGACAGACAGACCCACCAGCCCATGCATGTATGCATACATACAGACAGACAGACACACAGACAGACAGACCCACCAGCCCATGCATGTATGCATACAGACAGACAGACAGACAGACAGACAGACAGACCCACCAGCCCATGCATGTATGCATACAGACAGACAGACAGACAGACAGACAGACCCACCAGCCCATGCATGTATGCATACAGACAGACAGACAGACAGACAGACCCACCAGCCCATGCATGTATGCATACAGACAGACAGACAGACAGACAGACTCACCAGTCCACGCATGCACACATGCATGTAATCATAGACAGACAGACAGACAGACAGACAGACAGACAGACAGATGGACGGACGGACGGACGGACGGACAGACGGACGGACAGACGGACGGACAGATAGACAGACAGACAGACTCACCAGCCCATGCATGTATGCATACAGACAGACAGACAGACTCACCAGTCCACACATGCACACATGCATGTAATCATAGACAGACAGACAGACAGACAGACAGACAGACAGACAGACAGATGGACGGACGGACAGACAGATAGACAGACAGACACAGACAGACAGACAGACAGACAGACAGACAGACAGACAGACAGACAGACAGACAGACAGACAGACAGACAGACAGATTCCATCAGACGTAATCTCAAGGTCACCTGTGATTGTATCTACAGTCTGAAGTGTCCGACCACGGCAACCCCTACCTTCAGGGGGAAATCATGGACATCGCTGCCAAAAAGGACCCCGCCATGGCCAGGAACTCCATGCACGACTGGAAGCTGCCATAAACTCAGCCAGCCACGGAACATTATGTTGTGTTTGTGCTAGTCAAAGTAAATTTATGTTGTAATTTTAATGGAGTTTAATATAGAATCAAGCTAAAACTATTTTAAATAAACTCTCAAATAAATGTATGTCGCATTTGCTCATGGTAAGATACATCTAATTTATATGAATATATGGTAAATCCAGTTTGATAGATCTTACAACTAGATGAAAATGACAAAAGATTTACATCTTAAAAACAAAACTCTGTTTACTATATATGCCAAACTTGGAATGATGATCAACTGGAGGGTATAATACAATGAAAACTGTTCTTGGGAACATTCAAGCTGATAGTTGACACATTTCGATCAGTAAATTAACACGTACTGGTTTGCGCTCGTATTGGAAGAAACTATTAACACTTCTTAAATAACAACGATTTCCGTGGGGTCACATCGAGATGTCACCGAGAGACTGCTAGAATGAAACCAGATGCAGAGGAATGTGCAAACAAGCCACGTATGGGAGTTTCTCTGTAGAACCTCTACACCGTAAGGTTGAATAAAAAGAGCAACAAGTAAGAAGTATAAGAAGAACAGTGATAAAAGGCAATACATCGGGTATTGTAAAGACGCACTAAAATTTTTATTCTGTCATATTATTTTGTAATCAATATGCATGGATTTATGAAACCAATGCTGTTGAGGAGTATGCGTCTTTCCCAACAGACATTAGTGATTTGGGGACTATTTGAGATGTGGTAATGTGTAAACAGACGAAGAATATTCTTGTGTGTATTTGTAAATGGAGGTGAAAAAAAAATAGTTCTTGAGAACTATATCGAATTAATCCTGATTTACGGAAAGGAATCATTGGCAATTATCAACCTAGTGAGGCATTATGTGGAAGATGCAAATATGTGGTTTTATATAAGGCTGATGAGAGCACCATGGATAGACAAAAAGCGCAATGAAGATATATTGAAAGAAGTTAAATAACTTAATCACTTGCATCACAAGAGGACAGATCATGTTGTCTGGGCACATTACGAATAAGGAAAAGCTGGAATACTCTGTGACAAAGTGGATGATCAAGTGAAATAAATTATAGTATGTTTGACATCATGCCAAGGACAAACATCTGATCAAAAATGATTGGCAGTACAGGAGACGGAAGGTTGATAACCAACGTCACTTGACATTCATTTTTAGAACAAGAATATGTAGACATTTAGGAATTTAGCAGCTGTTTGACCAAATTGCCTGGGGACTGAATACTATAAAATATTGGCTGTAGAGTGAAAGTTGTGCAGATATTAAAATTGTGTTACATTTGGTTTTTATTATTGATTATGTAATCAGAATAGTTAATAGAAGTGGCCGTTCACGTAGCAGGGGAAGTAAATACAGTAAAACGCCAGAGCGACTATGTTACCGTTATAGTTAATTTATGTGGGTCATCGCCCCTGACTATCACGAATGGAACAAAGGAAACTTAACGGAGATAGAGAAATGAAATAAATTATCACGCAAGTGCAAATGTAAATTGGCTACACCAGGTTGTGTCACAAATCTAAAGCAGCTAATATTTTTATTTCTTCTTATCTTCAACTAAAGGAACCTTCTGCTTCTTCTTCGTGCCACTTCTGAGAGAAGTGGGTCACACCTGATCATGAACCCTCGTGTCGTGTTTGTCTCCCTGTGTTTTTATCACATTAGTTCATAGATCAGTGTTTCCGACCAAGTAAATGATAATACCCCATTTTTCATCACCTAATATTAATACTGAGTGGTAACAATTCATCTAAAAACAAGCAGGAGGCGGGAAGTTAGTAAAAGCAAACACAAGATTCACAAGTGTAACTTTGATGTTTTAACATTTACTGTCACCTCTTTTTATTTCTTGTGTATTCCTTCTTCCTTTCGTGTTCTGTGTAAGATTATTTGTGTAACACTGTGATATCATGTACAGATGTCTGAAGTCGACTTTAGTTCGTGTACTGAAATAAAACATGTGTAATTATTGCAGCTATCTCTCAAACATTAAACGTACTGCACCAGTACGGACTGAGTGTTCACGATACGCGGCCGAGTACTTAAAATGTAAATAGTCTTTTTGCCCGATGAGCAGTTATAATCATATAAAGATGGGATAAATAATCCAGTATAAAATGTTTAATCAGCTAATGGAAGTTTGTTCTTGTTCTTCTGTGTGATGTTTGAGAACTGGACATTTAATACTCATTGTTCTTGTTCTTCTGTGTGATGTGTGAGAACTAGACGTTTAAAACCCGTTGTACTTATTATTTTGTGTGATGTGTGAGGTATGGACGTTTAAATCCCGTTGTTCTTGTTCTTGTGTGTGGTGTGTGAGAACTGGACGTTTAACACTCGTTGTTCTTGTTCTTCTATGTGATGTGTGAGAACTGGACGTTTAACACTCGTTGTTCTTGTTCTTCTGTGTGATGTGTGAGGTCTGGACGTTTAACACTCGTTGTTCTTGTTCTTCTGTGTGATGTGTGAGAACTGGACGTTTAACACTCGTTGTTCTTGTTCTTCCGTGTGAGAGCTGGACGTTTAACACTCGTTGTTCTTGTTCTTCTGTGTGATGTGTGAGAACTGGACATTTAACACTCGTTGTTCTTGTTCTTCTGTGTGAGAACTGGACATTTAACACTCGTTGTTCTTATTCTTCTGTGTGAGAACTGGACATTTAACACCCGTTGTTCTTGTTCTTGTGTGTGATGTGTGAGTACTGGACATTTAACACTCGTTGTTCGTGTTCTTCTGTGTGAGAACTGGACATTTAACACTCGTTGTTCTTGTTCTTTTGTGTGATGTGTGAGGTCTGAACGTTTAACATTCGTTGTTCAGTGAGGAACGGCTGGCCGAGTGGCAAGGATGCCTGACTCTCCTCCAATCGACCCAGGTTCGAATCCTCGGTAAGGTGTTGATTTTTTTCTGTCGGGGGCAGAAAGAAAACCTTAATCTGCGCAGTTCGCGGCGACCGCACTAGCCAGGTGGTCTTAATTCTTCAGGCTAGAGACCCCCCCCCCCCACCCCTTTTTTTTCAAATCCCTTTCATACACCGCAAAATATTATAGGCAATAGATGACAGTTTCATGTTCAAATAAGGATGAACCTACGACAGGTCCAGCAAACCAATGGGAAATGTATTTGTTCACGTAGCATTGCTCAGGAAATTGATCAGACAGACAATGGGATCAACAGCTTGTGCCACACATATTGAAAGACAGAAGATCACTTGGTTTGGCCATCTCATTAGAATTGCAATACCATCAGCTACCAGCACTGGCCCTACATCAAAGAAGATCTGCTACGAGAGCAAGAGAACCCCCGAGAAGAAAATGGATTAACGACATCAAGGACATCTTACGGAATGACACTATCCAGTGTCACCCATTGGGCGCTGGAGCGCTAATTATTCCTCCCCACGACGATTGAAGACAAAAGTGAAAGATGATGCTGATGTTCAGTATCGGATATGGGTTGATTACTTAGTCGTCAGATTATCCTCAATACACATTGAACTATTCAGTCACCACCTTCTTTAATCCCTTTCTCAGTAGCTCCGTAGGGTGGAGTGGCAGACGACACGAGTTCTGTGTTGGTTGATTATTATTCTTGGCAGCTTGCATGACTCTCTTGTCTGGCTTGTCTCCCTTTGACTAGATATTCTTGCAGTCTGCAGCAACAACAACAAAATGGCTTCTCCAGGTCTGTAGCGTCACACATGATTATTTCTGTTTTGGTGATGGCTCCTATTTCCGAAGAGAGCCACATTTCATGCAGGATGTTTTTCTAAAAATGGGTGTCTAGGGGAGATGCGGTTAGTTATAGTGGCAGCAGCAAAATTAGTAGTAGTAGTAGTAGTAGTAGTAGTAGTAGTAGTAGTAGTAGTAGTAGTAGTAGTAGTAGTAGCAGCAGCAGCAGCAGCAACAGCAGCAGTAGTAGTAGTAGTAGTAGTAGTAGTAGTAGTAGTAGTAGTAGTAGTAGTAGCAGTAGTAGTATTAGTAATAATAATAATAGTAGTAGTAGTAGTAGTAGTAGTAGTAGTAGTAGTAGTAGTAGTAGTAGTAGTATCAGCAGTAGTAGCAGTAGTAGCAGTAGTAGTAGTAGTAGTAGTAGTAGTAATAATAATAGTAGTAGTAGTAGTAGCAGCAGCAGCATCAGCAGCAGCAGTAGTAGTAGTAGTAGTAGTAGTAGTAGTAGTAGTAGTAGTAGTAGTAGTAGTAGCAGTAGTAGCAGCAGTAGTAGTAGTAGTAGTAGTAGTAGTAGTAGTAGTAGTAGTAGTAGTAGTAGATTGTTCATTTCCTTTTACACCCGCGATGCCTGGCACAAATATCAAGCTAATGGTTGTCAGACTTGACCTCATTAGAAACTCCACGCTCTGTCTTCGAGCCCAGCCTATCTCAATCTTCCAGAACATACTAACTGAGTCACGGAGAAAACATGCCAGGGTGAAAGTCTGTGTCTGCAGCCAGACTATTACTTTAGTTACTACTATATCCTCCATAGCCAGGCTATTTTCTGTGAAGTGATGTGAGTGAAAAATGTCAGTATTTTCCTATTTTATATTCACTAATATAAATGGTGATATGTAGACTTTAATTGTGATTATTAAACAGCAAAGGTTTCAAGAGTCAAGAGCATTGACAGCATTGCACCGGGTTTTATCCCATATGACTCGATTTTATTCCGCAGGGTGGGCTGTCGAAAACGTAGCACAAAACACGAACTCCGCAGCTCCAGCGATGACCCCGATTAGTCTCCGAGAAAATTGCACTCGTGAACGGAATGACGTAGCCAGGAATGGAACCTAGGATCTGTTGAGTGCTAGGCAGGCGACGTTACGACTTCGCCACAGAGACTCTCCTTGTGGTTGTTTATTATCCGCTATTATGTTCTGTGGCAATGTAAACAATATAAAATAACACAAAGTAATGCAGCTGTACAGAACAGAATTACGAGCAATACAAGGACGTTGTAGCGATTAGCTTTCATCAGCACTCAAATACATACACAAAACGCAACATGCAATAATGGAAGAGACTCTCCAGTGACTACATCAAGGCACAAGAACAGACTGAGAAGAATAACAAGATGAAACAATGAAAACAATGAAGAGAAATGAAAATTGGGAAAAAAATATTTTACTTATCTCAGAATTCCAGGCTGTGATACTAACATGGACTGGACTCTGCTACTTTTATATAGACAGCTGTTGGGGTCTGTGGGTCATAGGGACCGGGGTAGGGGATGGTACCAGTTCAGTAAATATCCCAGCTTAATGAGTGGACGTGGCACATGAAAGAAGGGGGGAAGAAGGCAAGGCGGAAGGAAGGTAAGGCGGGAAACTGGAAGCAATAGAGGTGTGATGGTGGTCCGAGAGTGAAAACCAAACAGTGCTAAGCTGGCCTACCGTACAATTCATGAGTGGGTGCCGGTGAAAGGTCGGCCATAGCGGAGGAATATTGAAGAGCAATGATGAGTGCACCTGAGTATGATGGTAATAATAATGGGACTAATTTTCTGTGCTCCTTTATGTATGTTCCAACAGAATCCTAAAGTATGGGTGGACTGATATGTGTGAGAGCAAATACATCTACATATATCAACAAACATTCATACAAACATTAAATGCACACATGTTTATTGTATGTATGAGGAAGGGGATAGAGAGAGAGAGAGAGAGAGAGAGAGAGAGAGAGAGAGAGAGAGAGAGAGAGAAAGAGAGAGAGAGAGAGAAAGAAAGAGAGAGAGAGAGAGAGAGAGAGAGGAGAAGGAGAGAGAGAGAGGTTAGTGGTATAGTACCTGTGCTATGCCACATGGGATATGCGGGATTAGACTGTATAATTTTACGAGGCTTCACTCATACTGTTCCATATGAATTAGGGTCAGTAGGGTTGATTGTTATACCACGTATTGTAGGATCAAATACCCCAATGCTTGTGTTATTGGGGGTTGTATATGACCAGACCGCCAATAATACACATGATATGGGTTGGCACAGCGAAGCATGATTATTATACTGTGTGGTACTGATGTGTAAAATCCAGGTTTTCTCTTGCTGCATAATATGAATCATGGAACGGCGTGTACCAGAGACAGCACGGATGATGGATATACTGGATATATAGCCCAGCTTCTTTCGTTGCTGTTCCTTGTAAGAGATTAAGAACAGATATGTGTGTAAAGAGACAGCACGGATGATGGATATACTGGGAGATATAGGCCCCTTAGCTTCTCTCGTTACTGTTGATCTCTCGCTGTGTGTAGTAAGCAAGAAATAAATCCTATTAATTTACACACACATACACACACACACACACACGCACGCACGCACACACACACCCACGCACTCACGCACGCACGCACGCACGCACACACACACACACACACACACACACACAGCCACCGAGATAGGCAGGATTACCAAAGAAATAAAAAGCGAAAACAACGAATAAGTCCTTTTAAGGAAGATAAGTTAAAAAACAGACGCGGAATAAGCCGTCACTGACAGAAGGAAACAAGAAAACAACACAAATATACCTGCACCGGCCAAACCACCAGCTGTCGACACAAGCAGTAAGCCTGCTATGACAGAGAGAAAAATCACCGACTAAGAGGAAACAACTAATAGAGAAAACGGCACAAGAAACTGGCCTCAAATAAAACCAAGGCAATGACAGCTGGTTGAGGCTAGTATAGTTTTGAAACACAAATGATGATAATAACTAATTTTAAAATTCATTTACATATGAGAAGTCAATGAGGCAGAAACGTCATGCACAAAACAAACAGAGATTCTATGCCCTTTAAGAGTTAATGTCTCTGAGGGTATTTTCTTAAGAAAAATAACACTGTCCATATCTACGTTGTTCAGTCGCAGAGTTGAAAATGCCCGTCGTCGAAGAACGCAGAAATGTGACAATGTTTATTTGTTTTTAAAATCAGGAACAAACATGTATCAATAACTACTAAGAAAGCACTTTACAACACAATCTTCCTACCAACTCTGTGCTGCCAATGCCAAACCTGGACAATGACAGAAAAAGAGAAAAGAAAAATCACAACAGAAATGAGGTTCCTGAGAAGAATACTCAGCGTATCAAGAAGAGATAAGATCAGAAATGAAGAAATCAGGACTAAAGTGGGGGTTAAAGCAGCACTAGATTTTATTAGAAAGCAGCAAGTCAAATGGTTTGGCCATACAAGTAGGTTACCAGTCAACAGCATGCCACAACAAGCAATGATGTACAGACCAGATGGAAACAGAGGAAGAGGCCGACCACGTAAACGTTGGACGGAGGGAATAGCAGAATCCATGGGAATGTGGATATACGAAGCCCATAATCGGGCACTCTCACGAAGTTTATACTTCACCTCGACCGCAAGGTACAAGAGGAACATGATGAGATGAGATGAGAATCAGGAATTGTCATCAGACATTAACCTCACATTTCAAAGCATATTATGGCTGCGCAATGAGGAAATGAAGGTCATATTAGTGGCGTTGATGATCCACGTAGCAAACGCAGTCAGTGCATCGATCCCTGCTGGCAAAGCAGTATACATGAAAACAATGGAACTACTCTGAAACGCTCCGCATATTTTCCGGATAAGTCTAATTCAGTGGTTCCCAACCTTTTTTGGCCCGTGCCCCCCTTCACCAAATTTTCAGAACGTCATTCCCCCCTTTCCTATCAAAAATTTGGCCCGTGCCCCCCTTCACCATATTTTTTAGAACGTCATCCCCCCCCCCCCCCTTTAGTATTTCCAACCTAAACATCTCCCCACCCCCACACATTATACGTAATTATGGACGGTAAATTTAATAGCATATACTAAAACAAGTCTAGATGTCCACATAAAACGTGATTTGTGGGTCTACTTACTTTATAAAATGAACTTTAGAAGGGTGAGACATACATAATTGTAAAGTATGAATGGAAAAACAATATCAAGTAATCGGTACTTGTATTAACACGATCTTGAAATAATCTCCATTCCCCCCTGGACACCCTAAAATTCCCCCATGGGGCGGGGGGGGGGGGAATTCCCCACCGGTTGAGACCCACTGGTCTAATTGTTGTCCTGTTTATTCGCCTCAAACCGACACTGACAGTGTAGCGATTCATGTATGCCAAGGACCAATGCGGCAATGCGGTTGAAAGAGATTCCAGAAATTGTGATCCAGGTATGCTTCCAACAACAACTTTATTAACATTGGCAAAAGTTGTAGTTGTCGAAGGTAATGGAAGTGTAGTCTTAATGACTGTATTTTCCGTAATTTGTTGAAGCTATCGTATGTGGCATGGCTTATAAGTAATGCGTTAATCTCTATTTCGTATCCAAGTCCAGTCGTAGGTCTGTATTACAAACTAAGGAACTCGAGAAATTTAGACTCTCCTATCATCCAGTGGCACTGAATCGAACATCAATCCTTCTCTGATAAGTGCTGAAGCGTTCAATGTACTCGCTTCTCGTGTTAAAAATCGCTTGACAATTGGAAGTAGTGGATTACATCTATGAACAGTCACATCGCTAGGCTGTTGATGCAGTGACAACTTGAACTTGAAAACTTTTCAAACTATTGTTCCGAGTGAATAACTTGATAGGAGATTTCTTAGTTTTCTCTGTCGGCCACCAATCATTTATTGGCAGTTTTGTGTCCCTTTCGCTGTTTCCTGGTAAATGCACTCGGATAGGTGTTAACTGAAATCGGCAGAAGAAGTGGAGAGACATGAGTCCGGGACTTCTGAAGAACATTGACTTCATCTCGATGACACAGTTTTGATCGTCTGCCTACAAGGGATAAGTCCTGCCCGGAAATACTTGTGATGCTTGACTCGCAATTGAACGAGAGTCGACCGTCGTCTCGGCTGTTGCTTACAGTGTTAGATTTGATAGAAGCACCAACAAGGCTCAAATTTGGGATGGTATTCTTGTGGAATATATTTGGAAGCTTGAAGACATGACTGTCATCATGGAACATAACGGGCGAGCCTACATGCCTGTTATTGTTCACCACATTGTCAGACAAATTCTCAGAGTTGGAATTGGCTGTTTCATGTTCATTTGGACAACTGGTTATTTCTTCCACGTTTGATAGGTAATTTAACGGTTTGAAAAAGCTGCGATGTTTTCCCCTGTTAATCTGGTCTTGTTTATTTGTAATTCCATCATTTACTTTGTAACTTTTCGGTAGGTCTATAACTGGGAGATTAAAATGGACACTCGACCCAGTTAACTCAAGCGATGTTATAGTCCTTGTATCATGCTTGACGAATCCATTTATGTTATGCGATATATCCTTATTTTTATTGTTTGCGTTATCCTCTTTGGTGTTCGTAACAAGATGTTCACCATTGCTTGACAATTTTGTACCGTGATCTCCGCATTTCGAGACGTTTCGTGGACTAACAATACTAGTTATACTTGGAAGATGAACGTTTCGTACTGCTCCACGAACACATCCTGCCTTGTCCTCATTTTCCACAAGACTAGGCATTGCACTGAGATATCATTAATCAACGCAAGACTATGATGATCATTTGCTCAATCAAATGGCAGGTCCTTGCATAAAGAACAATTACTGCTTCAATACGAAAGCTACATTAAACATGTAGAACTTGATATTCAGTGCATGTTAAATTATACAGCGCAGGGGTGTGTAGAAAACTGGCCTGTACTTCCAGATCCACACAGACTAATATTGGAACTAGGAAACGTTCTGAAATATTGCCTTCTTCGGCCATCGAATGTCGATTGATCTATACAATTATGGCACTAGTACAGTATTCCCACTTTGCCTCAAGAAGAATGTTTTTTACTTTACCAATATACAGCAGAAGCAAAATGGAATGCCATTGAGAATATAATGTTCGGGCATTTAGAGGATTTTCCGGCGTTTCAAATGTCGTCCGAAGATACCATCTTACCGTGCTGAGGGGGTGCAATCATGACTGGTATTCTGAAAAAACGAAGAAAAGCATGTTGTCATTGTCGAAACGTTTTCACTTTTCTTTTAACTAACATATTCATTATAGAGAAAGATAAAACTGACAGATAGATCAAGAAAGTTGTGTAAGCAGAAACTTATAACATCAATTAGAAGGTCATTTGAAGAACGTCGCTTTAATCAAAGCTCGCCGGAAATACTCTCGATATGTGGCAAATTTCGCTGCCTCATGCATTTCCCTGCCTCGTGCATTCCCCTGCCTCATGCATTTCCCTGCCTCGTGCATTCCCCTGCCTCATGCATTTACCTGCCTCATGGATTTGCCTGCCTCATGCACCTGCCGTATGCATTTCCCTGCCACGTGCATTTCCCTGCCTTATGCATTTCCCTGCCTCACGCATTTCCCTGCCTCATGCATTTACCCGCCTCATGCATTTACCTGACTCATGCATTTCCCTGCTTCATGCATTTGCATGCTTCGTGCATTTACCTGTGTCATGAATTTCCTTGTCTCATGCATTTTCTTGCCTCATGCATTTCCCTGCCTCATATATTTTCCTGTCTCATACATTTCCCTGTCTCATACATTTCCATGCCTCATACATTTCCCTGTCTCATACATATCCCTGTCTCATACATTTCCCTGTCTCATACATTTCACTGCCTCATACATTTCCCTGTCTCATACATTTCCCTGTCTCATACATTTCCCTGTTCTTATACATTTCCCTGTCTCATACATTTCCCTGTACTTATACATTTCCCTGTCTCATACATTTCACTGCCTCATACATTTCCCTGTCTCATACATTTCCCTGTTCTTATACATTTCCCTGTCTCATACATTTCCATGCCTCATACATTTCCCTGTTCTTATACATTTCACTGTCTCATACATTTCCCTGTTCTTATACATTTCCCTGTCTCATACATTTCCATGCCTCATACATTTCCCTGTCTCATACATTTCACTGCCTCATACATTTCCCTGTCTCATACATTTCCCTGTTCTTATACATTTCCCTGTCTCATACATTTCCATGCCTCATACATTTCCCTGTCTCATACATTTCACTGCCTCATACATTTCCCTGTCTCATACATTTCCCTGTTCTTATACATTTCCCTGTCTCATACATTTCCATGCCTCATACATTTCCCTGTTCTTATACATTTCACTGTCTCATACATTTCCCTGTTCTTATACATTTCCCTGTCTCATACATTTCCATGCCTCATACATTTCACTGTTCTTATACATTTCCCTGTCTCATACATTTCCATGCCTCATACATTTCACTGTTCTTATACATTTCCCTGTTCTTATACATTTCCCTGTCTCATACATTTCCATGCCTCATACATTTCCCTGTCTCATACATTTCACTGCCTCATACATTTCCCTGTCTCATACATTTCCCTGTTCTTATACATTTCCCTGTCTCATACATTTCCATGCCTCATACATTTCCCTGTCTCATACATTTCACTGCCTCATACATTTCCCTGTCTCATACATTTCCCTGTTCTTATACATTTCCCTGTCTCATACATTTCCATGCCTCATACATTTCCCTGTTCTTATACATTTCACTGTCTCATACATTTCCCTGTTCTTATACATTTCCCTGTCTCATACATTTCCATGCCTCATACATTTCACTGTTCTTATACATTTCCCTGTCTCATACGTTTCCCTGTTCTTATACATTTCTCTGTCTCATACATTTCCATGCCTCATACATTTCCCTGTCTCATACATTTCCATGCCTCATACATTTCCCTGTCTCATACATATCCCTGTCTCATACATTTCCCTGTCTCATACATTTCACTGCCTCATACATTTCCCTGTCTCATACATTTCCCTGTCCCATACATTTCCCTGTTCTTATACATTTCCCTGTCTCATACATTTCCCTGTTCTTATACATTTCCCTGTCTCATACATTTCCCTGTACTTATACATTTCACTGCCTCATACATTTCCCTGTCTCATACATTTCCCTGTTCTTATACATTTCCCTGTCTCATACATTTCCATGCCTCATACATTTCCCTGTTCTTATACATTTCACTGTCTCATACATTTCCCTGTTCTTATACATTTCCCTGTCTCATACATTTCCATGCCTCATACATTTCACTGTTCTTATACATTTCCCTGTCTCATACGTTTCCCTGTTCTTATACATTTCCCTGTCTCATACATTTCCATGCCTCATACATTTCTCTGTCTCATACATTTCCATGCCTCATACATTTCCCTGTCTCATACATATCCCTGTCTCATACATTTCCCTGTCTCATACATTTCACTGCCTCATACATTTCCCTGTCTCATACATTTCCCTGTCTCATACATTTCCCTGTTCTTATACATTTCCCTGTCTCATACATTTCCCTGTACTTATACATTTCCCTGTCTCATACATTTCACTGCCTCATACATTTCCCTGTCTCATACATTTCCCTGTTCTTATACATTTCCCTGTCTCATACATTTCCATGCCTCATACATTCCCTGTTCTTATACATTTCACTGTCTCATACATTTCCCTGTTCTTATACATTTCCCTGTCTCATACATTTCCATGCCTCATACATTTCCCTGTCTCATACATTTCACTGCCTCATACATTTCCCTGTCTCATACATTTCCCTGTTCTTATACATTTCCCTGTCTCATACATTTCCATGCCTCATACATTTCCCTGTCTCATACATTTCACTGTTCTTATACATTTCCCTGTCTCATACATTTCCATGCCTCATACATTTCACTGTTCTTATACATTTCCCTGTTCTTATACATTTCCCTGTCTCATACATTTCCATGCCTCATACATTTCCCTGTCTCATACATTTCACTGCCTCATACATTTCCCTGTCTCATACATTTCCCTGTTCTTATACATTTCCCTGTCTCATACATTTCCATGCCTCATACATTTCCCTGTCTCATACATTTCACTGCCTCATACATTTCCCTGTCTCATACATTTCCCTGTTCTTATACATTTCCCTGTCTCATACATTTCCATGCCTCATACATTTCCCTGTTCTTATACATTTCACTGTCTCATACATTTCCCTGTTCTTATACATTTCCCTGTCTCATACATTTCCATGCCTCATACATTTCACTGTTCTTATACATTTCCCTGTCTCATACGTTTCCCTGTTCTTATACATTTCTCTGTCTCATACATTTCCATGCCTCATACATTTCCCTGTTCTTATACATTTCCCTGTCTCATACATTTCCCTGTCTCATACATTTCCCTGTTCTTATACATTTCCCTGTCTCATACGTTTCCCTGTTCTTATACATTTCTCTGTCTCATACATTTCCATGTCTCATACATTTCCCTGTTCTTATACATTTCCCTGTCTCATACGTTTCCCTGTTCTTATACATTTCTCTGTCTCATACATTTCCATGCCTCATACATTTCCCTGTTCTTATACATTTCCCTGTCTCATACATTTCCCTGTCTCATACATTTCCCTGTTCTTATACATTTCCCTGTCTCATACATTTCCATGCCTCATACATTTCCCTGTCTCATACATTTCCCTGTTCTTATACATTTCCCTGTCTCATACATTTCCCTGTTCTTATACATTTCTCTGTCTCATACATTTCCATGCCTCATATATTTTCCTGTCTCATACATTTCCCTGTCTCATGCATTTCCCTGTCTCATACATTTCCCTGTTCTTATACATTTCCCTGTCTCATACATTTCCCTGTCTCATACATTTCACTGCCTCATACATTTCCCTGCCTCATATATTTTCCTGTCTCATACATTTCCCTGTCTCATACATTTCCATGCCTCATACATTTCCCTGTTCTTATACATTTCCCTGTCTCATACATTTCCCTGTCTCATACATTTCCCTGTCTCATACATTTCCATGCCTCATACATTTCCCTGTTCTTATACATTTCCCTGTCTCATACATTTCCCAGTCTCATACATTTCCCTGTCTCATACATTTCCATGCCTCATACATTTCCCTGTTCTTATACATTTCCCTGTCTCATACATTTTCCTGTCTCATACATTTCCCTGTCTCATACATTTCCCTGCCTCATACATTTCCCTGTCTCATACATTTCCCTGTCTCATACATTTCCCTGTCTCATACATTTCCATGCCTCATACATTTCCCTGTCTCATACATTTCCCTGTTCTTATACATTTCCCTGTCTCATACATTTCCCTGTCTCATACATTTCCCTGTCTCATACATTTTCATGCCTCATACATTTCCCTGTCTCATACATTTCCCTGTTCTTATACATTTCACTGCCTCATACATTTCCTTGCCTCATACATTTCCCTGTCTCATACATTTCCCTGTCTCATACATTTCCCTGTCTCATACATTTCCCTGTCTCATACATTTCAATGCCTTATACATTTCCCTGCCTCATACATTTCTCTTTCTCATACATTTCCCTGCTTCATACATTTCCCAGCCTCATACATTTCCCTGCTTCATGCATTTACATGCCTCGTACATTTACCTGTCTCATGCATTTCCTTGTCTCATGCATTTCCCTGTCTCATGCATTTCTCTGTCTCATACATTTCCCTATTC
Organism: Cepaea nemoralis; assembly: GCA_014155875.1. Lineage (NCBI taxonomy): Eukaryota > Metazoa > Mollusca > Gastropoda > Stylommatophora > Helicidae > Cepaea > Cepaea nemoralis. Next base: position 487,058 of record JACEFZ010005723.1, read on the forward strand.
TCATATATTTCCATGTCTCATAAATTTCCCTGTTTCATACATTTCCCTGCCTCATACATTTCTCTGTCTCATACATTTCACTGCCTCATACATTTCCCTTCCTCACGCTCCGAAAGTCGTAGGTTTATTTCCAGACTCAATCAGTCGGTTAACGAGTGCAGCTTTCTCGAAGATGGTCATCGCTGGAACTACGGAGTTCGTGCTCTGTCCGACGCTTCTAGCAGGCCGCTCTGTTGAAATAAACCGAGCTGTATGGAATAACACCCGTTGCAATGAAATCGATCCTCCGGTCTTTAAATCTTTGATGCCCATGCCCAAAGTGTCTTTGATGTCCTGTACCTCCTTCGTGTTGTTCACCCCTGACTGTTCTTCCAGGAACCACGCCTTCCATTATGGTTTCATCTATACCACTGTGACACATAATATCACCAGTGTGTTTGTTTAGTTTGCCAGACATGATTCTGTTGTGACCAAGTTTTCTTGGATGTGGAAATTTTGTAGAACATAAGTATGTTTCTTCCCCCTGGTCCAATTGAGAGCTTTTAGAACTCAATATTTTACCCCACTTGCTCCATTGATTATTCATTTAGTCAGAGTGTCTATTAGTCCGCCCAGCCACCCATCCATCCATCCATCCTCTATCCATCCACCCACCCATCCATCCATCCATCCATCCATCCACCCAGCCACCCAGCCACCCATTTATCCATCCATCCATCCATCCATCCATCCTCCACCCATCCATCCATCCTCCACCCATCCATCCATTCATCCACCCACCCACCCATCCATCCTCCATCCATCCACCCATCCATCCATCCTCCATCCATACACCCATCCATCCATTCATCCATCCACCCACCCACCCATCCGCCCACCCTCCCTCCATCCACCCACCCATCGATTCATCCATCCATCCATGCATCTATCCACTCAACGATTCATCAGTCCATCCACGAAGACATACTAACAAAACTGATCTCAACAAATGAAACTAAACAGTAGAGAACAGAAAGAACAACAATAAGATAAGAACTGTCAACTACTGTCAGTATAGTACCTTGCGGTGTATGACAGGCGGTATTGAGCCTGAGAAATTAAGGCCGCCTGGCCAGTGCAGTCGCCGTGCAGGTTAGGGTTTTATTTTTACTCCCGAAAGAAAAAAATCCACACCTTACCGAGGATTCGAACCCGGGTCTCCCGAAGGAAAATCCGGCATTCTAGCCACTCGGCCAGCCGCTCCTCTAAGACTCCAGAAGTAGCTTCCTTCTAAATGTTGATACTAATGCACATGGGCGTCCCCCTGGCGTCAGGCCGGAACCTGTGGATAGTGAAATACCCAAAACCTGTGGAGGAAACATGACTGGCCTGGACCTAATGCTGTAGATGCTGTGCTGAATCACGACCTAGTTTCATCTTAATATTTTTGTTTTAAATGTTGCATATCCTTTACAGGACGTTGCAGTCAACACCAGCATTTTTCAGCTATCCATCCATCCATCATGTGCCATGCCGATGAGCGTGAGCTGTCATGTTCTACCATCTCACTCGATCACCAGAGTCGTGGATCAGCTCTGTGTTCCTGTCTCGACCAAGCACGTGGCCAAGCCATCCAGGTATTTAATTCTCGGTCTTCCCCTTGGTCCCTTCCCTTCGATCTTGCCAGTCGTCACCAAGTTCTCCAATTCATTTCTTCTCATAACATGCCCAAACAATTTTGACTGTCTACGTCTAATGTCTCTAATCAGTTTATGATCTTCAATTGTTTCTTGAAGAACTTGTTCATTGGTTTTTCTGTCTGTCTTTGGTATGTTTTGCATTTTCCTCGGCTCCCATACCAACACGTTATAACACAACGCGACACGGTCTGCTGCACAAATCGGTCACAGCTGAGTTTCGAACGCCTGGTAAGCGGCTCACGAACCGCGTTCGCAAGCATCTTAATATGCCTCTCTACAATTGTGAAATTCCAGTACCGGTCTTACACACATGGCTTGGTTCTAAGCGTGGAGATGGGAAGCAGACATTTACACGATAGTCCCCAGGGTCTATTTTGTCTCTGCTGTCTATTTTGTCTCTCCAGTCTATCTTGTCTCTGCATTTAATTTTATCTCTCCTGTCTATTGTATCTCTTCTGTCTATTGTATCCGTCTTGCCTGTTGCATCCCTCCCGTTTATTGTGTACCTGCTATCTATTTTATCTCTCCAGCTATTGTATCCCTTCTGTCTGTTTATCTCTCAAGTCTATTTTATATCTATTTGTCTCCGCGGTCTAGTTTGTCTCTGTAGTCTCATCTATGCAGTCTTTTGTGTCTCTGCAATCTTTTCGTGTCTATGCAGTCTATTTTGTCTCTATAATCCAGTTCATCTCTGCAGTCTAATACAGGGTGTTTGCAAGTCTCTCTACATTTTGTACGTAGAACACATTTGAAAAATGAAGTAAATGATGTCATAGCAAGATGAAAAACATTCTGACCAATAAAAAGATGTCAATTGAAACGAGAAAAAGAGTGTTGAGGGGATACATAGAGACTGTTCTTTTGTATGGATGTGAAACTTGGACAATGAGCAGTCAAGCTGAAAAGCATCTGATGGCTGCAGACATGTGGTTTCTGAGGAAAATGCAAAGAATACCATGGACAAACAGAAAAACCAATGACCAAGTACTACAGGAGACAAATGAACATCGTAAACTGATTAGAGAAATTAGACGTAGACAGTCTAAATTTTTTGGACATGTTATGAAAAGAAATGGATTGGAGAACTTAGTGACAACTGGCAAGATCGAAGGGAACAGACCAAGAGGAAGAACGAGAGGAAAATACCTGGATGGCTTGGCCACATGGCATGGACGAGACAGGAACACTGAGCTGATCTACGACACTGGTGATCGAGTGAAATGGCGAGTCATGACCGCCCACGCTTTCCGGCATGGCACATGATTGATTGATTGATTGATGTCATCAGAAATGTGCTAAAGAATTCATTACATTAATTACAATAGTCACTGCTATGGTCTAACGCTGTTTTGGGGAATCTGAAAAGAACCAATGAGTATTCATTATAACAGGTGTTGGAAATGTCCACCATGGGCTTCAAGATATGACTGTACACGTCTCTTCATATTCTAAAACACCTTCTGCAACGTGTCTGTTGTTATTTCTTGAATGGCAATTCCGATTGCTTCTTTCAGGTCCTCAGTTGTGTGTACATTAGTTTTGTAAACATTTCCTTTCAAGAAACCCCATAGATAATAATCTAATGGAGTTAGATCTGGAGAACGGGTAGGCCAAATTCCACGTGATATTCTGCAATTTGCCAAAACTTCTTCCACAAAAACAAAAAAAAAAAAAAAAAAAAATGCGACACAGTGATGCTCAAGTTGTGTTTGCAGTTGCACCATCTTGCTGGAATCATGCTTCTTCAATTTCACGTCCATTCAGCTGTTCTGACAAAGTTTCCAGAATATTTATAGTGTTGACGAAATTTGGTGGAATACAACGTTTTCTACTGACGGCAAAACTTACCCCAATTTTCTCATCGTGTAGAAGCGCTTCATGACATGCATTGGGATTAAAAGTGCTCCAAATACTAATATTTTGGCTATTAACGTATCCAGATAGATGAAACCATGCCTCATCAGAGAAGAATGTTACATCAAGAATTGACTCGTCTTCTTTAACTAAAGATGCTTGAAACCACGTGCAGTAGTTGACTTTGGATTGATTATCACACACTTTTTGTTCAGACACAACAGAAATCCTGTATGGATTTACATTTAATCGTTGTTTAAGAATTGTGTGCACTGTGCTCACTGTTATGTTCACTTGTTGCAACATTTTCCTTAACGACTTGCTTGAACTGTTCAGGATTCTGTCTTGAAAACCTAGACATTTTTCTTCAGACACAGCAGGCCTACCAGATCGCAAAGCATCTTCTACATTTCCCGTAGCAAGAAACTTATTCAGCAAATTTCTAACTGTAATGCGATGAGGAGGTTATTTATCAGGAAATCCTGTTATAAATCTTTGAACAACCATCCGTGTGTATCGACCGCCATTTCGAAACACTTATTCAACCAAAAACATTCTTTCTTCCGTTGATAACACTATTCTATATTTGGAGTGCAAAGAATTACTCAAATAGACGACAGCCATTCGCTGCATATTGTTTCACGATGGGCCGTGGACCACATTTTATGATGACTTCATGCACTTATTTTTTTTTCAAATTGTTCTACATACAAAGTGTAGTGAGACTACAAACACCCGGTATAATCTACTGTTTGGTTTGGAAGTTACTGTCGCAAGTTTGATTTTAGAATGGACCCAGCAGAATAAAATAGGCGTCTGAGATTTTTTCAAGAAAGAACTTGAGTTGAGACTAGAACCGACATTAGTGCGCGGGGAGATTTCCATAAGCGCTCAAACCTCACTAATACAACCAGCAATGAGTCCCAATTCTAATGGTACCAGCCGTCCTACTGGCCTATCCCCGGAGTACTGAGAATAGACGAAATCCTTTGGCCTTTGGCCACTCCCTACCGCACTAGTCTCATCAGACAATGATTTTAGTAAGTTACACGTGGATCCTAAAACAAATTAAACTAGATACGAATCTGAAAAGCCTGCATTATTGTACTTACATTTCCCATTTATTTCACAAAATAATTCTGGGCAAACTGACACACATATCAGTGTATGGAAGCATAAACATAAAAGCACACTCACTCTGCTGTCTCAGCCACATTCGAGCCTCATATTGAACTTTACATAATCCCCCAAATTGCACCTCTCGCTCGAGGTGTCTGTGAACCAAGCCAGGAATGTAAGTTGAATGTTGAATCTTCTCCTGGTTTAATCAACGTGTGTTGGCGTCTGTGGCTTAGGAGCAGGGACAGCAGTTTCACAGTCCCGACATATCAGGTTCAAAGTCAGTCAGGGACGCAGAGGTGTTTCCAAGGCACCAGGGCCGGGTTATATACTGACCAAGACCTATTGACGCGTCCTCGTCGAGCGTCCTGGGCAACAGGTCCCTTCGGGGTCCTGGCTAAAGTCAGTAGGATCGCCGATTCCTCCGAAGTCGGAGAGTGTCTGCCTGTACGGCGAGGAACCACCAGTCTGCACACCAATAAGCCAGACATGGGACAACGGATACTCACGCAACCCTCAGGTCCTGTATGACATCACACTGATGTTGGACAACAGGATGCCTTCATCCGACATACAGGACTTTGCGTTGGAGCTCAAGCCAACGAACACAAGCAAGCAAGCAAGCAAAGTCAGTCACAGGCAATTTGGTAGCAGATCGCTTTGAGTTGATTTTCACAGTTCAGAAACCAATGCAAAATACTGAACGTAAACTTGTCTAGAAAATTTTTCACAACCAATAAATTATGATGTTGCTTGCGACGTCTTGTGAATAACGGACTGTGGTCTGACCCTGTTGTCCTGGACCACTACTTTTCTTGTGAGTAGCCCTGGATGGTTTCTTCCAATTACACATAGAACCATCATCATATCTTCACAGTATGATGTAGCTGCCACCGAATGGCACCTTTATAAACCACAATATCATGATTTTCATATTCCATATATCAATCTGTACTTTACATTCCCTCATACTTGTTTATTTTCTCACACTGTTCACCAAGGGAGATAATGATATACATTGGAACCCACAAGGCCAGTGAAACAAAATCAGAAATAAAATCAACTTCCTTTCTACATCTTCACCTTAGAAGTGACTTTCTCCGATAGTTTTAAATACGTCTTCATTACATCTATGCAGACAAACAACTTACCTCTCTTGTTGATCCCTTTCCCATTATCTTATTCATGGTGAAACGATTACTGTCCCTTGTTACCAGCCATTGTTAAAAATCTATGCATGTTAAATGACTTTTAGCATGGAAAATTAGACTGCTTTATTCAAGAACGGCACACCTATAAGGCTGTATAGCAAATAGCTCCGTGCTAGAACAACTTTCGTGATATAGTGCCACTGTACCAGAGTTCCCACTACCTTCATTGCCCCTATTTATCAAGTGTGACACGCTGCCAAACAAAACACTACAATGCATTACCTAAAAACGTCGACGCATTATAAATTAAACACGAAGAAACGGGTAACTAAAGACAAGAACGCTTTAAGCAAACTGAACACAATGCCGTTTTCACGCCTACAGTATGAAAGAGCAACACTTGATGTCTAAAGGCTTGTCAGCCTTCACACTGTGCCTGGTTCTACATTCTTGAGCTCAATGCATTCAAGAAACCATTGATTACTTCTTTCATTTACATAGTGTCTGGCTCGTGTTTTTGACAGGGTTTATCATCCCACCATTCCTGCACAAATCTGCAGTGAAAATGTCCGTTAAAACAGAGACAATGTAAGTGAGAGTATAGGAGTGGCATGCAGTGTTTCTGGTCTTGTTTTATAGGAGTGTTCTTCAAGTGTATTCTGGTCTTGTTTTATAGGAGTGTTCTTCAAGTGTATTCTGGTCTTGTTTTATAGGAGTGTTCTTCAAGTGTATTCTGGTCTTGTTTTATAGGCGTGTTCTGCAAGTGTATTCTGGTCTTGTTTTATAGGAGTGTTCTGCAAGTGTATTCTAGTCTTGTTTGGCCTATTACTCCTACTAAACTTAAGGTTCTGGATGTTTGGCCTATTACGCCAACTAAACTTAAGGTTCTGGATGTTTGGGCTATTACGCCAACTAAACTTAAGGTTCTGGATGTTTGGCCTATTACGCCAACTAAACTTAAGGTTCTGGATGTTTGGCCTATTACGCCAACTAAACTTAAGGTTCTGGATGTTTGGGCTATTACGCCAACTAAACTTAAGGTTCTGGATGTTTGGGCTATTACGCCAACTAAACTTAAGGTTCTGGATGTTTGGCCTATTACGCCAACTAAACTTAAGGTTCTGGATGTTTGGGCTATTACGCCTACTAAACTTAAGGTTCTGGATGTTTGGGCTATTACGCCTACTAAACTGAAGGTTCTGGATGAATCTGTGAGACCAAGAGACAGAACCATGGACTGAAGCGGGAAGGGACAACAACAACATTCATACATACGGTGAGACGAAGGAACGTACAAACGAACGGACAGAAGATAGTCTGACAGGCAAGCACGTAGACAGACAGACAGCAGGGTAGGAGAGAGAGAGAGAGAGAGAGAGAGAGAGAGAGAGAGAGAGAGAGAAACAGAGACAGACAGACAGAGAGTAACAGAGAGAGAGAGGTAGGCAGGTCGACAGGATAGGCGGGCGAACGGGCTGGCGGACGGACGGACGGACAGAGAGAACGAGAGAGAGAGAGAGAGAGAGAGAGAGAGAGAGAGAGAGAGAGAGAGAGAAAGCGAGGTAGGTAGATAGATGGGAAAGGCGGGCGGGTGGGCGGATGGACAGACGGACGGACAGAGAGAGAGAGAGAGAGAGAGAGAGAGAGAGACAGACAGACAGACAGACAGACAGACAGACAGACAGACAGACAGACAGACAGACAGACAGAAAGGCGAGTGGGCAGACAGACAGACAGACAGACAGACAGACAGACGGACGGACGGGCGGACGGACAGGTAGACAATTAGACAGATAGACAGATAGACAGATAGATAGATAGAGGTCGGCATGGCAAAAGGAAAAGAGCGCTGGCCCCTAAACTTCCGGTGTGCTGTTGACGAAATAGCGGGTTCAATCCCTACACCCGTCATTTAGACTAAAATGGTGACCTCTCGTCCTTGACTTGTGGAGTTAAATTACAGGCACCTCTGAAGTCGGGGTGGGTTAGCCTGATGGCCAGAGACAGTTGTAATAGGGAAAGCTAATCCACACGCAACAATCAGTCCACTGCACTAGACGTAGCAGAAGTTGTATGGAGTACGTGTGTGGTCAATACTAGCAAACACAAAAACATAACAAGAAGACAAACATGTGAGACAGTTTCAGCGCACTGTGTGTAAACCAATGAGTCTCAGGAAACAATATTTGCCACGAACCGAACTCTTTCTGTTGGCATATCGCACCGCACGTTTGTAGACTACAGTTTCTTAAATTATGCAAACAAAAAGAGTTCGTGTCAAATGTGAAATTACCATGGGTAAAACAATTGCTCCATATTCAATCAATACCTGTGACTGCGTGTTTTAAGTGTTCCAGCCAAAGTATTATTAATCTATTCACTTTATTTGACATATAACTTGATAGTATCCACCTGACGAGATGCAGCGAAATATATCAGGCAATAAATAGTGCAATATATTGTTGTTGGCTTCTGTGTTTAAATTCAATATTGGAAAACGTTGTTTTGAACAATATTTATGTTGGAATCTAACTCAAAATCAATTCAAGATTGTTTAAAGCCCTGGCATCCGGCCTGTTGATACCAAAAAGAAAATTGATTATTACAAACACTTTACCTTGCCACTTTGCGACTGAAGTGCATGTTATTTCCATTTGATTAGAAACAGGAGCCAAAGTTATGGGGAATTTGAAACTTCTTGAGCAATGATTTTTCCATTTTAGCGTCCTGGTTTACAAGACATCGCTGCAATCATGTACTGTATTTGTCTTCCCTGTTTGTTCAATTCTACGTTTAAAATCTGCGTTCGTTCTATTAGTGAAGGACACTGAGGACGAAGATATATGGTTTTGGAGAAGAATGTTGAATGCGGATATTGTAAACAGGATATTGTAAACAGCATACTGTAGACAGGGTATGATAAACATTATATTGTAAAAAGGATAGCGTAAAAGATATTGTACAAAGGATATTTTAAAAAGGGCATTATGAACCGGATATTATAGACAGGGTATGGTAAATATTATATTATAAAAAAGATAGTGTAAAAGATATTGTAAACAGGATAATGTAAATAGGATACTGTAGACATGGTATGGTATATATTATATTGTAAAAAGGAAGTCGTAAACAGGATATCGTAATTAGCATATTGTAAACAGGGTATTGTAAACAGAATATTGAAAACAGAGTATTGTAAATAGGATATTGTAAACAGTGTATTGTACACAGGATATTATAAACAGGATATCGTAAACAGGGTATGGTAAACAAGACATTGTAAACAAAATCTGACATATTGGCAGACGACGATGTTGCACAATCACTCATCAAAACCATCCATCCACCATGTGACATGCCAATAAGCGTGGGAGGTCATGTTTTGCCATCTCACTCGATCACCAGAGTCGTTGATCAGCTCTGTGTTCCTGTCTCGACCATGCCACGTGGCTAAGCCATCCAGGTATTTACTTCTCGGTCTTCCCCTTGGTCTTTTCCCTTCAATCTTGCGAGTTCTCACAAAGTTCTCCAAGTCATTTCTTCTCATAACATGCCCAAAAAGTTTTGACTGTGTACGTCTAATGACTCTAATAAGTTTACGATCTCCCCGGGAAGGTTAACACGGTCAACAAATGCCCGTAGAAGTCGGATGTGTCGGCCTAACGGCGCAAGAACGCAGCTCTGCTGTAAACAGGCACAACGCAATCACATTAAAAAAAAAAAAAAAAAAAAAAAAAAAAAAAAAAAAAAAAAAACTAACTCCGGATGAACGCAGAAGAAGAAGAGGAAGAAGTTTACGATCTTCATTTGTTTCTTGAAGGACTTGTTCATTGATTTATCTGTCTGTCCATGGTATTCTTTGCATTTTCCTCAGAAACCACATTTCTACAGCCATCAGATGTTTTTTCAGCTTGTCTGCTCATTGTCCACGCTTCACATCCATACAAACTTACAGGTTCTATGAAGCACTTCAACACTCTTTTTCTCGTTTCAATTGATATCTTTTTATTGGTCAGTATGTTTTTCATTTTGCAAAAGGCTACCTTCGCAATGGCAATTCTTGTTCTAATCTCTTCAAGGCATCTCCCATCAGATGTTATGACTGTTCCGAGATAACTGTACCGAATAACTTGCTTAAGAATATGCCCATTTACTCGTATATCACATTGTGGTATTTCCTTCTTTCCAGTGACGACCATAATCTGTGTCTTCTTAGATTATCAAAACCATCAGGAAAACACAAATAAATGGTATGGTGTATATCAACAAGCAACGTTGAATAAAGAAACTAAACGTATGCCGAAGAACACTAGCCACTTAAAGCACAGGAAAAGAGGGCAAGTGTATGAAAAGATAATACAGCTGGGCAACAAATAATAATATAAGCATCATGAAATTCAATACAATATCAAAGGAAGAATAGGTTTGGAGGGTTGAGATAGTCAATACCTGTCCCAGAAATTAAAAGGTTGATGAGATGGCACAGCCAAGAGGCACCTCGTCCAGGCCCATCCAGCTTGGAGACTAAATGGCAAAGACACTCTTAGCAAAAAGTATTTCAAATGAGTTGGAGAAAGCAAATTTAAGATAACAGATCAGAGCATGACAACATCGACAAGCCAGCAGAAACCAGCAGATCTTGATCTCCAGTCTGAAATAGAACGATGACACCACTACCATTTACAGCCGAGGAAACTCCAGACCATATCCTGAAAACATTTTGGAATTTACCAGACAAGAAATGGCAAGAGCAACCCTAGAGGACAAGGTGTAGACGGCCCGAAGAAGATCTTTCTGCACGTGACCTATGCGGGAATAGGCGAAAAGCAAATATTGATCTCTCCCTGTGTCCATGTGTGAAGAATGTTCCTTTATCGGCTCTTCCATCTTCTGCAGCTCTGAGGCTGCTGCTGCTTCTTGTCATCTCCCAGTAGAGCAGACTCCCCCAGTCTGTGGCGCCAAGAGCTTCGGTGACTTGTTACGACTGATTGGACTGTGCAGCTACATTTGTCTACCCCATAAAGTAGCCAGTCGTAGGCCACCTTTCCTAAATGGCCTCTTACATTATGCATAAGTTAAGGCCGAAGACAAACGAGCAAGAGGTAGACAACGATTAAGTGGGAAGATAACACCAAAAGACGGACGATCAGCAGTCTGACAGACAGTACAATCAAGGCGAGAGACAGATAGTGTTGGGGATCTATACAGCCAACCTTCATAGTGGAGATGGCACCTGATTGATTGATTGACACCACGCATAATTGGTTAATGTGTTGCCGTTCTTTCCTTCCCCCTTGAGCCCTGGTAACACAAAGGGCGCACTCTCGTCTAGTTGTTATTCAAAAATGTTTCTATTCTGATTGTTAAATGAACATCGTTAGCTGCAAATAGCTAACATATCAACCCCTGGTGTTATTACGTGAAAACATAACTGTCCTAGGCACGAACATCCCTGACAGTCTAATGGACACCACGCCTAGACACCCGGAGATTGCTGGGCTCTAGACAAATGGGTTAAACGGGGGCTTCCTGCAACATGCTCTCTCAAACCTCGGACGTAAAGGTCAACAGGGGAGACAAATATAGTGTCCATGTTTGTGTACATTTTTTTGGAAAGGTTAAATACGAGAGACATAATAGAATATAGACACACAGACACAACGGCAAAAACATTGACATCGAGGAAACCGTCTGTGACTTATGCATGCAAGCACGTAGACAAGAAGACAGGTATATTATACAGACAGGATGTCGAAAGGACGGTCGTGCGATAAACAGGCGATAGATAGATGGACATACGGACATACGGACTGGCCGTCAGACTGATGGACGGACGCTTGGGCTCGGGCTTTGGGGAGCTGTAAGAAGGGGGTAATAGATAAAAATAATTGGCAATAAAAGCCAAATAGGTATTAAATTGAGCACGACAAACGGTCGTGAATTATGGAAGTTATTAGTATATGTTATGTTTGATGGTCATAATTCATATTTAATCATATAAGTACACCCTGTCTTGTCCGACCTAAGCCAGTGTACTGCGATAGATATCGTCTCTCTTTACTGAACTAAACTGATTTGGTATAAAAGTATATTCCCTCATCACTGACATATGTATTAGGCCAGAGAGACATAAGTGTATATTCTCAACTGTCAAGCAAACGTAAGAAGAAATATTAGTATATTCTTTCTTCATAAAATAAACAAAAGTAGATGTATTAGTATACTCTCTTCGCTGAAACAAACAAAAGTAGAGAGTTGATCAAATTACTTTCGCGTGGAAATAATCGAAAACTGAGCATGATGTATTTTTGTCAATACTGAAGGAACCTATATATTGGTAAAGAACTCATGACAGTTCTAGCAAACCCGTAGGGAATTTACTTGATCCTAGAAACATGCTCATGAATCATGGAGGAATTGGAGGAAAGGCGCTAGTTACAGGCTCTGGAACTTCAATAACCCCTCCCCAAGACGCCTGACGGCATAAGTGGACAACAACAACAATAACAACAACAACAACAACAACAACAACAACAACAACAACTGAATGAATGAAATGATTGAACAAGTGCCATCAGTATTACAGAGCAAACACGTAACAAATGACACAGGAAGAGTAATGTTGAACACAATCCACCTGTCAACATAAAAACAATACCAGACGTGTTCACATACAACAAACGTGCAGTGAAAAATAAATCGAAACAAATACATGAATTGCCTGCGAAGAATTCTAAATGTAATGAGATGAGACAAGATCAGCAACGATATCAGGATGCAATTGAAAGATACCACTTTTAGACTATATTAAAAGAAACACATACAGCATATCAGATGGCTTGACCATGTTGCAAGTTCATCACAACACAGTGAGCTCAATTAAGAAAAGGGGGGGGGGGGTGCTGGAGGTCCCGGGTTCAAGCCCCGGTGAGGACTTTTTCACGTGGACTTCTAGTAACAAAATGCCCCCTGGTCTCTAGGTAGTGAGATCGGGCGCCCGGATGTATCGTTGCGCACCTAAAAAAATCCCTTGGCAGCTGGAAATCGAAAAAGAGTAGCCTAACGGCGCTGCCAGAGCAAAATTTCGAGTTAAAAATCTACCCCAAGTATTTTCAAGATCCTCGGCGGTGCCACGGAGTTCGTGCACTTAGCTGAATTCTCCCGACTCAGGCTTGAGTTAGGAGTAGAACGGAGCACTTATGGGTTACATTCGTGTGCCGTGATGTTCATCCGTCGATTAAACTGAAACTAAAATTGAAACAGTGAGCTCACACACTGTAGTTTGCAGCTCACACATACTGTAGGTTTTAGCCCACACACACTCCAATTTGTAGCTCACACACACTGTAGTTTGTAGCCCACACAAACTGCAATTTATAGCTCACACACACACACACTGTAGTTTGTAGCCCACACAAACTGCAATTTACAGCTCACACACACTGTAGTTTGTAGCCCACAAACACTGTAATTTGTAGCTCACACACACAGTAGTTTGTAGCTCACACACACAGTAATTTGTAGCTCACACACACTGTAGTTTGTAGCTCACACAACTGTAGTTTATAGCTCACACATACTGTAGTTTGTAGCACACACACACAGTAATTTGTAGCTCACACACACTATAGTTTGTAGCTCTCACACACTGTAGTTTGTAGCTCACACACAATGTAGTTTGTAGCTCACACACACTGTAGTTTGTAGCTCACACACAATGTAGTTTGTAGCTCACACAAACTGTAGTTGGTAGCTCACACACACAGTAATTTGTAGCTCACACACACTGTAGTTTGTAGCTCACACAAATGTAGTTTATAGCTCACATATACTGTAGTTTGTAGCTCACACACACTGTAGTTTGTAGCTCACACACACTATAGTTTGTAGCTCACACAAATGTAGTTTATAGCTCACATATACTGTAGTTTGTAGCTCACACAAACTGTAGTTTGTAGCTCACACACACTATAGTTTGTAGCTCACACACACTGTAGTTTGTAGCTCACACAAATGTAGTTTATAGCTCACATATACTGTAGTTTGTAGCTCACACACACAGTAATTTGTAGCTCACACACACAGTAATTTGTAGCTCACACACACAGTAATTTGTAGCTCACACACACTGCAGTTTGAAGCTCACACAACTGTTGTTTATAGCTCACACATACTGTAGTTTGTAGCTCACACACACAATAATTTGAAGCTCACACACACTATAGTTTGTAGCTCACACACACTATAGTTTGTAGCTCACACACACAGTAATTTGTAGCTCACACATACTGTGGTTTGTAGCTCACACACACAGTAATTTGTAGCTCACACACACTATAGTTTGTAGCTCACACACACAGTAATTTGTAGCTCACACATACTGTAGTTTGTAGCTCACACAACTGTAGTTTATAGCTCACACATACTGTAGTTTGTAGCTCACACACACAGTAATTTGTAGCTCACACACACTACAGTTTGTAGCTCACACACACAGTAATTTGTAGATCACACACACTATAGTTTGCAGCTCACACACACAGTAATTTATAGCTCACACACACTATAGTCTGTAGCTCACACACACAGTAATATGTAGCTCACACACACACTATAGTTTGTAGCTGACATACACTGTAGTTTGTAGCTCACACACACCACACTGTAGTTTGTAACTCACACACTTACTGCAGTTTGTAGCTCACACACACTGTAGATGTAGCGGGTAGATTGAATATCTAAAGTTGTGAATACCACCAAGTAAGAAGTAGTCACCAGATGTGTCTTCTAAACTTGACGCTAAAAACAAAGCAGGGACTGTGAAGAAGAAGTGACGACGACGACGACGACAACGATGACGACGACGAAGAAGAAGAAGAAGAAGAAGAAGAAGAAGAAGAAGAAGAAGAAGAAGAAGAAGAAGAAGAAGAAGAAGAAGAAGAAGAAGAAGCTGAAGAAGAAGAAGAAGAAGAAGAAGAAGAAGAAGAAGAAGAAGAAGAAGAAGAAGAAGAAGAAGAAGAAGAAGAAGAAGAAGAAGAAGAAGAAGAAGACGACGAAGAAGAAGTCGACGAAGAAGAAGACGACGAAGAAGATGACGACTAAGAAGAAGACAACGAAGATGAAGATGAAGACGACGACGACAACGACGACGAAGAAGAAGAAGAAGAAGAAGAAGAAGAAGAAGAAGAAGAAGAAGAAGAAGAAGAAGAAGAAGAAGAAGAAGAAGAAGAAGAAGATGAAGAAGAAGAAGAAGAAGAAGAAGAAGAAGAAGAAGAAGAAGAAGAAGAAGAAGAAGAAGATGAAGAAGAAGAAGAAGAAGAAGAAGAAGAAGAAGAAGAAGAAGAAGAAGAAGAAGAAGAAGATGAAGAAGAAGAAGAAGAAGAAGAAGAAGAAGAAGAAGAAGAAGAAGAAGATAGATCTCAACGTAGATTTCATTAAAATAGGCATATGCATGCTAATAGTGAAAGTGCATGTGTTGCCTATTTGTGGACATTCTGACCGAATTTACAATTGTTAAATGTCACCAACACACGACCTATGCCGGCTCCATGGCCGAGGGGTTAGCAGCTTTCTCCGCTAACCCCGAATACTCTCGTCACGTGACGCGACGAGAATTAGCAGTGGTTCAAATCGCAAAAGT
>JACEFZ010005723.1:507500-569838 GCA_014155875.1 Cepaea nemoralis
GACATGTTCTGTGCAACTGTTCTCCTCATCTATTAACTAATTCAAAGAGCTTTCCACTCACGAAGATACCCAAAATGGGTACTAAATTGAGCGGGGATACTACAGTTTTCTTAATGCTTATTGTCAATTAAAATATATTGCAAATTACATTCATTGCAAATTTGTTGTCATGGCTAGTGGTGAGATTGTGGGCGGCTCTTACTCACTATACGATCAAATGCTCTAATGCTTGAACATTGTTCAAATATGTGTGCAGACAGCAACGATAAAAGTAACCAATCAGCGGGTGCTGCTGAAGGGGTTCCAATGCATCGATAGGGACCACTGAGGGCATAGAAACAAAATGAGAAAGACTCTCACAGGTAGTGACCGGTTAAAACACAGGAGGACAAACGTAGAAATGTGAGGACACTTAGATAACAAAACAATTGAGATGCTCGAGGGTTCAAACCTGTTATCTTCAAATGACAACAGCGTCTCGCTTTAAAAATCAAAAGAAAGAAAAAAAGAATGTTACTCGACTATTGGTTAGTTGATTGGTTTGTTGGCTATTGGGTAGATGAGAATCCTTAGGAAGACTGAGCTTTGGTTCTTAAGCCCGGTGCATTAGCGTTCGGGACACCAGCTTGCGTCTATCGGAGTGAAGTGGTGTGTAGACGTTTCTCCCTGAAACCAGCTTGCATCTATCGGACTGAAGTGGTGTGTAGACGTTTCTCCCAATCTATATGAGTGAAGTGGTGTGTAGACGTTTCTCCCAATCTATCGGAGTGAAGTGGTGTGTAGACGTTTCTCCCAATCTATCGGAGTGAAGTGGTGTGTAGACGTTTCTCCCAATCTATATGAGTGAAGTGGTGTGTAGACGTTTCTCCCAATCTATCGGAGTGAAGTGGTGTGTAGACGTTTCTCCCTGAAACCAGCTTGCATCTATCGGAGTGAAGTGGTGTGTAGACGTTTCTCCCAATCTATCGGAGTGAAGTGGTGTGTAGACGTTTCTCCCAATCGGGTACCATCCCAACGGGAATTGTGCTAGATAGCTCGCCTTCCCATCTTCACGCTCAGACATCAGGGGAGTGTGCAAGATCGGCACTTGAACATTACATTTGTAGATTCAGCATAGCGCAGCACAGCACAGCACAGCACAACACAGTACAGTACAACACAATACAGCGCAGTACAACACATCACAGCACAACACAGCACAGCACAACACAGCACAGCACAACACAGCACAACACAACACAGCACAATGCAAAACACAATGCAGCGCAGCACATTACAGCACATCACAGCACAACACAGCATAGCACAACACAGCACATCACAGAACAGCACATCACAGCACATCACAGCATGATACACAACACAACACAGCACAACACAACACAGCACAACATAGCACAGCACAACACAGCAAAGCACAACCCAACGCAACACAGCACATCACATCACAACTCAGCACAACACAGCACAACACAACACAGCACATCACAACACAATGCAGCGCAGCACAGTACAGCACATCACAACACCACATCACAGCACAACACACCACAGCACAACACAGCACAGCCCATCACAGAACAGCACATCACAGCACATCACAGCATCATACACAACACGGCAGAGCACAACACAACACAGCACATCACAGCGCAGCACAATACATCCCATCACAGAACAGCACAGCACAGCACAGCACAGAACAACATAGCAGAGCGCAGCACAACACAATACAGCACAGCACAACATAGCGCAACACATCACAACGCATCACAGCGCAGCACAAAACAACACAGTACAGAACAGCACAGTACAAACAGCGCAGCATAACACAGCACTATACATCACATACAGACTGGCTGGAATGAGGCCTGGGCTGGCAATGTCTCCACGGCAGTGTTAGGTACACCACTGTCAACAAACTCTAACCCGATGCCACGCCAGTGTTAGGTACACAACTGTCAACAAACTCTAACCCGATGCCACGAGGCAGCTTCGACTCTGAAACCAGTACCTAGCTGGTCCTGTGGCAGAATGGGGAACGCAAAACTTAGTTGCATATCCTTTACAGGACGTCGTAGTCAACCCCAGCATTTGTTTTGCTGTTAGTGATTTCTTGACAAGTTTACGTTCAGTAGTTTGCCATTGCTATCTGAACGACTGGGAAACATACCATTAATAGGGAACGTAAGTAAGTTGCTTTCTTAAAGTAACATTCAAAACCCAGACTAGTACGCCTAGTCATAATGTTTGATAATGATTAACATAATACAAACGTAAACATTAGCTGAAATCAGGGTAATCAAAGATGAAATATATATGATATTAATACCCAATACAAGCTAGGGAACATTATATAAATCTAGAGAGCTTATTTCAACAGTGAACTCAAGCTGCTAATGGTGGGAACAATTACCCACTTGATCTGAACAATGCCAGGTTTTGCTATACATAGGCTTAACATATCGGCGTCTTCACAACTACGTTGTACTAAATCCATTTTACCATATATGGGGTGGAGGGGTTAGGTATTCCTTATCACAAGGAGAAGTAAAGTGTCTCCTTACCTACGTTTGACAATGGCATAACCGCGGTCGGACAATATTCACCACGGGGAGGAAAGACTGATCACGTATTCCTCCGTAACTCTCCAGGGTACAAAAATGTGAAGGACCAGGGTGTATTTTTAATGACTGTGTAGTGTTTGAAAATATTGCCGGTCCAAGTTATGTATTTACCTATTATGTTGCATGAACTTTACAGAGGGTGAATACAAAACCTGGACGGGCATTACTTTCAAACACTGCGCAGTCATTAAATACACCTTATACTTCACATACCTATTACGTGACATAACCCCCTCCATTAGTTTATAGGACAGCTTTGGGCAAGCTGGAGTACCATTTGAGCTTCCCAAACGGGGTGGGATGAAACAAGACATGCAGATGGCGGATTGCGCTTGAGAGCCATAGACGAGTAGTTGCTCGTTATGGTATCAAGTTCCCTACGGTAGGCAGAACAATCTCTTTTTAGAAACAATGGCTGCGCTGCCAGACTAATAAGGTCAGTGTCACTGTGAATATCACAAAATGTCTCCCTTTTCTGTGTTCTGAGTCCGCTAGTCGAAGACAGCTGGTCTCACTGTTTGCTGTGTAAAACCTGATGTTAGCTATGAGAATAAGTGCAAGAATCTGCTCAGAACTGTATAAACATTACTGTACTCGGCAAGCGTGGACTAATATTTTGTTCGTTAATTTCAAGTGCTAGTTAAATAATGCTGTCTATTGCCTACTCATCATCATCATGTGTCATGCCGATTGTCGGTTATTATTTGCTATCACACAACGTCACTAGAGCCTTGGGTCAGATTTGTTCTTTTCCTGATTAACTATCCCATATGACCTGGCCATGGTGATATTTCTTTCTTTCTTTCCCTTACCTTTACTTAATTTCCATAACTTTTGCCAGTTGTCATCAAGTTTTTCAAGTTTATTTCCCCTCCTAATAACGTGTCAAGAAAATCTTATCCGACTAGGCATAAGATTATGGTTGTCATTTGGGGGGGGGGGGGGGGGTGAGGGGAGGGGTCAACGACTGTTCCTTTAGTTGTTCTGTCTGCCCATAGTATTCTTTACATGTTCCTCTGAAACCACATACCAACTGCCTTTAAATGTTTCTAACTTGTCTGTCTATTGTTCATGTTTGACGTGCATTCAACAGTTAGTTAGTTGCATGTCCTTTACAGAACTTTCAATAAACCCCAGCACTCATTGCCTGTTTGTTATATACTGGGTAGTTTTTAGGTCAGTAATTTGTTATTGATTTATGAACAGCCGACGTCTTATACCATCAAAATCAACGCAAAATAATATGCTTCCAAATCACTCTCAGCTGATTTCAAACTCTCGACTCCATATGATGGGGAACCGTGGAGCACAGTTTCGCTATTGCCTAAGCCACAGCTCCGGCTTCATACAACAGTACAGGTTCTCTGTATCAACGGAACACTGCTTCTTACTTCAGTAGACAGATGTTTATTGGCGAGTGTTTTATTAATCTTGCAAAAAGCTACTTTTGCCACGGCGATTTGGTTCTAGTCTCTACAAGGCATCATTCATCAGGCGCTATCATTGTCTCCTGACAGTTGTATCAATCCACATGATCAATAATTTCTCAATTTACAGTAAAACTTTGATGAACCATCACTCGTTTAACCGTCAGAATTTGTTATCCGTCATCGTCTTTACAAAAAAAAAATGCGTATCAACAAAAGGACGCTATTTCCAATGTCGCCATTGCCTCGGCTGACCTTACAGTGTCTCACCTAAAGAATGGGTGGAATAAACTCTTGCCGGAACCTATTGACGAAACTGAAGGAACCGAGACTGTTAGTGTTGATGAAATTGTGCAACTGTGCAACAATGTAGGACTAAACAGTGAAAATATTACGCCAGAAGAAGTAACAGATTGGTTGGAATGTGACAAAATGGATGGGGGATTTGAAATTGTGAACGATTATGAAATTATTTCTAGTGTGACTACCATTGCAGAAGAAGAAATTGATGACGATGAAGGATCAGTACTCAACCAAAAACCTACAACTAGCCACTCAGAAACAGAAACAATGTTATCAAAGTACATCGACTGGTCTGAAATTCAAGAGGAGGAAAAGGCAACACAGATCCTACTTCTGTGTAAGATACGGAACATCGCCGCGCAGAAAGCTCGAGCCTCAAAGACACAGAAGGAGATGACAGATTATTGTAAAGTAACGTAGATATTACCAACATTTATGTACATCCATCCATCCATCGTGTGCCATGTCGATAAGCGTGGGCGGTCATGTTTTGCCATCTCACTCGATCACCAGAGTCGTAGATCAGCTCAGTGTTCTTGTCTCGACATGCCATGTGGCCAAGCCATCCAGGTACTTACTTCTCGGTCTTCCCCTTGGTCTGTTCTCTTCGATCTTGCCACTTGTCACCAAGTTCTCCAAATCATTTCTTTTCAAAACATGCCCAAAATTTTGTGACTGTCTACGTCTAATTTCTCTAATAAATTTACGATTTTCATTTGTTTCTTGTAGTACTTGGTCATTGGTTTTTCTGTCTGTCCATGGTATTCTTTGCATTCTCCTCAGAAACCACATTTCCACAGCCATCAGATGTTTTTCAGCTTGATTGCTAATTTCCCAAACTTCACATCCATACAAAAGTACAGGCTCTATGTAGCACCTCAACACTCTTTTTTTCTCTCGTTTTAATTGACATCTTTTTATTGGTCAGTATGTATTTCATCTTGCTAAAGGCTACTTTCGCTATGGCGATTCTTGTTCTAATCTCTTCAAAGCGTGTTTAATTGGCCTTGATGAGGTCCCGGTCCTTGGGAGGACCTGCCTGATTCAATACCCGCCTAGTTGTTTGTTGCTTACCAAAAGAACTGGTCTTGAACTCTTTTAGTCCTCATAAGGCGTGGTATGGTTCTCACTGTAGCCATATTTCAAGACAAATAAATGCAAAACGCAGCATGTACGAACCAGAGAATTCTCATTAACATTATGTGGGCGTTCCCCGATTTGTTATCGCTAGCGAGGAACGCGTTGCTGTTGTATGCACGGATATTATAACTTGTCCCGTTACTCATACAGCACGAGACAAGCAGTGATTCTCAAACTGTTAATGTAAATGACATGGTTTCTTTGCCTTCTGTTTGCTCTGTTCCTACAATTGTCTCAGTTGTAACTAAATTTCCAAGCTTATTTCTCCACATTATGTTTCCACAAAATTTTACCCGACTACGTCTATTTTCTCTAAATCGTTTACAGTTTTCATGTGTTTCTTGAAGGATTCTCCCGTCCGTTTTCCTACCCGCCAGCATTAATATTTGCATTCTCATCAGAAAACACTAACATACCGCTTAGCTTGTCTGCTTATTATTCATGTTTCATAAAATGTCATGACGGACGAAACAAACAGTGATTCTCAAACTTTTAGTGAAACTACATATCTCGCAGGTATAATTTAAGGGCATAGAGTTCAACAGCTCGAATACTGAAGTATTACATTTGGGTATGGACTTTAAGTTACCAAGTAAAGATTAAGGTAATCGCATTGAAGGTTCCGCTGTAGGTGTGACAACAGCCACACATTCCACAATTTGGTTGATGTTTTTCGGTGTGATGTAGAAGTTCCATTCCTCAAAACTAACGGTTCCCACATCGACACAGCCATCATGTTGTCTCAGACTGTTGTTGTGCCACTGTCTGCTGTCTGAGACAATTACTAATTTAAGTTCACCTATCTCAGACAATTAATATTTCAAGTTCATCTACCCCAGACAAATATTTTAACATCATGTCGCAGACATTTAATATTTTTACATCATGCGTCCCGGACAATTAATATTTGGTCTTCATCTGTCCCAGACAATTAATATTTTAAATTTAACAGTCACAGACAATTAATATTTTAACTTTAACTGCCTCAGACAATTAATATTTTAACTTCATCTGTCGCAGACAATTAATATTTTAAATTCATGTTTCAGATTAAATTACTGTGTTTAAAACAATGACAATTTTACATCGTTTGCCCATAAAAACGGAATTGTTAGCTCCCATTTCCAATGGCAGCCATTTTTATTTATTTTGTCTGTGGCAGCAGCTATTTTAACCAATCCTGTCCCAGACATTTAGTATTTTTTTACTTATTTCATTCCATATGGCTACTAATTTAACTCATTTTTATTTCACGACATTTGCTAGTTTAACCCCTTCCGTCCCAAAAATGTTTAATATCTGTAGTCTCTAGCAGTCGTGTAACCAGCATCTAAGCTCGGCAGTGACTGTTAAACATTCATTTTGTATCAGCTACTACTTTAACTTTAACGATTCGGAAGCAGACTGAGTTGTGTTGATTTTAAGTAATGGTGTCGTTTAGAAAGCAATGTCAAACTAATCATCATCATCATCCGGTGTCTTGCTGGCTGGCGTGGGCTATTATGCCTCTCCACAAATTGCGAGCTCCGACGTCATGGATCGATTCGTCTGTTGACTCCCTTCCGTGCATGACACAAGACTGTCAAGAATCTTCGCACGCTGTCTTCCTCTATCTCTCTTTCCGCAAATCTTTCCGGTTGTCATAAAATGTTCCATTTTTTTTGTCTTCTTATAATGTGGCCAAAAAACGATGACTGCTTCTTTCTGATGTGTGTGTGTGTGTGTGTGTGTGTGTGTGTGTGTGTGTGTGTGTGTGTGTGTGTGTGTGTGTGATAAGTTGTATTTGCGACTCAGCTTCCCTCAATATGCCAAGATTGCTCATTTTGGCTGTCCAATTAATTCTTCTATAAAATCACATCTCCAAGGTTCCATGGATATTTTTGTCTGTTTACTAATTGTCCTGGACTCTCAGCCGTATGTTAAAATTGGTTCTACGTAATCCTGTCTCGACCATGCCACGTGGCCAAGCCATCCAGATATTTAATTCTTGTACTTCCCCTTGGTCTATTCCCTTCGATCTTGCCATAAAATGTTCCATTGTCACGAAGTTCTCCAAGTCATTTCTTCTCATAACATGGCCAAAATTTTTTTGACTATCTACGTCTAATGTCTCTAATCAGTTTACGATCTTCATTTGTTTCTTGAAGGACTTGTTCATTGGTTTTTCTGTCCGTCTATGGCAAAGAATACAATAGCGCTTGATAGAACATTCATTGAGAAAACCTGAGAATAGAATAATTGGAAAAATTCAAAACAATGTTTTCCCGTAGTGAATTTGAATAACGAAGACACAAACAATAGATAGAGATAGAATCATAATCTATTTAGGTAGGAATGTAAGTACAGCACACGGGAAGAGATGCAGATATCGAAATACGAATATAAAAGACAATGAAAAGGATATTACAATCAACCCCAGCATTTATTGGTTGTGTGATAGTATCTAGGCAACGTTACGTTCACTGTTTTGCCATTGCTTTTTTGAACGTCCGACATTATTACCATTAAAATCAACGCAAAGCAATCTGCTTTCAAATTGCCTGCATCTGGTTTCGAATCCTGGATCCGGCGTGTCAGAGAGTTGCGAGCCACGTGTGTACGCGTTTCTTGTTTCTCTGAAGCGAAATAACATCCTAGAGCAGACTAAATCAAGACACAATTTTGCTATTGCGTGTTTACGTTCCAACCGAATAGAACATACATCTCCCCCGATGTGTCTCCACCTTGCCGCGGTGGGGGAGCTTGAGTGTCCCACTGACCCCGAGCGCTGTGCCAATGGATATAAACTACATATTGGACAGCTCTTGGGATAGGGACCAGACTAAGAGAGACACAACCTGCTGCTCTGCAGGTAGACTGAGGATAGCAGTCAAAATTTAAACTCAGGCGCACGAAGCCACAAACTTGGTCCAGACACTTACACAAAGGCCTCCACCTGAGAGATGTAGCTGAGCGCCTCTACGCTACTACCCTTGGATGAGACAGCCGGGCCGATACTCACCTACCGATAAATGGAGGTGAGATACTGAGCACGCTACATGCCCAGTTGAGACACTTGTCGAAAGGCTCTCAGCTGGGGGATATGAGGGATCCCCGGATGAGAGGGCCTGGCCGTTTCTCGCTCACTGCTGTACGGAGGTAAGGTGCTGAGCCGGCAGCACATGTAGCCTACCTCGTGAGCGAGTACTAAAGGTGGAAAAACACCTCGGTCGCACGTTCCGATGAAAGTCTGTAAACGTACTCATGGAGTGAGTGTAGTCAAAGGTGGAAAATTGTCTCGATGACACGAAATGGAACGCCTGGCTTGCGAATCCATTGCGTGGCAGCCCGAAGCAAAAGCTTGCTGTGTGGAAGTCGAAATAAGAGTCTAACTTGTCTCGAAACCTGAGGAAGGCTAACCTCATTAAAAATGCCCGCTGAAGTCGGAAGTGCCAGCCTACGGGCGGCAAAATAAAAATGGCACTACGCAATTACGTCCGAGTGAAATGTCTTTCGTGACCGGAAAAGCTCTAACTAGTCTTCCCTCGTGCTAGGAACAGCTACCTAGTTTCCGAATGCCGCTCTTGTTCGGAACAGCTCTGACTAGGTAGTTTTCCGAATGTCCTTCGTGCCTGGAACAGCTCTGATGGGCACAAAAGACAAGCACATGTCTGAACCGAAAACTCGCTGAGTGGACACCGTCTGCAGACCGGTCTGGTTTGTGCGGGAACGGCCCGTGGTGAACGAAATGCCCAATATATTGAAGTAAGGATTTAAATCAGCCATGAGCAGAACGTGACGATTCCCTCGATGAGCCCAGCACCAGGGCGCTATGTGTCGGCCCTGCAACTATGGAAGCCACCTTGGATGGCGGAAAATGCTATGGACTGTCCCTGCCTTCTTGGAGGGATGACCGTTGTCTTCGACCGTTCCAACTTGGCCAGCTGGGTTGTGGATGGTACCGCAAAAGTGAGAGTCTCCCAGGAATGCTACCTGGTCAAAAAAGCACGCTAAAGCCGGATGTGTTGGCCTACGGGTTTCGGCCCAAGGGCGCATAACAGACACACCGCAATCACATCTGAAAAAACACTCCGGATGAACGCAAAGAAGAAGAAGAACATACATAATTACGCCAGTTATATCATATACAAAACTAGTGAATAAACTGTCGAGAGGGACAAATAGAACTACAAAAATTAGATTTTTAAGATGCATCTTTCCCATTGCAACATACACCCGTGAGACCTGGACTCTTACAAAATAAGCTGAACAGCACATAAATGCCTTTGAATATAAATGTTATAGACGAGTTCTAAGAATATCTTAGATAAAGGAAAGAACAAATGCATCTATACTTCAAGAGCTGAATATTGAAGACGGTTGGCTATTAAAGACGATAAAACAAAGACAATTGAAATATTTTGGTCACTTGAAACACGTCATGAAAGTTTGGGGAGAACAATAATATGGGGGGGGGGGGGGGTGGTGGTATATGAGTGGGAAGAGAGGAAGAGGAAGGCCAAAGAGAAGATAGGTGCAGGATGTGGCGGATGATCTCCAGATGGGTGTATCAGACAGCGGGACATCTTGCTTATGATCGAGAGGTTTTCCGGAAGGTTGCTATGGGAGCGAGGGTCTGCAAAGGACATGCTACTGAATGAATGAATGAATATCACATACAGCATAGTGAATATCGATGCGTCAGCGAAGTTGAAAGGTAAGTGCGCTGATCATTTCATAAGCACAGTGGGACGAGGGTTCGATGCCTGGTCTCGTCACCTGCTAAGTAAGGGACAGATTTGCCACCTATTCCTCCGTGCCTTTAGGCATACACCACGTGATGGCTCTGCCACTTCAGAGACCCACAGCGGCAGACTGCTTTGGGGTAAATGTGTGTGATATATATAGGACCCGTGCTAATCAAGCAGGTGTCCGCGGTCATGTGTATGCTGTGACGCGATTTGTTCTCCTTGCCACTATGGCCTTGGGGGTCAGTCCAGCCTCATAATATGGGTACTGGAAACTGTCTGGAGAAGAAAGGCGGTAACGATGATTACTGGAAACCTGTATCACTATGATGTGATCTAGAATATGTGGAGGCTTAATACTTCGCACCTTAACTGTGGTATCATTAACAAGATGAGCGACTTCCTTGCACCGGGTTTTATCCCACAAGGCTCGGTCTCTTTGAGCAGGGTGGCCTGCAGAAACAGTTTCACAAAGCACGTACTCGGTGGCTCCACCGAAGACCTCTAGAAAGTCTCCGAGAAAATTGTACTGGTGAACTGAATGACGTAGAAAGAAATCGAACCCACGACTTTCGGAGCGCGAGGCAGGGGACTTGCAACTGCAGTATCTGCCCCGAGACGCCCTCTCCAGATGACGTATCGAGCTAAGAATAATCTGACTGCGACGCACTTCTTCACCTTTAGTCCATAGCTTGGGCGTTGGTGATCATGCCCGCCCACAGTCTGCTGTCTCTTGTGCTGCCAGTCATTTCTGATAGCGACGTTCCATCATGTGAAATTGCCCAGCATCTTCTTCTCTCTCGGTCTCTTCCTGTCTCTCATTCCCTTCATCCGCCCCGTTGTGACGTCATAGCCCAGCTTTCCTCTTCTCATAACATGTTCAAAGAATGCGGATTAATTTCTTCTGATGCGAGTAACAATTTATCTTTGTGAATTAACTTCTTTCAAGATATGTTCATAGCTCTTTCGATCCGTCCACGGTGTTATATTCTTCTATAAAATCACAACTCTGCAGTTTCCACATAATCCTTCACTTGTCCGCTAATTGTGGCATGCTTAATGAAAGTAAGTAAACGATCTAATTTCATGCGGCTGAGGTGTATGGGTATATGGTCTTCACTTCATACTTTTAGACCTATCGGTACTCATGGCTATGTAAAATGAAGTAAAGAACATGGCACTGGGTTTATGGCTAAGCCGCATATATTTAGATAGTTTACACTCGATGGACCATGTGGTGAATATTGCGCCGGTCTCTTTTGCTTCCCAGAAAATGTCATATTATATGTTTTAGGGTGGGTTGTCCCGAAAGCTCAGGCCAATAGAAGAAACAAAATGCATGGAAGATACACCCGGTCTCCATGACACACAGACTCACACGGGTATGGATAAATGTGACTCTCAGATAAGTAGCAACATTTTTTCCTTGTTGAAATGTTCATTTTCTCTTCATTGCTCTCATTTTTGCATCTTTTTATTCTTCTCATCCCGTCCTTATGCCTTAATGTAGTCACTGGAGGGTCTTCTCCGTGACTATACGTTATGTTTTGTGTATGTATTTGTTTGCTGATGAAGGCTAGTCGCCGCAACATCCTGTATGTTTCATAATTCTGTTCTGCAAAGCTGCATTACTTTCTGTTATTTTATATTGTTTAATGTCCAACGTAGCAATGTACCACAACGCGCTTTAAAAAAAAAATGAAAACTATATCCAAATAGGCTTAATTTATTGACAAGCATTTAATCCCCCTCCTCCCCCTCTTCATACTGGTTAATCTAGAAGTAGCGACGCTCAAATGCCCCATTGGAGGATGCCACAACTCTCAGCCAGTTCTTTTTCAAGTACTTCTTTCTCAAGTACTTCACATACCATTTTTAAAAGAGAACCTCGCGGGTAAGGTTGATTTTGTTTGTCTACAACTCCAAGAAAACATTGTTGCTAAGGTTGGCAGTCTGGCCGTCAACATTAACGCGTTCTTTCAGACACTTCACAAAGTTGGCAGTCTGACCGTCAACCTTAACACGGTCTTTCAGATACTTCTCAAAGTTTGTAGTAGTCTGGCCGTCAACCTTAACGCGTTCTTTCAGACACTTCTCAAAGTTGCAGTCTGACCGTCAACCTTAACACGGTCTTTCAGACACTTCTCAAAGTTGGCAGTCTGGCCGTCAACCTTAACGCGTTCTTTCAGACACTTCTCAAAGTTGCAGTCTGACCGTCAACCTTAACACGGTCTTTCAGACACTTCTCAAAGTTGCCAGTCTGACCGTCAACCTTAACACGGTCTTTCAGACACTTCTCAAAGTTGCCAGTCTGGCCGTCAACCTTAACACGGTCTTTCAGACACTTCTCAAAGTTGCAGTCTGACCGTCAACCTTAACACGGTCTTTCAGACACTTCTCAAAGTTGGCAGTCTGGCCGTCAACCTTAACGCGTTCTTTCAGACACTTCTCAAAGTTGCCAGTCTGACCGTCAACCTTAACACGGTCTTTCAGACACTTCTCAAAGTTGGCAGTCTGGCCGTCAACCTTAACACGTTCTTTCAGACACTTCTCAAAGTTGGCAGTCTGGCCGTCAACCTTAACACGTTCTTTCAGATACTTCTCAAAGTTGCCAGTCTGACCGTCAAACTTAACACGGTCTTTCAGATACTTCTCAAAGTTGGCAGTCTGGCCGTCAACCTTAACACGTTCTTTCAGACACTTCTCAAAGTTGGCAGTCTGGCCGTCAACCTTAACGCGTTCTTTCAGACACTTCTCAAAGTTGCCAGTCTGACCGTCAACCTTAACACGGTCTTTCAGACACTTCTCAAAGTTGGCAGTCTGGCCGTCAACCTTAACGCGTTCTTTCAGACACTTCTCAAAGTTGCCAGTCTGACCGTCAACCTTAACACGGTCTTTCAGACACTTCTCAAAGTTGGCAGTCTGGCCGTCAACCTTAACACGTTCTTTCAGACACTTCTCAAAGTTGGCAGTCTGGCCGTCAAACTTAACGCGTTCTTTCAGATACTTCTCAAAGTTGGCAGTCTGGCCGTCAACCTTAACCTCAAAGTTGGCAGTCTGGCCGTCAACCTTAACACGTTCTTTCAGACACTTCTCAAAGTTGGCAGTCTGGCCGTCAACCTTAACACGTTCTTTCAGACACTTCTCAAAGTTGGCAGTCTGGCCGTCAACCTTAACACGTTCTTTCAGACACTTCTCAAAGTTGGCAGTCTGGCCGTCAACCTTAATGCCATCGTTCAGATACTTCTCAAAGTTGGTAGTCTGGCAGTCAACCCTAACACGGTCTTTCAGATACTTCTCGGGAGTGCAGGGAGTGGCCAGCAGGGGCCACGGAAGTGGAAATCCAGCAACTAATTCAGGATAATGCTCGCTCGGGTGATGTGATTATCTACACAGATGGGTCGGTGTTCAGTGGTAGGAGAAGTGCCTGGGGGTTCTTAGCAAAAGCTAATGGTCGATGTTTGGTGCAGGAGAGCCTGGCGTATGATACCACAACATCTAGCTTAAGAATGGAGGTGGAGGCGGTCAGTACAGCTGTCCGCTGGATGGAGAATACGATACACACACACATCGTGATTGTAACTGACTCAGAAAGCTTGCTGAGGAAGGTGAGGACAGGCAAGCTTCGGGCAGAGTGGCTTGCTTCGCTTCAGAGGTCACGGGTGCAAGCATCGCCTGGATCTTTTCTCCGGGGCATGCCGGTGTGCTTTGAAATGAACGGAAGGTTAGATTGGCTGGCTCTGCAAAACTTGGTGGAGTGTTGATGCATGACAAGGCAGACGTGGTTGCGGCCTTGTGGGAGCACGTGTACACCTCGGAAGAGCAAATGGATCACCATGATCTGGCAAGAATGAGATAGCGTAGAGTGACGAGGGGATCTGGCCGACGCTCGACGCTCAGAGGAAAGGTGAGACGGACATATAATCAGATTGCTACTAGGACCAATTGGTGTTGGAACTCTTCGCTGGCTGCTGGGGATGGGGACGGAGCGCTTATGGGAATGCCCCGAATGCTGTGATGTCGTTTCCTAAATCAATCAATGAATCAATGAATGAATGAATCAATCAATCAATCATATACCTCTCAAAGTTGGTAGCATCTACGATCACCTCTCAAAGTTGGTAGCATCTACGATCCCAGCCTCCGCCGGTGGGTGCAGTTCACGGCGTTCTTCCGTGTGGTCTTCTTCCTCTTGCTAACCTTCCCTTGCTGA
Source organism: Cepaea nemoralis (assembly GCA_014155875.1). NCBI lineage: Eukaryota > Metazoa > Mollusca > Gastropoda > Stylommatophora > Helicidae > Cepaea > Cepaea nemoralis. The sequence goes on from JACEFZ010005723.1 coordinate 521,938, forward strand.
GGATTTCCTGCTTGTTTAACTGCTTTTTGCGCAGGTATGGCTGTCGGTGTAATGCGAGAACGCCCAAGTTATCACGAGGAAAGTCAGAACCTCTCTAGAACCGTTAATACCCGGCTTTAATATTTCACATCCACATTTACGTCAGCCTTGTCTAGGCTAATTCTGACAGGCTGGCGGATTTCATCGAGGGCAGAAACGAATAGAAAGGAAACAGCGCAGATTGCTTACCGACCATGTCGACTTGACACACGCATTTTAAAATATCGCATTAAGTTGAAGGCTGGTTTTTATTCTTGTGAACCCAGATTCCTTACGCGCCTATGTAAATTACTTTTCCTGGCAAATGGGTTGTGAACGTTCTTGCTTCGTAACCTCAGGAAGAAATTTATTACATAAATATGTTAACACTATTGGAATGTTTGGCGTATTGTCACACCCTATCCCAGTGGTCTTAGGTTCAAATCCCCTCACGAGAGGGATATTTTAGTGATCACATGGCCACAGGGTTGACCCAGCTTCGAAAATAGGGTATCAGAGGATGTTATGAGTGGAAAGGCGGCCGTTTGATACTGTTCTCACCACCTCCTGATTCTAGGGAAAGCTAATCCACACACAAAAGTCAGTTCAGTCTACTAAAATTAGCAGCACATGTATGGACTATACTTGAGTTAAAAGCATGCGAACACACACACACACACACACACACACACACACACACACACACACACACACACACACACACACACACACACACACACACACACACACACACACACACACACACGCCCGCCCACCCGCACGCACGCACGCAAGCACGCACGCACGCACGCACACACAGACAGACAGACAGACAGACAGACAGACAGACAGACAGAGAGTTGTCCATATCGAGAGGCGATTGTCATCTTGTCTACCCGCAGCCTTCTGTCTCGCACACTGCCAGTTATTTCTGATACAGATTTTTCTCATACCATGATGCTAAACTGTCTAAAATCTTCTATATTGGGCTCCCTTGTCTATAACCCCCCCCCCCCCCCCCCCAGCGTTCCCTTTGTACCGAGGCACTCCACCTTTTCCATTCTACTTGTGTGCTTGAAGAATTTTGATTGCCTTCTTCTGATGCGAGTAGCCAGTGTTTGTTATAATTAACTTCTTTCAAGATGTCTTCGCAGTACTTGCTATCTGCACATAATGTATTTAGCTGTTTAATTCATATTCCATCTGATGTTATCAAGATACCCAAATACTTGCACATATTGACTTCCATCAGACTTGTTCCATTTACTGTGATGTTACATTTGGGAAGACATTTTTCCCCTCACCGTATTGAGTTAGTTAAGGTAGCTAGTTAGTTAGTTAGTTAGTTAGTCAGTCAGTCAGTCAATCAGTTAGTTAGTTAGTTAGTTAGTTAGTTAGTTAGTTAGTCGACGGATCATCCTCATTGCACATCGAACCATTCAGTCCATATGTGCTCGGATCCCCTCCTCAGCAAATCCCGCAGAGTGTAGCGGCTCACGACACTAATTCTGTGTTGGTTTATTAATCTTCTTTGGCTTCCTGCATTGTGCTCTTGTCTGGCCACACCTCTTGTAACTTGCTGTTCTTTCACGACTGTAGATTCACATTCAGTGATGTCCAGTTTAGACTGGGTAGTCAAGGGGGCCCAGGATAATCAACAAACAAGAAACAGATCTCTACTTAGAAGGTACCGGCTCCGTGGTGAAGGGTTTGCGGATGTAGTTTGTGATCCCGCATACCCTCGTTAGAAACACAGCTGCAGGCGATATGGCAGCAGACAGCGTTGCGTTGGTCGTTTTACGAAATGATATGGGTGGTGGTCGATCAGAAAGCAATGATAAACCACTGAACGTTAACTTGCCAAGAGATCACAACATCAAAAAATGCTGGTGTTGATTGAAGCGTCCTGTAAAAGATAAGCAACTAACTTTTTTTCTTAACCTAGAAGGTTAACAACATAACAATAATCGTCGGAGGTACAGAGTGCGTGCTCTGTGCTTGATGCCATCTTCAACAACCAGAAGAGAGAGTAGGCACGAAACAATGGCAACAGCACCTGATCTTGAGGAAGCATGTAACAGAGTCAGATATGATCTCTTAATGCACACTCTTATGGAGATGGGTGTTAGTCCTTCGGTGGTGAATTGGATAGCAGCTACTCTGCACTCTCCTAGGGTTGCTCTTCGCCTGGGTTCGTCAACCTCGAATGCGTGCATTATTACCTCCGGTTTACCAGCTGTAGGCGATGTGGCAGCAGACCGCCTTGCGTTGGTTTTCATAAAATAGTATGAGTGTCGTTGGTTCAGAAAGCAATAGCAAACTACTGAACGTAAACTTACCAAGAAACCACAAACAGCCAAAGAATGTTAGGGTTTACTGCGACGGCATGTAAAGGTTATGAAAGTAACTTTTTTACCACAAGGATCTGATCTGAAATATCGCCAGTGCTGTTCGAGGTATACATAAGCAAGATTGCAAGAATTGAAACACCAGGGGTTGGAAGGATACTGACATTTGCAGATATTTTTCTTGCAGAGGAGAGACCGGATGCAAATAGCGCACGGCCCAGCTGACGTCCCAGGCCTTACAATAAATAGCAGAAATGTTAATTGAGAATAAACTCAGATGACGGGGAATCACCTTCGACAGCAGCCTGCCATTCAATGATCACGTGGAAGAACCTGCTATGAGATTTAAAAAGGGATTCGGTGCGCAGAAGATCATAGCAGCAATGGACGGGAGCAAAGAATGTTGTTCATACTCTATCAACATCTGATTCTCTCAGTAACTAACTATGGATTGGGACTGTTTAAAGTGTCAGAGAACCAGCTGGTGAATCTAGAGCGCATACAGAATGAAGCTACTGGGATACACACGTCAGTAGTGTGTATGTGATAAACCCTAGCCTTATCCACGTATGCAGACAGGCTCAGTGTACTGCGATCTAAATCATATCTCCGAGTGGCTGCAGACACGGAACACCCACTGGATGAAGCCCTGGACACAATTAAGAGCCACAGACTGATCAGAGGAAAATCATGGATGGCTCTGGCAGAGGGCACAATCAGAGAAGTGTGCATGCTTGTGAACATTGGGAAAGGAGATGTATGGGTGAGAATGCAAGTGGAAAAGTCAGAGTTATTCAGGGTAATAATAACATTGGATCTGGAATGGGGCGATTGGGCAACAGGCTGCACTGAATGCATTAATTTATATACGACCATGTAATCATCTACACAGATAGCTTTGCGCAAAGAGGTAAACGAAGTGCCCGGAGGTTCGTAGCGAAGGTTGGCGGAGTTTGGTGCAGGAGAGCCTGACATAAGATACCACAACATCTAGTCTGAGAATGGAGGTAGAGGGGGTCACTGCTGCGTCCCGCTACCTGAAGGATAAACAGCACACGCATTTCGTGAGTATAACGGACTCACAAAGTATGATGAGAACACACGTATATACAGGGTATTTGTGTGGTAGACACACAGGTGTATACAGGGTAGATATGTGGTAGACACACAGGTGTATACAGGGTATATATGTGGTAGACACACGGGTGTATACAGGGAAGATCTGTGGTAGACACACAGGTGTTTACAGGGTAGATATGTGGTAGACACACAGGTGTATACAGGTTAGATATGTGGTAGACACACAGGTGTATACAGATTAGATATGTGGTAGACACACAGGTATATATAGGGTAGATATGTGGTAGACACACAGGTGTATATAGGGTATATATGTGGTAGACACACAGGTGTATACAGGGTATATATGTGGTAGACACACAGGTGTATACAGGGTATATATGTGGTAGACACACAGGTGTATATAGGGTATATATGTGGTAGACACACAAGTGTATACAGGGTAGATATGTGGTAGACACACAGGTGTATATAGGGTATATATGTGGTAGATACACAGGTGTATATAGGGTATATATGTGGTAGACACACAGGTGTATACAGATTAGATATGTGGTAGACACACAGGTATATATAGGGTAGATATGTGGTAGACACACAGGTGTATATAGGGTATATATGTGGTAGACACACAGGTGTATACAGGGTAGATATGTGGTAGACACACAGGTGTATATAGGGTATATATGTGGTAGATACACAGGTGTGTACAGGGTATATATGTGGTAGACACACAGGTATATATAGGGTAGATATGTGGTAGACACACAGGTGTATATAGGGTATATATGTGGTAGACACACAGGTGTATACAGGGTATATATGTGGTAGACACACAGGTGTATATAGGGTAGATATGTGGTAGACACACAGGTATATATAGGGTAGATATGTGGTAGACACACAGGTGTATACAGGGTATATATGTGGTAGACACACAGGTATATATAGGGTATATATGTGGTAGACACACAGGTGTATACAGGGAAGATATGTTGTAGACACACAGGTATATATAGGGTAGATATGTGGTAGACACACAGGTGTATACAGGGTATATATGTGGTAGACACACAGGTATATATAGGGTATATATGTGGTAGACACACAGGTGTATACAGGGAAGATATGTGGTAGACACAGAGGTGTATAAGTTTAGATATGTGGTAGACACACAGGTATATATAGGGTATATATGTGGTAGACACACATGTGTATACAGGGTATATATGTGGTAGACACATAGGTATATATAGGGTAGATATGTGGTAGACACACAGGTGTATATAGGGTATATATGTGGTAGACACACAGGTGTATATAGGGTATATATGTGGTAGACACACAAGTGTATACAGGGTATATATGTGGTAGATACACAGGTGTGTACAGGGTAGATATGTGGTAGACACACAGGTGTGTACAGGGTATATATGTGGTAGACACACAGGTGTATACAGGGTAGATATGTGGTAGACACACAGGTGTATACAGGGTAGATATGTGGTAGACACACAGGTGTATACAGGGTAGATATGTGGTAGACACACAGGTGTATACAGGGTAGATATGTGGTAGACACACAGGTGTATACAGGGTAGATATGTGGTAGACACACAGGTGTATACAGGGTAGATATGCAGCACTTAAGATTCCCTTTCTGACATTGTACTATGTATATATATTGCACATGCTGGTCACAATTTCTTTTGCTTTCATTGTAATGCAACATGTTATTGTCCCATTTTATTTCCAGTTGTTGTGTATAGCGCCTTGTGTCCAACGTTCCTTAATAATTTAATGTCTGCAGTTGTGGTCTTACGAGTCATTAAAATATTTTTAAAAACTGAAATGTATCTGTCATGTTTTTAAATGCACCAGGAAGGAAACAAACACGTATGAAAAAGAAACGCGGACTCCTCAGCTACAGGTAAACACGTTGTTGTGAAAAGCAAACATGCCTGTATAGTATTCTGCTAGCACAGTGGTTCTCAATCTTGTTTGGCCAATGCGCCCTTTCACCATATGTCCAGAACGTTATCCCCCCTCCCCTTTCGTTGTTCTTCCCCATAACCCCCCCCCCCCCGCACCTACACAGTATACGTAAAAATGGAAGCTAAATTCACTAACACATACTAGAACAAGTCTAGATATCTACATAAAACGTGATTTGCGGGTCTACTTACATTATAAAACGAATTTCATCAGGGCGAAAAGTACAGAACCGTAAAGTATGGAGGGAAAAACAATATCAAGTAATCGGTTCTCGAATCAACGCGATCTTGAAGTAATCTTAATCCCCCCCCCTCCCGGAAACCCTAAAATCCCCCCCCCCCCTTCCCCACCGGTTGAGAACCACTGTGCTAGCAGAATCGGTGGATTGTTTCAAGCACAGCCCGCGTCTTGTGTATCTTATTATGAACGTCTATGAAGGTGTATCTGAAGCTTGACGCTTCACATGCTAACGATTATATGAAGTAAAGAGCCCTTTTCACGACTTAACAGATCCGACGCCGAACAAAAAGAAGGTTTGGACCAAACAAAAATGGATGGCGGAAATTGGGAAGTAGGGGGTGTGTCACAGTTAAGACGTAAAAGTTGTTAATATGGTACCAGACATGTATTATATATCAAATTAAATTGGGTTGCATAGGGAAAACTACTGTATATAAGCCAATGGCAGATACGGAGATTCGCTCAAGACGATTAATCATCCCATGGCAGTTAATCAGTAAAGGCCCATCTGGGATAAGGTGCTAGACCCACAGTTCTATAGACCAGTCAGCACTCGGGGCTGATGGGGTCAATATCAGGCTTTACTTCCAAAGCCATTCTTGGTACTCGTTTTAGGCTGGGTAGGACTGGGAGCCATGGTCAACTGTGAAAAATTGATGGAACAGCAGATCTCTGGGTCGACAGGCGAGTGGTTAGTCGCTACACTACCAAGGCTTTAACGGCTATAGGGGACCGCATGATGTCTTTCTGGCGATAGCTTATCTGTCTATCTTGTGGCCAAGTGTTTCAGTTAGCGGTTTGTAATTGATTTTGTGACTAGACATAATTATTCGGTGTACCGCCAGTGGATACAATTAGGTTTGGCCCACTTCTGTCGAACAAGAGAGAGAGAGAGAGAGAGAGAGAGAGAGAGAGAGAGAGAGAGAGAGAGAGAGAGAGAGAGAGAGAGAGAGAGAGAGAGAGAGAGAGAGAGAGAGAGAGAGAGAGAGAGAGAGAGAGAGAGAGTTATCATTCTGTAAAGTTATTATTATGTAACCCTATTAATCTGAAATGTTATCATTCTGTACTATTATCATTCTCATCATCATCATCATTTGCCAAGTTGATAAGCGTGATCGATCATGGTTTGTATCTGACACAGGCCATAACCAAAGTCATGATCAGGTCTGATCAACTGTGGCTGCAGGCACGCGCGCGCGCGCACACACACACACACACACACACACACACACACACACACACACACACACACTGAATTCGCATCAAAGCGGGTTTTTGAAATGATCCCCGCTGCAAAGTTGAGCGGCCTGAAACAAGTTAAGAAAAGGGCCATTTAACAAGCCTTAAGAGCCTAGGCCATGTGGTAATAGACCCATGTTGTATATCCCACTGGACACTTCAGATGTGCTGTGGCCAATATCAGGCCGTGTGCATTTTCTTCCCCAGCCTCAAACGGGTCCCTGGAAGTGTTCTGTGAAGTAAACGGGGACCGAACTGAGACTGACCACACTGGTCGTCAAATGCCGACTGGTCTATGAAAATATTCGACTAGCACCGCATGCCCGACACGACGTTATATTGTACCGTATACAGTCAGATCTTAGTCAGATATTTTACCGTATACAGTCAGGTCTTAGTCAGATATTTTACCGTATACAGTCAGGTCTTAGTCAGATATTTTACCGTATACAGTCAGGTCTTAGTCAGATATTTTACCGTATACAGTCAGGTCTTAGTCAGATATTTTACCGTATACAGTCAGGTCTTAGTCAGATAATTTACCGTATAGAGTCAGGTTTTAATCAGATATGACTGAGATACCGTATGAAGTAAACGGTACTGCCTGCTTTCTATTAGCGCTGAATGCTGGGCGGCGCTTACCAAACCTGACACTCCACATTGTGTCAATAGCTTCGGGTGGAGGAGCGCAGTTGGGAGGGTACAGGAATTATCCTAGTGTGAGGAAACGCAACCTAAAGACTACATTTCATGGCAGGGCAGACCAGGCCGTAAGCCTTGGTCGGCAACTAGTCTAGGATCAAAGCTCAGACAGACGGACAGTTAGAGTATTGCGTTGTTGATCCGACAGCTTCTGCAGCTTGTCTTGTTCAAGGCGTATAGTTGTGACCTTTTCTCTTAAGTAAACTAGGCCGGCCGAGAGAGGGTTCATGCTGCATGTGCACCACATGGTCACTACAATTCATTCCAGGCCTTGTGCTGTGGAGAGGTATAACTCCATTTTACCAACTATCGCCTGTCAAGACGGCCAGGTGCCAGCCAGCATCTCTATAGGGAGCCACGGTAGCACAGTGGCTAGAGGCTGGTCTGCGGCCCGGTAGTCAGGGGTTGGATCCACATCGGTACAGCTTCCATGTTTAACACCTGACCTGGGCTCCGGGGTTAACACAGTCTAAGAGATAGATCGAGAGATATAGATAGACAGATAGATAGATTGATAGAGAGACAGGGAGAGAGATATAGATAGAGAGAGAAAGAGAGAGGGAGAGAGAGACAGACAGAGAGAGAAAGAGACAGGGAGAGAGAGACATATATAGAGAGAGAGAAAGAGAGAGGGAGAGAGAGAAAGAGAGAGAGAGAGACAGAGAGAGAGACAGACAGACAGACAGACAGACAGACAGACAGACAGACAGACAGACAGACAGACAGACAGAAAGAGACAGGGAGAGAGATCGATTTCAATTTGGGAAGCAGGGATATTGTTTGAAGTTTACATGGAAGGGGCTGAGTATCAGGAACTTAAACTTAATACAGACAATACATACCTTCACCTGATCAATTACTACTGTCCAAATGACCGCCCACAGGCACTGGACACACTACCATTAAAAGGAAAAATGATTGTGTGTGGCGATTTTAACAGCCACTCGCAGAGCTGGGGCTATGATCACATGGACCAGAGAGGAGAGAGACTGGAAGACTGGCAGGATGAGAATGGATTCATCCTGATTAACAAGCCGTCTGACCCACATACTTTCTACTCGAGATCATGGCACACTACAATTATACCTGACCTGGCGTTTCATTCACCAGACCTGGAGTGGAACATTAAACGAATTGTTGGGAAACAGCTAGGTGGCAGTGACCATCGGCCAGTCTTTCTAACTGTAGAAAATGAGCTTTAAGTGAAAGCAGCACTCTCTCAAGGTGGAACTACAAGAAAGCAGACTGGGCAATGTACAAGCATCGCACCAGCATACTAGTTAGAAACCTGAACACTGAGAAAGACATAAATAAATTAGCTGAAGAGTTTGAGAAATAATACTACAGGCAGCACGAGAAACAATACCAAGAGAATCCGTAAACATTATAAACCCTACTGGAGTAGTGAACTGGAACAGTTGCATAATGATGTGGATGTGTGTAGAAGGCAAGCAGAGGCCAACCCCAGCCAAGAGCACCACAATAAATACCAGCAAGCAAGGGCCAATTTTCTAAAGACCCAGCTGCAGGCTAGACGGAAAAGCTGGCAGGAGAAAACAGAGTCACTGAGCTTTGAAAGAGACACAAGGAATAATAAAACAGCTTAACGATGAGGGCACAGGGAGAAACTCAAAAATTGCACTATATAAAGACGGAAACATCTTAACAGGAAAGCAAAAAGCTGACCATTTTGCGGACTCATTCGCCCAAGATACAATATCGAAATTAGTCCAGAGAAACAAAAAGAGATTCGAGAGAAATGTCAACATACAGGACAGAAGGAAATTGTACATGACGTTATGGAGACACCTATCACATTCAGTAAACTGGAGCTAGCCATATCGAAACTTAAAATGAGAAAGTCACCAGGAGCTGATGGTATCTCCATTGAAATGATCAGGAACCTAGGATCAGTGGCCAAAGCAAAGCTGCTACAGATCTTTAATAACACACGAGGATGCATTCCAAGAGAAGAAGCTGGTACTTGCGGCTTGGCTAGATCTGAAGAAAGCCTTTGACAAAGTCTGGAAAGAAGGTCTGATGAAGAAACTGAGAAACTGTAAAGTCAATGGAAGAATGTACAAATGGGTGAAAGCATACTTGCACAACAGAAGAGCCCGAGTACAGATAGACGGTCTCAAGGCAAGAAAGTAATTTTGCGTCACGGTGTTCCCCAGTGCGGAGTCTTGTCCCCCATACTTTTTCTAATCTTCATCAATGATCTTGTTGCTAATCTACCGTATGGAATTAAAGCGGCAATGTACGCTGATGACCTGGTTTTGTGGAGCACAAAGGAACATGCATCAGTGGCCACCATATTGCTACAGAAAGCTGTAGATACATTTGTTACATGGGCGGATAGATGGTGTGTCAGCATAAACACTGACAAATGCAGCACCACTCTATTTACTCTTTCTCCGAAACAAAAGGCAGGGATCATTTAGATTAATGGAACACCCCTAAGAGAAGATAAAGAACCAACATACCTTGGTGTAACATTCGACGACAGGCTGACATGGAGAAAACACATAAAAAAGCAGTAGCAATAGCCAGAAGGAAAATAGCCATCCTGAGAAAGCTAAGTGGAACCACTTGGGGAGCCAGTGGGAAAATACTTAGCAAAGCTTATCAACAGAGCATACGACCACACCTGGAATACGGGTCAACTGCGTGGTGTTCAGCATAAAAAAACACATTACAAGAGCTGGACAAGGTGCAAAATCAAGCTCTTAGAGTCATCACAGGAGGGATGAGATCAACCCCTAAAGTAGCAATGGAGAAAATGCGGATGACACAAGCTCTGAGAGAACGCAGAGATACAAAATCACTAATACAAGCAGAAAAGTTCCTCAGCTTGCCAGGCCACCCTATGAAGAACCGATTTGAAAATTTAGCTATGGGGCGGTTGAAAAGAAGTAGCTTCATCCACCAGACCAAACGACTCTGCAGAGAAACCACCGATCTTCCCACAGTTGGTATCCCCCTAACAACTACTCCAGAACGAACCCCGTGGAAAGATGAATATAGACTATCGCTACAAATCCAGACAAAAGTGAAAAGAATAATTGACAAGGAAGAACAGAACAGTGTGCAGCGCAGAACAGCCACTCTCAGCTTCCTTGATGACGAATACCCGCAGGATCTCTGGATCCGAGTCTACACAGATGGGTCAGCACAAAATGCTGTTCGAAATGGAGGAGCGGGATTGTACATAGAATACCCAAATAATACTAGAGACACGGCCAGAGTTCCAACAGGAAAGTGCTGCCATAACTATGATGCTGAAACAGAGAAACTACAAAATACCAGCCATGGTACACAACCTGTGGTGATATTGGCAGATGCAAAATCCGTAATAGAGACGCTCCTGTCTGGGAAATTGCCAGTTCTAAGGATACTACTTTCTGAACTTAGCATTCAGCATAACGTTACCATACAATAGATACCATTCCACTGTGGAGTACCCGGAAACGACAGAGCTGATCGATTGGCTAAGGAAGGAGTAAAAGAAGAACAACCTGATGTGCACATTACATATCATCAAAAGAAAGGAATGATCAAATCAGTCAGAAGGCCACCAAACCCTACTCAAGACGACTACAATGTTATGGACAGACCAGACCAGGTCATTCTTCTGCGCCTCAGAACAGGACACAATAGATTGCACAACCACGTGTATACACAATTCAAGATTGGTGAATCAGCCATGAGCACATGTGGTTTGGCGTCGCAGACAGCAGAGCACATACTCCTGGTTTTCCCAAAATACAACATATCCAGGCGAACCGTCTGGCCTAGATAGATGACAGTGGAAGATAAACTCTATGGACCGCTTAGTGAACTAAAAAAGACTGTTAGATTCATACAAGAGACACCATTACAGATTATAAACATATTTCAGGCGAACGGAAGAAGAAGAAGAAGAAGAAGAAGAAGAAGAAGAAGAAGAAGAAGAAGAAGAAGAAGAAGAAGAAGAAGAAGAAGAAGAAGAAGAACAAACGAACGAACGACAGAACGAACGAACGAACGAAAGTCTTTATTTTCAAAGGGTTAAGAATTGGGCACGTAGACCCGCCTGACATTCAGAAGAAGACAGATAGAGAGAGAGAGAGAGAGAGAGAGAGAGAGAGAGAGAGAGAGAGAGAGAGAGAGAGAGAGAGAGAGAGAGAGAGAGAGAAGGATAGAGCGAGAAAGAGACAGAGAGAGAGAGAGAAAGAGACAGGAAGAGAGATAGATAAATCAAATCAAATCAACTTTATTTTAAAAGGGTCACAAATTGGGTTCGCAGGCCCGTCTAACATTCGGCCTTTCCAGTCACTCATCTTTCGTCTATCAAGAGCATTATTCATTCACATAGGAAGAAAGAAAAACATTGTGAAATTAATGTTGTAAACATAAACAAGATAAATTACCATGTCATGAGGCCCATCTTCCACCTACCCACAAATCACCCCCACACCCTCACCCCCACCTACCCACCCACACACACACACACACCCACATCCCACCACACAATATTCTCAACCCACGCACCCCACACACATATCCCTCATCCACACATCCCACACCCACATACCACCACACAACCCCCACCTAAACACCACACACATATCCCGCACCCACATACCACACAATATCCCACCCACACCCACACAGATACCGTCATCCACCCACCCCGCACATACCTCCACCAAGACACCACACAAATCCCCCACCCACACACACACATCCCCAACTACACACCACACATATATCCCCAAGCAACACACCATACACCTCTCCCCACCCACACACACATTCCCCACCCATCCACCAACACACACTCACTCACTCACCCACCCATTCTCCACTACGCACCCACACACCCCTAACCACCCACCCCAACCAAACATCTCTCGATCACACATATCCCCACCCACACACATCCTCCACTTACTCACGCATCACGCCCAGACACATACACATCCCTCACCTACCTACACATCCCTAAGCCACTCACACACCCCCACCCACATATTCCCCATCCACGCACACATCCGCCACCTACACACCCCGCACCCACACACACACACACACACACACACATATGGAGGGAGACAGAGAAAGAGACAGAGAGAGAAAGAGACAGGGAGAGAGAAAGAGAGGGAGAGAGGGAACGAGCGAGGGAGAGAGGGGTGAGAGAGAGGGGGAGAGAGAAGGGAGAGAGAGGGTAGAAAGAGAGAGGGAAAGAGAGGGAGAGAAAGCGAGAGGAAGAGAGGGGGAGAGAGGGGGGAGAGAAGGTATGAAAAGAGTTGAGTTGAGTTAAGAACCAACATCACTGCACTAAGGACTTCCCATACGTGTTCCGTCCCCCTCGTTCAACAGCCAGCGAAGAGTTATACTACTAATATTTCCCACCGCTATCTGATTAAGACTGCTCTTGGTCTTCCCTCTCAGTTTTGAGATTATTCCAGAACCCTTGCCTATCCCTCTCAATCTCATTCTTTCCACATATGGGTTCTCAATCTGTTACTCCGCCTTCTCAACCTGGTCCCACAAGCGCACGACCACCTTCCCCTTATCCATAGGCAAACTACCACCAAGAGGTGCATTGCCTGCTAGCCTATCAGCTTTTTCATTCCCCAGTAACCCCGCATGGCCAGGGCAAAATATCCATACAATTCTCACAATCTTTGACCTCTGAAGCGACGATAGCCATTCAACACGAAACATTCCTTTCTCCAACTTGCTAAGTATACTCTTTGAATCCGCAATGAATACAACGTGTGTTGCAGTGGTCTCTTCTAGCCACCGGAATGCCACTGTTACTGCCTCCACCTCCATTCTTATGCTGGAGGTCGTAGTCTCATATGCCAGACTCTCCTTTTTCAAGACTCGTCCATTAGCCTTTGCAATGAAGCCCCAGCCACTACGTCTGTTTCTCACCACTGACCCATCGGTGTGGATGACTATGTCACCTTGATGTGTGTTGCTCTGGATCAGCTGTTGTATTTCAAACTCAGTGCTGCCCGCTGCCCATTCTCTGCACTCACGACCCAGTGTTATTATTATATCGTGCCAGTCCGTGAGTGTCTTCCGGACCTACAACCCAATCTCTTTCACGATTGATGGTTTCTAGATCACATACCTGACGTATAGAAAGTTCCGCCTGTGCCATCCAGGACCTGCGTCGTCTTAGTCTATGACCCTTGACCATATCCATTGCTGCATGCAGCGGGTGATCCCTATCTGCGGCAACTCTCAGGTAACATTTGGCCTGAAGGACCCTATGCCTATCCGTCATTGTTGGTAGCGGCAGGATATGCCTCATGCATATAATTGCTGTGTCCTTTGTGCACTCCAAGATGGAGCATTCTGTATGCGCTCCAACCTTTCAAGCTGGCTCTGTGATACTGTCGGCAGCCCCAAACCATACTCAATGACAGAAATTATTAACTGCTGAAAGAACCTGTACAGCATCCTCTGATCTACCCCGATTGCTGCCATAGCCCTCAATGCATTAAGTCCCCTACCAGCCTTCACCACCAAGGCCTCCACATGATCTTTAAAAGACAAACGCTTGTCAAAGGTGATACCCAAGTACTTCAATTTACTCTCTCGACTAAGAGGACATCCATTCAACATAATACCTGAGAAATCTGCCTTGACGATCCGGTTATCCAGGGAGTACCACACCACCGATGCCTTGTCTGGGTGTATAATGGCCCCTGCGTCCCTGAAGGTAGGAAAAGAGAGAAAGAAAGAAAGAAAGAAAGCGAGAAAGCGAGAAAGAAAGAAAAAAAGAAAGTAAGGGAAGGAGAGAGAGACGAAGAGAGAATGAGAAAGAGAAAGAGAAAGGAAGAGTGAGAAAGAGAAGACAGGAACAGAGAGAAAGAAAGAGGGAGGGAGAGAAAGAGAGAAGGAGAGAGAAGAGGATAGAGGGGAAGAGAGAAGGCAGGGACAGATAGACAGAAGGAAAGAGAGGGAGGGAGAGAGGGAGAAAGAGGTGAATGGAGAGAGAGGGAGGTGGGAGAAAACGAGGAAGAGAGAGAGAGAGGGAGAGAGAGGGAGACAGATGCTGAAAGAGGAAGAGAGGGAAGAAGAGAGGAGAGAGAGTGATGGAGAGAGAGGGAGGAAGAAAGGGAGATAGGGGAGTGAGGGAGGGAGGGAGAGGGAGAGAGGAAGGGAGAAAGAGGGAGAACGAGCGGGAGAAATCGAGTGGGAAAGAGGGAAGAGCAGAGAGGGAGAGAGAGGGAGAGAGAGAGGGGAGAGAGAGAGGGGGAGAATGATGGGCAAAAGGGGGGCAGAGAGAGAGAGAGAGAGAGAGAAGGGGGGGGGGCAGAGAGAGAGAGAGAAAGAAAGAGAGAGAGAGAAAGAAAGAAAGAAAGAAACAGATTGCTTTACGTTATGTATCTTATTTTA
The DNA here is from genome assembly GCA_014155875.1 of Cepaea nemoralis. NCBI lineage: Eukaryota > Metazoa > Mollusca > Gastropoda > Stylommatophora > Helicidae > Cepaea > Cepaea nemoralis. The sequence goes on from JACEFZ010005723.1 coordinate 536,961, forward strand.
ATGTGTTACTTCTTACACGTGCTCATATTTGATTAGTTTGATTCTGATGTGGAAGTTTAACACGAATCCACACACACCATAATACCTTGCATGTGTGGCATGGTGTAATGTCACGCAACAATGCCATAGTTTTAGAATCTGGTATCAGATCTTAGAACACAATCCCTTAATCTATTCTCCATATTAACCCATCACAAGCTGCATCCTACGTAACCGCTCACCTCATCTAAACTTCCACTTGCCAGTTTTGCCCGCAAGAAAAATGGTTAGTGTTATTATGTGCTGATTATCCACTCGCTGCGTGCCTTATTATCCAACATAGACAAGGATAATAGACATCATTTCCCAATGAAGGCTGGGTTGTGAGTCTGAAATTAGCTATACAGTCTAAGCTGTGATACTGTTGCGAGGCTGTGAAGAAATGTCGGAGTTTTATTTCATAGCATTCTCCGTGTTCGCTGCTGTTATTTGTTATGGCGAAGCGAGTAAGCATACAGTGATTTTCAAATAGTTAACATCGGTTCTGTTATTGTATGTGTTGTATTTGTAATTATGTAAGAGGATATTAACTTATTTCGTGGTTTGAAACATTTATTAGACTTTTATTTATCGTGATAAGTGTTAGAAGTTTACAGTGAAAGCCAGAGTTGGATAGTTGTCGCGGTAACTGAATAATAATAGTAGTAGTAGTAGTAGTAGTAGTAGTAGTAGTAGTAGTAGTAGTAGTAGTAGTAGTAGTAGTAGAAGTAGTAGTAGTAGTAGTAGTAGTAGTAGTAGTAGTAGTAGTAGTAGTAGTAGTAGTAGTAGTAGTAGTAGTAGTAGTAGTAGTAGTAGAAGTAGTAGTATTTATAACAAAAGCATTAGTATAAGAAACACGTAGTAGTAGTAGCAGTAGTGTAGTAGTAATAGCAGCGGTAGTACTAGTAGTAGTAGTAGTAGTAGTAGAAAGGAGTAGTAGCAATAGTAGTAGTGATAGTAGTAGTAGTAGTAGTAGTAGTAGTAGTAGTAGTAGTAGTAGTAGTAGTAGTAGTAGTAGTTGTTGTTGTTGTTGTTGTTGTAGTAGTAAATAGGAGGTGTAGCAGTAGCGTAGTAATAGTAGTAGAATCAGCAACAGAAGTAGTATTAGCAGTATTAGTTGAAGTAATAGTAGTATTTGTAGTGATAGAAGTAGTAGTAGAGGAGCTGAGTGCCACGGTGACCACTTCCTCGTTGGGGCAAAATTTAAAATAAAACTTAAGAGAACTTTCTATGCTAAACTACAGAGGTTACACCCAACATATAACAGAGAAAAACTACAAGAAAGTACAGTCAAAGAGAAATTTGCAGATGAAATAAAATGTAAACTTGAAATTCTACAAAACCCGTTGGAGGAAAGCGTTGACCAAACTTGGTTGAACATCAAGAATACAATTCAATCTACCGCAGAAGAATGTCTCGGTGTGTTAACCACGCATAGAAAGAACAGATGGTTCAATCCAAAATGTGAAGAAGCAGTCATTAGGAAAAAGAATGCCAGACAGTTATTGCTAAATGACATCAACAACATCCAAAAGAAAAAGCAATATAGAAATGAATGTAAAGAGGCTACAAAAATAGTCCGACAGCAGAAGCGAGAATATATGAGTAATGTAATCAAAGATATGGAAACTAATCACCAGAAAAACGAATCCAGAAATTTTTTAAAGAACTGAAGTCAATGAAACGAGGGCACCAACAAACACATATGGTTTAAAAGACAAAAATGGGAATATGATAAATACCAATGAGGAAATGTGCAACACATGGAAAGAATACTTTGTTGAATTACTAAATTGTGAAGCTCCAAGTAACACTTTTCCACAGGAAGAGGTTCTAACGTGTGAACCACAAATTGAAGAACCTGCATTTGAAGAAATCCTATATGTAATCACACGACTTAAAAACAATAAGGCAACTGGTGCTGATGGAATTGCTGCTGAATTTATAAAGGCGGGTGGCCATGGTTTACATCTAAAGCTATACGAACTAATAATAAAAATCTGGAGAACTGACGAATTTCTCCATGACTGGAAAGAGTCATTATTGATACCTATCTTTAAGAAAGGAAACAATTTCCAGTGTGAAAATTATAGAGGAATATCACTACTGTCCATAAGCTATAAGATACTATCCCAGTACTACTAAATAGACTAAAACCATATTCAGAATACATATTAGGTGACTACCAGGCGGGTTTTAGACAAAACAGATCAACAATAGATCAGATATTTATCTTACGACAAATAGCCGAGAAAAATTGGGAATATAAAAGAGATCTCCATAACATTTTTGTGGATTTTAAAAAGGCTTATGATAGTGTCCATAGGAATAGTCTATGAAATGCTATGCGGGAATTTGGAATACCAAGGAAGTTAATCAACATGACCAGACTATGCATGGAAGATACTTATAATATAGTAACATATAAAGGCAGGAAATCAGACCCTTTCCAAATAACATCTGGCTTGAAACAGGGTGATGCACTATCGCCGCTACTCTTCAATCTGGCTCTAGAGAAAGTTGTAAGGAGGTAAAGGAGGAATGTGATATTGGAGGAACATCCAAGCTGCTTGGTTATGCAGATGATATAGATATTATAGGGGAAAATGAACAAAAGACATTGGAAATATTGACTCACTTAAAGGAAAAAGCCCAACAGATGGGGCTGGTTATCAACCAAGATAAGACAGAATATATGGTAATTTCAAGAGAAGGAATGGCTAAAAACTCTGGCCACATACAAATAGATAATATGACCATTAAAAGAACGGAAACATACAAATACCTGGGTACAATCTTCAACTGCTCCAACATCATAAGGGAAGAAATACAAACTAGAATCAATTCTGGAAATAAGATATACTATGCACTACAACATCTACTAAAATCAAAGGCGCTACCTCGTAACACCAAGATCACAATATACAAAACACTGATCAGACCAGTTGTACTGTATGGCTCTGAAACCTGGAGTATAACGAAAGGAGACGAAGCCTTGCTACAAACCTTTGAGAACAAAGTTTTAAGACGCATCTTTGGACCCATTAGGGATACACAAAGTGGAGAGTGGAAAAGAAGAAGTAACAAAGACATTTATGATCTGTTTAAGTTCCCGCTAATCACTGGTATCATGAAATGCTAATAGACTACAATGGCTGGGGCATATAGAACGAATGGAAGATGATAGGGAAACAAAACTCGCTTACACTCAGGAAATAAATGACCGTAGACCCCGAGGTAGACCAAGAAGACGGTGGAGAGATAATATATATACAGACCTACAAGCACTTGGAATCAACGACTGGCAAGAGAGGTCAACCAGAGAGACGAATGGAGACGGATTGTATCTGTATCGAAGAACCTCAATGGCTTGGAACGCTGAAGAAGAGAAGAAGAAGTAGTAGTAGTAGTAGTAGTAGTAGTAGTAGTAGTAGTAGTAGTAGTAGTAGTAGTAGTAGTAGTAGTAGTAGTAGTAGTAGTAGTAGTAGTAGTAGTAGTAGAAGTAGTAGTAGTAGTAGTAGTAGTAGTAGAAGCAGCAGTAGCAGCAGTAGCAGTAGTAGTAGTAGTAGTAGTAGTAGTAGTAGCAGTAGCAGCAGTAGTAGTAGTAGTAGTAGTAGTAGTAGTAGTAGTAGTAGTAGTAGTAGTAGTAGTAGTAGTAGTAGTAGTAGTAGTAGTAGTAGTAGTAGTAGTAGAAGCAGCAGTTTCAGTGGTAGTCGTTGTAGTAGTAGTAGAAGAAGAAGAAGATGAAGAAGAAGAAGAAGAAGAAGAAGAAGAAGAAGAAGAAGAAGAAGAAGAAGAAGAAGAAGAAGAAGAAGAAAAAGAAATACGTAGTTGTAGTAGTAGTAGTAGTAGTAGTAGTAGTAGTAGTAGTAGTAGTAGTAGTAGTAGTAGTAGTAGTAGTAGTAGTAGTAGTTGTAGTAGTAGTAGTAGTAGTAGTAGTAGTAGTAGTATCAGTAGTAGTAGTATTAGTAGTAGCATTTGTTGTTGCTTTGTTGTTGTTGTTGTTGTTGTAGCAGCAGCATAAATAGCAGCAGTAATGGGCATCCAAGTAAAAGCATTAGTTGTGTAAGCACTACTAGGAACATCGCTAGTCTATTCATATAGAATGTTAACTTCATTGGAAGAGAATTAAACTCCACGATAGTGCAGTAACTGATTACTGCTTTAACTATCAACTTTCAGACTACTACTACCATAACTATCACTATTAATACTACCACAGGTACCAAAACTACTACTACACCTTCTCCCACAACTACCACCACTACTACTAAATCTACTACCACAACTACCACCACAACTACTACTTTATTAAAATGGACTGAGCTCACAGGTCGACTCAGCGTAAAATGTGTGCTAGGAAATGTTTCGGGAAGTAAAGGCTAGCTACCACGCAACCGCGTCTCCTTAAATCGCATGGGGAAAAAAATTAAGCGACGATAACCAAATATGTGTATAGACCAATCGGCCCTTGATATTACGCAGATCGCCTTTACTTCCAAGATTATTTCCTATTGTCCATTTTAGGCTGAATGACATTTTCCACTGATCACCTTCAGGCGTCCACTACATCGCTATCGCAGCACCACTAATCACCATCAGGCGCATTAGGCGTACAGTTCTAGCCTCATATTTTTCATAGACCAATCGACATTCTGTAAGTCAAAGAATCTGTTGGGTTTCTAGATCCTCGCCACACTCATATTTATGTTTACTTGGCTCGTTAGAGTTTGCCAGTGGTAACACTCTGACGTTAATGTATGGCTCGTGTGATTCGAGTGTTTCTGTGATACGACTGATTGTCTGTGGTTAATATTAGTTAATTGCTCGTGTGATTACTGGCTGCATGTATAGTACATAATTGCTGACTATTATCTTGTTCAGTGGCGTTCTCTTTGGAATACATTTTAGCGACATGAAATAAGTGGCTGGTTAATGTTATATTTAAACCTTTTCTCAATTTCTTCAACTATCATACTAGCATGACAGAGTAAGACATCAGTTAGAATAACTTGACAGAACACCGGGCTAGATCACATCTTTTATTACGTTGACAACTTTTAATAATCACAGTTATTAAACATCCTTCTCTTTCACTTAAGAAATACGTAATCACAACTAAAATTTGTCTGGCGGCGAGGTGAATATCGCCATTGACTTCACTGACACTCGACCAACCCAATCTGGACCGCTGTCGACGTCTAACTGTCATGTCCAGGATAGACTTCCCTACTCCTGGACCCGGTCGAAACAGTGCTTCACGCACCAGGCAAACTACCCTTTCGACCGTGAATGGGTGTCAGCCTTAGTCAAGGACAATTGGTCCATGACAATTTTCTGGTACCCTCTTTAGTCGACGTGGGAGCGCAGGTCAATTATAAAAATTCGAATCAGCCCCGATACGAATCGAACATATGCCTATCATACCGGCGAGCGAGACCTTAATCACACCCAAAAAAAAACAAAAAACGATTCCATTCTGTCTGGTCTTGTAAACTGCAGCAAACTGCGCGATATACATGGTGTATTTTTAATGACTGCAGTATTTGAAAATATTGCCGGTCCAAGTTTTGTATTTACCTGTTATGTTGCACGAACTTTACAGAGGGGCAATACCAAACTTGGACCGCAAATATTTTGAAACACTGGACAGTCATTAAAAATACACCATATATTTGCTTTCACTAGACAACGAAAAGCATAACTGAAGCTACAAAATACGATGGAGAAAGGGAATGTGGATAATCATACAACATGCATAATGTACTTCCATGAGAACTAAGCTGGGGACATAAAGTAAACCACTTTATATGTATTTTATAGAGAATTGCCTATTAAACAAATGTAATGATTTATGTACACACTCACTACAAAGATGTTATCTTTTTCAATGAGCTGTCGTTCTTCTGGTGGAAGGTCACCAGTGTAATGCATAAATTTATGTGAATGTGACAGGTTGAACTGCTGTAAAGATGTAGACTAAGAAGATCATGTCTGCAGCGGGATATGACAGAGTAAACTGAAACAAATAGTGTGTATGTAGATCCCGCCTTGTTGTGGAAGCAGCTCCGGTGCCGCCGACAGACAGTTGTGGGTTATGATCTCAAGTTTCACGACGGTTGGCAGAATATCTCTTTATAAAGACACTGGGTATTGTGACCGACCAGTATGGTCACTGCCAAGAAGGAAAGGAATGGCAAACTACCTTCTTTACAGATGCCTCGCGCATCAAAACTGTATGCAACCTGCGTTTTGCTGATGACATGGATTTGATCGTTGAAAACGAAACACGGTTAAAGAAATGGTATATGTACACGTAAATGTAAGTGAAAGAGAAAACAAAAGACAGTACAAATAACAGAAACATAGAGATAATAGTTATTAGTTAAAGTTATTTGTGTATCCTTTACATGACGTAGCAGTCAACTCCTGCACTTTTTGGCTGTTTGTGATTCCTGGACAAGTTTACATTCAGCAGTTTGCCATTGCTTTCTGAATGACCGGCACTCATAGCATTGTGTAGTTATTACAAAGAATAACTGTATACAAAAATACAACATAGAAATGAATGGAACCCATCTGAAACAAGTCAATGTATTTAACCATTTCAGTACTTTGATACCAGTTGATGGAAGCAGTATTCAGGAAGCTAAATGTAGAATCGCCCACACAAACACAGCCTTTCTCAAGATGAAGAATAAAAATGTCTTAAAAGTCGAGAGGAACGACTTCATTGCCCCGGGTTTTATCCCATATGACTCGGTCTCTTTCGGCAGGATGGCCTGCTGAAAACGTCGCACAAAGCACGGACTCCGTAGCTCCGGCGACGACCCCCAGGAGTCTCCGAGAAAAATTCACTCGTGAACCGAAAGACGTAGCCAGGAATAGAACCCACAACCTTCGGAGCGCGAGGAAGACGATCTGACCACTTCGCCGCGAAGACCTTGATGAAGAATATTCTCTGCAATTTATCTTTGTTAGTCCAGATAAGGAAAATAGTTCTTAAGAGCCAATCCTGATGTACGGAGGCGAATCATGGACGATCAGAAGCTAAGTGAGAAATTATATGGAATCTGCGTGGAAGTGGTTATATAACAGAATGATAACATTGTGGACAGGTAGAAAGAGAAATGAAGACATCTTGAAAGAATATACCTCCCAAAGAGACAAGGCCACTCGCATAAGGAGAAAACATCCACGTCCACGTTATTTAGGCATGCTATGAGAAGTGGACAACCTGAGTATATGTCGTTACAGCGGGAAAGTTTGAGGGGAGGAGATGTATGAGGAAAACAGAGAAAATGATGGCCAGTTCGACATCATGACATGAGGAATATCAGGATCAGAAGTTATTAGCAGTACAAGAGACAGATCACCAACGCCACACGACATGGTCTGTAATAAGATCCAGCGGAGAAACAATCAGAAGTGTGAGAAGTGGACAACCTGAGTATATGTCGTTACAGAGGGAAAGTTTGAGGGGAGGAGATGTATGAGGAAAACAGAGAAAATGATGGCCAGTTCGACATCATGACATGAGGAATATCAGGATCAGAAGTTATTAGCAGTACAAGAGACAGATCACCAACGCCACACGACATGGTCTGTAATAAGATCCAGCGGAGAAACAATCAGCAGATGCACTGGTTATTGTGCTTGCGGATCTTCACACACCTGTTTGTTTCACTGTACACTGCAGACAAAAGAAGCTACAATACAAAGGGATTTGAATGGAACACCAGAAATAAACTGAAGGATCGCAAATATAAAGTTAGAAATAAAACACTCAGCATGAAAAATAAATCACCAGGTGTTGATTGACAATGAAAGAAGTAAACGAAAGAAGCTGATGTTAGATGACACATTTTTTTTTCGCATATCCTTTACAGGAAATTGCAGTCAACACCAGCATTGTTCAGCTGCTGTTGATATGTTAGCAAGTTTTACATTCAGTAGTTTGCCATTGATTTCTGAACGACAGGCTCACATAACTCCGTAAGTAACCATCGCGACACGATCAGTTGCCGAATCTCGCACAGCTGTGTTTCATATGTGGGTATACTGGATTATGAACAACGTCCTTAACAGGGAGACCGGCACATGCCACATTAGACAATATAAAAAAAAGGTAAATTGTAGGAATATTAAGACTCGGTCATGTGATGAGAAGAGAGGCATTGGAGAACATCGTGACAACTGGACAGATCGAGGGGAAGAGAGGCAGAGGCAGACTAAGAAGAATTATGCTGGACGGTGAGACGGTGGCATGTAGGAATATCATCAGCAGAGTTGATCCAGAACACCAAAGACCGGTATCTGTGGAGAGCCATAAACGCCTACGCTATCTGGCAGGGCACTTGATGATGATGATGATCGTGACTCGAACCTGCTGCCTTCAAAAGACGATAGAGGATATCTAAAGAAATAAGATTAGACACATTGTCTAACAGACACCGTTAAAAAAATGTCAGTGAGCCAGCTGGACCCTCAGGTTATTCTGTAACTTCACCTGAGTATGGTTACTCGTATAAACACCTGAGATCTACAGTGTTGTGGGGGGGGGGGGGGGGGGGGGAGCCGTCGTGGCAGTGTCCAGCCAGACACTCGCTAGCCGTTCCACTGGTCTCGAGTTCCATACATCATTGAATATTGGGGGGGGGGGGGCTGAGTGGTCTCGAGGTATGGTGTCCGCCTCGAGTGCTGGCGGTCCCGTGTTCAAGCTCCGTTGAGGGCCGGCATTGTTTTCTCGTGGACTTCTAGTAACAAAATTTCCCTTGGTCTCTGGGTAGTGAGATCGGACGCCCGTGTGTATTGTTGCGCACGTAAATAATCCCTTGGCAGTTGGACATCGAAAAAGAGTAGCCTAACGGCGCTGCCCGAGCAAAATTTCGAGTAAAAAATCTACGCAAAGTATTTCAGGATCCTCGCCGGTGCTACGGAGTTCGTGCACTGAGCTGAGTTTCTCCGGACTTAGGTTTGAGTTAAGAGTAGAACGGAGCACTTATGGGTTACACCCGTGCGCCGTGATGTTGATCCGTCGACTAAACTAAACTAAACTAAACTAAATTAAACTAAACTAAACTCGGGTTCGATACACACCAGGGCGGTTTGGCATGCTTAACAATGACCTGAACTCCCAGGTCGACCCAGCCTAAAATTGGTACCAGGATATGTCTTGGGAAGTGAAGACGGTCGGCGTGATACCGACCACATCAGCCACTGAGTGGCGTTTGGTCTATAAAACTATGGGTCTGGCTCGATATGCCCAATACGCCTTAGGTGTGTGAAAAGGACCTGTCCTTCTTTTATTTTCCCTATGACACCAAAAACACTTATACATTTTCATAAGGTCAAGATTGACCCCTCTCCATTTGGTAACAGTTGACTGCAATAATTGTGATATAAAGAAAATAACATGATCCGTGGCAAACTAATAACTTAAATATATTCATTGAATATCTGGTGAAATAACAATTATTTACCATTATGATATTACACATTATCTTCAGCCATGCGGATAAGCTTGGGCGGTTATGTTTCGCCATCTCACACTATCACCAGAGTCGTGGATCAGCTCCGTGTTCTTGTCTTGATCATGCAACCATGCGTCACGTGACCAAGCCATCCAGATATTTACTTCTCTGCCTTCCCCTTGTTCTTTTCTCCTCAACCTTGCCAGTTGTCACTAAGTTCTCGATTTCTTCTCATAACGTGCCCAGCAAATTTTGACTAAATTTAATTTCTCGAATTTATTTTCGGTTTTCATTTGCCTCATGTATAACTGACTTACTGGTTTTTCTGTCCATGGTATTCTTAGTATTTTCTTCAGAAACCACATTTCCTCTGTCAACAGATGTTTTTCAACTTGTCTGCTCATTTGTCACGTTTATCATTTATACCAGGGGTGGGCAAACTACGGCCCTCGGGCCGCATGCGGCCTAGCAGCTGATATTATGCGGCCCTTGAGGGCATTAAAAATAAAAATGTTTAATTTGTTTTTAAGTTATTTTGTTGATTTTTTGCAGAATTTCATGTACCCTTATGTATGTTTTAATATTTTTGATAACATTTCTTTCAATATTTTTATTTTTGTAAACAGGCCTTGACCTTCGTAATGTAATGCTAAAATGCGAATTTATAGATTTTAATATAGAGAAATATTTATCGACATGTAAAAATTTAATAAGGATGCTTTTATGAAAAACGGATTTTTCTCCGGTGAATAAAATGATTTATTGTGCAAGAAAATATAAAATGTAAAAGTTTTTGCTGTTACAAATTATTCCCACATTTAAAATTTTCAAATTAATTTATTTGTTGCAGTAGTCTTGGTATATTTCAGAAATTTAGTCTAAGTTTACTCCTTGTTGCATGCGAATTTCAACAAGTAAACTTGCTCCAGATTTCGAGAATATTGTCAAAAATTTAAAGCAGTTACATACATCTTATTAGAAATCAACAATTGTAGTGACAACGTAGTTGTTTTCTGTCTAAATTAAAGCCATTGATGGATAATTTAAAAAAAACAACTTTATTATAATAAAATATTTTAAAATCTTGTTAACACATTAGTAACAGTTTTTGTCCATATAGTAAAATATAATGTATAAGTGTATAAGTAAAATAAAATTGCAATAATTAGTTATTTATACTGTTTAATAACCTACAAATAATTCATAATTACTCGTACTAATTGTGATAGGTTGCTGTAAACAAAGTGGACATAATATATATGCGGCCCATATTACATTTGTCAATGTGGCCCTACGCACAACAAGTTTGCCCACCTCTGATCTATACAATAGTACAGGTTCTACGTAGCACTTCAATACTATTTTCCTCATTGCAGTTGACATACTTGTGTTGGTCAGTATGTTTTCATCTCACAAAAGGCTACCTTCGCCAAAGCGATTCTAGTTCTAATCTTTTAGAGGCATCTCCCATAAGATGTTATGACTGTTCCGAGATAGTTGTACCGATTCACTTGTTTAGGAATATTCAGATTTACCTGTATAATTACATTGTGTTATTTCTTTCTTCTTAGAGACGACCATAATCTGTGTCTTCATACAATTTAATTCTAACCCTAATTATTCACTGTGCAAAATAACAGCATCTACTAAATGTTGCAGATTCTGTTCATTGTCTGCTATCATCCGAATGTCTAATGTTATTGGTATTATGTTTCCCAATGGAGATTCCTCTCATACCTTCTAAATTTCTAATATATATATATATATATATATATATATATATATATATATATATATATATATATATATATATATATATATATATATATTTCCACTTTATAGGGCAAAGAGACCTGAGACATTACACGTCCCTTAATATGCTGATATTGACCTACTTCATTATCAATCTTTATGGCAGCTTGTTGTTTCCAATATATGGTTTTGTTTACTAAGGTCTTTCCAATCAATTTGCAGATCTGCAAGCATCTTTATCATGTTGACATGTCTTACTTTATCGAAAGTCTTTGTGTAGTCAATAAATTAAGGTGTAGGTCTTTGTTTAATTCTTTAGAACGCTCAGTGTTCTCTGCAAATACACAGCATTTACTAAACCCTTGCCTTCTACGAATCCACATTGTTCTTTCCCTATTTCGTATTGTGTTGTCTTCCTAACTCTTTGCATGATGATCCTTAGCAATATCTTTATGAAATAGCTCACTGTGGTAATTGTTCGATGTTTATCACATTCCAAGGATGTTGATTTCTTCGGGATTGCAATAAATATACAATTATATAATTCAGGAGGTATATCTCTAGTATCATATATTTTGTTCAGCAGTCTGGTAACCTGGTCTATTCCATACTCTTCTAAAGAATTGATTATTTCTCGTGTGATGTAGTCAGGGCCCGGGGTCTTGCCAGTTTTCATATAGTTAAGAGCATTCTGAACTTCCATCTTGCATCTTATTTTAAAGTGATGACATCCATTGTGCAATTCACAGGCTACTATAGCTGTGAGGATGGGGTCTATGACACCTTATATCACGTGACAGAAGAATGCAGACAGTCTTCCCGTACGCCCTACCTGCGTGACCTGCGGAAAAAGCAGAAACACCTGTCTGGAAAAGATGTTGCCGATATGTTGCAGGTATTTTTATTCATGTTTTCATCTTATCGTATTTCATTAAGGACTTGACATTCTTCATTCTACGTCGCATAAATTGTACCTGACATTTGCAACACTATATACGTTTAGGTTTACAAAATTCCTATGGGTATCCTACTTTTCCTCATCTGTCTGTCTGTCTGTCTGTCTGTCTGTCTGTCTGTCTGTCTGTCTGTCTGTCTGTCTGTCTGTCTGTCTGTCTGTCTGTCTGTCTCTCTGTCTGTCTGTCTGTCATATTTGCTCGCTCGCTCGCTACTCGCTCGCTATAATCATTACACTGACTATATATACGAAAGCTTCAAATGAAAACCGTAAATGTTGTTATTTTATTTTGGGTGGTGAATATATTCTGAAAAGAGTATCATGTTTCGATGTAGTCACCACTGCTTTCAATGCACGTCTTCCAGCGCCGATATAGTGCGTGGATTCCTGTAGAAAAACATTCACTTGATCACGTGTGTAACCACTCTGGGGTCATGACTCTGTATGCCTGTCCCGGTCGTGATCAGTCTGTCACAGAAGTTACGCCGCTTTGAAACTTCCAACTCCACCATGGACTGACAGACATGCATCGCCATACTGAATGAATTACTATAGGTTTCACCCCTTCACTGATTTTGAAAAAAAAAAAACGGATAACAGAAGCTGCTCCTCTTTGGTGCAAGTCAAAAGTAGGTTTAAAAACTGTCCTTTACGACGTCACGTGTCTGTCTGGCAGAGAATCACGAAGCGCTAATAAACAAATTAGAATGCGCTTGGAAGCAACGGAGTTGTAGTTCTGAGACGAATGTTGCGACTACCTTGGACTCTCAGATTAACTAATAGCGATTGGCAGAAAGAGACTAATATAAGAACAGCACCATGTACAACCACACGAAAGCGACAAACAATATTCTGTGGTCATATAATGAGAGGGGAGACATTGGAAAACGTCGTGACAACCTGACAGTTCAATGGGGGAAGGGGAGGGGGAAGAGAGAGAGAGAGAGAGAGAGAGAGAGAGAGAGAGAGAGAGAGAGAGAGAGAGAGAGAGAGAGAGAGAGAGAGACAGAGACAGAGAGACAGAGACAGAGAGACAGACAGAGAGACAGACAGACAGAGAGACAGAGAGACAGACAGACAGACAGAGAGACAGAGAGACAGACAGACAGACAGACAGACGGACAGACAGACAGACGGACGGACGGACAGACAGACAGACAGACGGACAGACAGACAGACGGACAGACAGACAGACAGACGGACAGACAGCCGGGACGGGTTGTCAGACAGACAGACAGACAGGCGGGTCGACAGACAGACAGACAGACAGACAGACAGACAGACAGACAGACAGACAGACAGACAGACAGACAGACAGAGGTAGACAAAGATAAATGATTCTGGGTGGACTGAGACAGTGGCAGAGATGATCAAGAACACCAAGGACAGAGATCTGTAGAGAGACATGAATACCTACGCCAGTTGACAGTGCACACGATGATGATGAGTGACACTATTAATTTGCTTAACATATGGTTGAGAAACGTCCCGGTTTCTCAGTCACAAGATCTGGCAACCCTGTCCAGAAACAACTCACACAAAGGCGTTATGTCGTTTGCTATCTAATGCAGCTATTTCCATAGTCTCCCCACATTATTCACCGAAATGTGAAGTAGAAATAGGAATGAAAATTCTTAACCAAGTGGATAACTTTAAATACCTAGAGGCATTTATAACATCAGACGGAAGGTGCACAACAGGGAATAAGAGCAGAATAGAGCAAGCAAAAGATGCATTTCAGAAAATGAAAAGTATCTGATGCAATAAGACACTTTCATTGAATGTAAGAAAGAGAGTGCTGAAGTGCTATAATGAAAACTGTTTTGCTGTATGGAAGTGAATCTTGGAATTAGGAAGACCTTTGAAGCAGTGGAGATGTGGTTCCTGAGACGAATGTTGCGAATTCCTTGGACTGCCAAAGTAACTAACAACGACTGCCTGATACAGGCTAATGAAAGAAGAACATTAGATACAAGAATAAGGAATAGAGACAAACAGCTTTCTTTGGTCATGTGATGAGAAGAGAGGCATTGGAGAACATCGTGACGAACCTTGGGTCACCGGGGCCTCTAATGACTGCGCATAGTTGTTACGTTATAACATCATCATCATCATCTAGTGCCTTGCTGGCTAGCGTGAGCGATCAATCCTCTCCTTAAATTACGATCTCCGACAGCATGGATCAATTCATGTGTTGATTCCCTTCCGTGCCATGACACAAGACTGTCATAATCTTTTCACGCTGTCTGCCTCTATCTCTCTTTCCACAAATGTTTCCGATTGTCTCAACATGTTTCAGTTTTTGTCTTCTCGTAACGTGGCCAATTTACGATGACTGCCTCTTTCTGATGTTTGTAATAAGTTGTCTTCGTGACTCAACTTCTCTTCAAACGCCCTTATTGCTAATTCTGGCTGTCCAATTAATTTTCAGCATTCTTCTATAAAACCACATCTCCAAGGCTTCCGTGGATTTTTTTCGCCTGTTTACTAATTATCCAGGACTCGCAGCCGCATGTTAAATCTGGTTCTATGTAACATGCAAGACTTATTTTTCTAGCTTTCAAAAACAGTGACTTATTGCACAAAACGTTCTTTATTTGATATATTTGTAACCAACCATGTTACAATTTGTGGCCAAATATGAGGGCTGGACTTGGGGCTGGCAACCTCATCTTGTTGATAACTTTAGCTGCAAAATCCAACAGTAGTATCTATTCGTGAAATATTGCTAAGTATGTTCAGTGTGCCGGTCTCTGTGGCTGAGGGGTTACAACACTTTCTCCGTAATCCCGTTTATCACGCAGAGTCTCGTAGCGGGAGAGAACTGGGAGCGGTTCGACCCCCGCTGGTGACTTGCGGGATACTGAGCCGGCCGCTCAGAAAGCAATGGCAAACTACTGAGCGTAATCTTGCCAAGAAATCAACAGACAGCTGAAAGATGCTGCTGTTGACAGCGATGTCCTGTAAAGTGTAACTGGGTGCGCTGGCGAAGTTGACAGCGATCAGGCCTACAAAGTGAAGGCAAGATTGGCCATTTATTCCTCCTTGCTCTCAGGCCTACAGAGGGCAAGACTGGCCATTTATTCCTCCTGGCTCTCAGGCCTACAGAGGGCAAGATTGGCCATTTATTCCTCCTTGCTCTCAGGCCTACAAAGTGAAGGCAAGATTGGCCACTTATTCCTGCCTGGTCTCAGGCCTACAAAATGTGATGGCGCTATCGTATCACAAACCCATAACAGGAAACTTTTTTCTGGACTATTACATATTATTATGGGCAGTGTAGTGCATCGTATTACATCGTATTGCACTGTATTGCTGTGATCAAACAATAACGTTGCTCTCTTCACAGGACTACTGCAGTACGGTAAACGAGACGAATTCCTGTGTAGAACGCTACATCAGTTTCCTGCCCTGTCTGAACGAGGAGCTGGAGTCATTCCGAGCCATGAACAGACGCTCCAACTGGTACTGCAACGGTTCTAATGTCAGAGACGTCATCAAGGACATATACATCGGCCTCCCAATGGAGAACTTAAACTACCGGGAGAACGCTTGCTACAGAGAAGCACCCATCAAGGCATATCCCTGCATCAGAAGGTATCTGAACGTATCAAAACCCCCCAAAGACAAACGAGAAACCATGAAAAAGATCCTTTCTTCTTTCCGGTGTACGTACAGAAAACTGCTCCGGAAGTGTGGCCGTGGTACATCGCTAATGGTGACAACTCTCGAATATGATTGGCTGTTAATTCCTCCCGCCCTTGGTATCAATGTGTCAGACACTCTCATCACTGTTGCTAAGATCAAGGTCTAAAACAGTTCACTGGAAACTGACAAGTGAAGATCGATGTGTTCTTCTACCCAGTTATACGAACATATACCTGCTGGTTATACTCGAGGCGTAAATGGAACAAATGTACAGTGTCATTATCCTAATGTATACTTTACCAGACAACTCAGAACATCCAGAATAATACTCATTTTCATTACAAACCGGACAAGATTTTCCTCACTCTCATCACACGCCGGACAAAACTTATCTCAAGCTTATCACACGCCGAACAACCCCCCCCCCCCCCCTTTCTCATCACACGCCGGACAAAACTTTCCTCACTCTCATCTCACGCAGGTCAAAACTGTACACTCTCTCATAACACTCCGGACAAAACTTTCCTCACTCTCATCTCACGCAGGTCAAAACTGTCCTCACTCTCATAACACTCCGGACAAAACTTTCCTCACTCTCATCACACCCTGGATAAAACTTTCCTCACTCTTATCACACGTTGGACAAAACTTTCCTCTCTCTTATCACACGTTGGACAAAACTTTCCTCTCTCTTATCACACGTTGGACAAATAACGTTACCCAGGCCTTTATCATTGTTTTAGTTCAGTACATTAGTACTAATAGAGCATAAATGTAGCTGTGAGGAGAATAAGCATTTGTAATTCTTTTGGCTGATTCCACGAAAACCAACTTATCACATATTGGATAGTGAATAGAATAGGCATTTTTAATTATCTTTGTTCATTGCATGGAAAGATCTTATATAAATACTGACTCAGCAAGTTTTAAAAATTATCTTGGTTACTTCATGAAAACCAATTTATCACATGCATTTTTAATAGGGAATAGAACAAGCATTTATAAATATTTTGTTTTCATTATGTGAAAGCAAACTGTTCGCATACATGTTTGTTATTTAGCATTGGTGCCATTTGTCCAATGAGTTGGTTTGCCTTGTTGCATCTATTTTCGATCTCGACTTCTGATTTGCCATTTGTTGGTATTATACTTCCTAGGTACTTGAAACTCTTTACTTGTTTCAAGGGATGTTCGTTTAGGTGAATTGTTGTTGTTTTTTTTCTTCTTTAGTTACAGTCATTACATCTGTTTTACTTGTGCTAATGTTCATGTTATGTTCCCTACACAGTTCATTTAGACTATTCACGTGGTCTTCTAATTCAGCTTCTGATTTTGCCATTAGTGATTGGTCGTCCGCAAACAGGAGTTCTCTAATGGTTAGATTTGCAGATGGTTCTTTTTCTGTGTTCTCGTCATGCGGTGTTCTTGCGGTCTCTGTTTGGCTGGTTTCTTTACATATGTTGTCTATATATGTTATAAACAAGAGAGGGACAGAACACAACCTTGTCGTACACCGGATCTTATGGTGAAGGGTTCTGAGTGTCCTCCAGTTGCTCTCACTATGCATTTACTGTTGTTGTATAAGCTTCTACATAGGTTCATTAGATGTGTACTTACTCTATATTGTTTAAGGATTTCCCACAGCTAGTTTCTTTCGACTCTATCTACTCTGTCTCTTGCTGGATTCTATAAAAACCTACTTATCACTCAATGCATTTTGAATAGAGCAAGAATGTGTAATTGTCTTGGCAGATATTTTGAAAACAGACACCATTGTGTTGATTTCGTTGGTATGAGCATTGGTCGTTTAGAAAGCAATGGCAAACTATTGCACGTAAAAATTGCCTAGAAAACCACAAAAGGCCTATGATAGATAATAGAGAAAGCTAGTCCACACGCACAAATCAGGCCAGTGACCTCCCAGTAGTGGCAGCAACTAGAGTAGTAGCATGTGTCTGAACGACGCTTGAGTTAAAAGCGAGTGAACACAAACAAAAAACAATTGCCAAAGAATCCTGGGGTTGATTGCTGCATCCTGTAAAAGGCAAGTTTGACATTAAAGCAACGGTGCCAAAGAACCGATACACGGGGGTTAGCGCCTGTTGGCTAGATGTATCCGGACAATACGCAGGTAGTAGATCATGCATCCTCTGTGCCATAAATAATATGAATTAATGTACAGGGTGCATTTTTAATGACTGTGCAGTGTTTGAAAATAATGCCGATCCAAGTTTTTTGTATGTACCTATTATGTTGCATGAATTTTACAGAGGGTGAATACAAAACTGGGACCGGCAATATTTTCAAAACTCTGCACAATCATTAAAAACACACCCTATATTAATAGTGATAATAAGAAATTAAATAAGGGACCCTTTTACACATCCTAAGCGGCATTGGGCTTATGGTGCCAGGAAAATATGTTTATGTTGTTGTTTATTGACTCTGTATTTCAAAGTTAGTAAAAGTAAAAGACCTTTTCTCCATGCCTTGGGGTGTATTTGATATATGGTGCTTGTCCCATATGTTATAGACCAATCAGCACTCGATGGGTGATATGGTCAATATATCACACCGGCCACATTTACATCGGCCACCAATACCGAGTGCCGACTGAACTATAACAATAAGTACCTGGCATAATATGCCCAATGCCGCCTTAAGATGCGTAAAATGTCATTTATATTATTATTATTACGAGGGCAAGTTAATACGTAAGTCACAAATGGCTGTAGAAACATAACTAAATATGATAACAACTTAAAAAGTCGCTTAAAAGTTGACAGGGTCGACTTCATTGCACCGGGTTTTACCCTATATGGCTCTGTCTCTTTCTGCAGCGCGGAAAGCGTCGCACAAAGCATGAACTCCGTAGCTCTAGCAACGACCGACAGGAGTCTCCGAACAATTTTATATTATAAAAATCATATCATATCATATTTTCGGATATGATAACAACTTGAAACCAGTTTATTTTTATACATACATTGTCCCTTTATTTCTCAACATAATTTCCACCAACATTGATGCACTCATCCCATCGTCTTATCGGTCCCCCAAACCGGCTGCATAGATGAATTTCTATAGGTTTCACCACCTTCAGTGATTAATTTAAAAAAAAAGAAAACGGATAGCGGAACACAGTTCCTCTTTGACGAATGTCAAAAGTGCGGCGGCCATATTTAAAATGTCCTTATGACGTCACATTGTTCGTCTGAACCGTGATGTCATTATTCAAGCACCCTTGACATCCTTAACAACCGTTAATATCCGTTTGTCCATCAAGAATGATAATGACCATGTATTTCATCCAGTGGGGTTGAAAGTATGGAGCCGTGAGTTCCAAGATGGTTGATAAGGCCTATTTTGGCTCGAAATGTTCATTGACAATGTGGGCAAAGAATGCTTGACGTTCCAGGAGGAGGATCTCCTGCAGTGGTTTTTCTGTCCAGCCTTTTCTTCACAGCTCTTGCAGTCCTGCAACAATATTGACTGGTTATAAGACAATTGTATGGTTATTATAATTCCCACCACACTTTTAAGGTTTTCATTTGAAGCACCCTCGTATGTTCTCTACAACATAATTCTGGATGGTCTACATCGGTGGCTGGAGGAATATCAACAGAATTACCTCAGAACATCTAGGACCTAGATATATAGAGACATGAACACCCACACCATTTCGCAAAGTTTATGATGATGATAACGATAATGATAATAATAACAACATACCAAAGTTCTGTGGCAATTCGGAATCAAAATAACTAAGCAACACCGAGTTGTGTTGGGGACATGTTTCGAGCGAAAAGAATAATTATGTCCTGGTCTATGAACATCCAATTAGACTACAATGAGTAAAGAGTAATCGGGGGCTAAGACCCCCCCCCCCCCCCCCCCCCCCCCCTTTCCATATCTGCCACTTCTGTATGCTGTGATTTAAACATGTGAACTAGCGATGTATAGAGTTCAACCGTCCACGGATAGAAATGTTGCTGATCTACATGGTGTAACTGTCCAACGATATAAATATTCGGTATCTGTGGTAAACGCGCTGGGTAACAAAATGAAGTGCTCTTTATCGTCAATTGAGGATTGCTTAAATGAGAAATGTTCCGGTAGACGTCTAACTGGTAAGTTGCATGCAGATGTAAACACGTTAATGGACAGCCGCTACAGAAGACAATCGATTGAGAATGGAGCATTACGTTCTAAGGAAGATAATATAAAGACACGGCCGTCAAGTGTGAAGTGATAGACCTTGATATATACTAGCACTGGCTAGATTTATGGGACAAGAGCAAAGGAAAGGCAGAGATATAAATATCTGGATGGCTTGGCCACGTGGCGTAATGGCGACAAGAAAGACATTTGATCCAAGAGTTTGATGATCGTGTGAGATGGAGATACATACCCGCCATGGCTGATCGGCATGGTATATGATGGTGGTGGTGATATACTAGAAGTGGGCATACACGACCTAAAACATCACGGCGACTGGGCAGATCGGTGGGAGAAGCGACACAGGCAGAGAGAGAGAAAGAGAGAGAAGGAGAGAGAGAGAGAGGGAGAGAGGAGAGGAGAGAGAGAGAGAGGACAGAGAGAGAGAGAGAGAGATGTAGAAAGAGAGGGAGAGGGAAATAGCGATGTAGAGAGAGAGGGAGAGGTAGAGGGAGATAGCGATGTAGAGAGAGAGAGAGGGAGAGAGATAGGGAGAGAGAGGGAGAGGGGGGGGGAGAGAGGGAGAGATTAGAGAGAGAGGGAGAGGGAGAGAGAGGGAGAGAGATGTAGAGAGAGGGAGAGGGAGAGAGATGTAGAGAGAGAGGGAGAGAGAGGGGGGAGAGGGAGAGGGAGAGAGAGATGTAGAGAGAGGGAGAGGGGGAGAGAGAGGGAGAGAGAGAGGGAGAGGGAGATGGAGAGATGTAGAGAGAGAGGGAGAGAGAGAGAGAGAGGTGTAGAGAGAGGGGGAGAGGGAGAGAGAGAGGGAGAGGGAGAGATGTAGAGAGAGAGGGAGAGGGAGAAAGAGAGAGGGAGAGAGAGGGAGAGAGGGAGAGAGTGAGGGAGAGAGAGGGAGAGATGTAGAGAGAGAAGGCGAGGGAGAGAGAGAGGGAGAGAGAGATATGGAGAGGGAGAGGGAGAGAGAGAGGGAGAGGGAGAGAGAACGAACGAACGAACGAAAATCTTTATTTTCAAAGGGTTAAGAATTGGGCACGCAGGCCCGTCTGACATTCAGCCCTTCTTCTCTATTTCCTCTCATACATTCTTTCATTCAACGTCTCTTATGAAGCAATTCTTTGACAACAAAAGAACAATAAGCATTAAAACACATGAAAAATAATCAATAATACATGACTCATTGAGGCAATGTTTAACATGGGCATCATAAATACCCAAGACGGGTGTAACGTGCCACCACATATGGGAATGTTTTTTTTTTTTTTTTTTTTGGCTAGTTGTTCGAGATAATTTACCATTATTATTGTCTTTGTTGCTGTTTTTTTTTTTTTTAAGGGGGCATGTAGTCTGTTTTGAGGTAGTGTTCAAACAGGTTGCGACTGTATGTATAATGATTGGTGGTGTCTTTGATTTCTTGTGGAGGATTATTCCACAACTGAGTGGCAGAGTATGCTAAGCTTGTCTTATATATAAAAGGCAATCTCCGTATTTATGTATGTCCTTTATGCGTTCGCGAACGGTCCATCCGATTGAGATGAAATTTTCTACACGCCTTCCTTTCATTCCAGAGCTGCCAACTGTGATATTTTGTTAGTGTGAAATCGCCTGCTTACTCAGTATTATTTCATTTTACATTTTTCATTATAATTTCATATATCTCAGGGGACCTAACTCTGTAAAAGTTATTTCAATGGGCATAACTTTTCTGTATAACTTATAGTCATATTGTGGCATCGTTTTCAAAGATTTATAAACTCTTTGTCCATAGTTATGTACCGGCATATGAGTTATAATAAATAATGATACAATCTATAAGGCATTTTCAAAGTTTTCATAAAAATAATGCACAATGCATAACATTGTAACTCATCTTTTTTTGCTTAAGAAGTTACTGTAGTCATGCAGGTGATTAGAAAGAGTTTTCATTAAAAATAATGGATGGTGTGTGGAAGGACATTCTTTTAAGTTACTTTTTTTGTTGTATGAATTTAATGAGACGCTACCCGCCAGGAGCTGAGCGAAGCCACGCCGGGTCAGATAGATAGACAGACCCACCTTTTCGCTGCAGTTGTCTACTCCTTTTCCTTCTTCTGCTGATGCTGCTGCCGCCGCTCCATTTACCCAAGTTAATTGTTGGGGGAAGATGTAAAGATCTTTCAAGTGCTCTTTCTAATGCTTTTTGTAAGTTGGTCTTCGTTTATCTAAGGTTGTTCTAACTGCAACCAATAAATGATTAGACAGACAGGCAGACAGACAGACAGACAGACAGACAGAGAGGGAGGGACGGACAGACAGACAGACAGACAGACAGACAGACAGACAGACAGACAGACAGACAGACAGACAGACAGTCGGGAACGGGAACTTATATGACTACTTATATGAATTAAATGAGATGCTCGCCATCAGGGGATGGGCGAAGCCGGGCCGGATCAGACAGACAGACAGACAGACAGACAGACAGACAGACAGACAGACAGACAGACAGACAGACAGTCGGTAACGGGAACGAGAACTTATATGACTACTTATATGAATTAAATTAGATGCTCCCCACCAGGGACTGGGCGAAGCCGGGCCTGGTCAGCTAGTGTTATATAAGTCTATCCTAGGTTTAGGGACATGAAGTATATTTAGTCGTTCACTATGTCTTGCGCTATATTTAAACAATGACCAAAGGTAGCTTGGGGCATTTTGAAATATGATTTTGTGAGTTAGTTTAACCTTATTAAAAAGTAGGCGTGAGAGGGGAAAGAGAGAGGGAGATAGAGAGAGAGAGAGAGAGAGAGAGAGAGAGAGAGAGAGAGAGAGAGAGAGGGAGAGAGAGGGAGAGATGTAGAGAGAGAGAGAGGGAGAGAGAAAGGGGGGAGAGGGAGAGATGTAGAGAGAGAGAGGGAGAGAGAGGGGAAGAGAGAGATAGGGAGAGGGAACGAACGAACGAACGAACGAACGAACGAACGAACGAACGAACAGACTTTATTTTCAAAGGGTAACAAATTGGGCACGCAGGCCCGTCTTACATTCGGCCCTTCCAATCACTCATCTTTCTTTCATCAACAGTGCAGAGGGAGAGAGAGGGAGAGAGAGAGAGTGAGAGAGGGAGAGCGGGAGAGAGAGAGGGAGAGAGAGATGTTGAGAGAGATGGAGAGGGAGAGAGATTATAGAGAGCGGGAGAGGGAGAGAGAGAGGGGGAGAGAGAGATAGGGAGAGACAGACAGAGATAGAGAGAGACAGAGAGAGACAGAGAGAGAGGGAGAGGGAGAGAAAGACAGAGAGAGACATAGATAGACAGAGAGAGAGATTGAGAGAGAGACAAAGAGAGACAGAGAGAGAGAGGAAGAGGGAGAGATGTAGAGAGAGAGGGAGAGAGAGGGAGAGAGATAGGGAGAGGGAGAGGGAGAGAGAGGGAGAGAGATAGGGAGAGGGAGAGAGAGGGAGAGTGAGAGAGAGGGAGAGAGGGAGAGAGAGAGATAGGGAGAGGGAGAGGGAGAATGAGAGAGGGAGAGTGAGAGAGAGGAAGAGAGGGAGAGAGAGAGGGAAAGAGGGAGAGGGAGAGAGATGTAGAGAGAGAGAGGGAGAGGGAGAGAGAGATTAGAGAGAGAGAGGGAGAGAGATAGAGAGAGACATAGAGAGAGACATAGAGAGAGACAGAGAGAGACAGAGAGAGACAGAGAGACAGAGAAAGGCAGAGAGAGACAGAGAGAGATATAGAGAGACACAGAGAGAGACAGAGAGAGACAGAGAGAGACAGAGAGAGACACAGAGAGAGACACATAGAGAGACAGAGAGAGAGACAGAGAGAGACAGAGAGCGAGGAATTATGATGAATGGACTCAGACGGCAACAAGACTGAATCTCATCAGTAGCGTTGACCCAGAACACCAAGGGCCGAGAGAGACATGACTGCCTCCGTCAGGTGGAAGGACACATGATGATGATAATGACGATGACATTAGAGGTACCGTGACCAGTTTATTTCCATTTCTACTTCCTTTCTATAAATATCTTTCAAATATCTATTTTATTACTCCAGAAACGTGTACCTCCCCCGATGGTGTTTCCACCTTGTCGTGGTGGGGGAGCTTGAGTTTCTCAATGACCCCGAGAGCTATGCTGGCGGTAGCGTAGTTACCTGCAGGGCCTCCCAAGTCGGACAGGTCAAAGGGTAGAGAACAGACAAAGAGAAACACCCTGGTCCTCCAGGTTGGGGGTTGAAGCGTGGGGTTAACATCCCCACCTTTGTGAAAACCCTTTTTGTTACGAAACAGATACATGAGCCTCGAATTCGGACTGACTTATCTGGACAACGACCTTGGAAACGTTAAAGGACTTTTGAGATTTGGAACATGGAATGTACGGACACTATATCGAGCTGGAGCGGCCGAAGAACTAACCCGGGAGCTGGTTGAATATGAAATGGATATAACAGCAATTCAAGAAATAAGGTGGCCAGGAGAGGGTACTTTAGAGCAAAATGGAATGATTATAATATATGGAGGAAACACCCAAAATAAACATGAATTAGGAACAGGATTTGTCATAAAAAAAGAGTTATGGGGGAACGTTTTAAACTTTAAAGCTGTTAATGACAGGATTAGTAAATTACGAATAAAAGGTAAATGGAAAAATATAACGATGATTAATGTACATGCACCTAC
The DNA here is from genome assembly GCA_014155875.1 of Cepaea nemoralis. NCBI lineage: Eukaryota > Metazoa > Mollusca > Gastropoda > Stylommatophora > Helicidae > Cepaea > Cepaea nemoralis. The sequence goes on from JACEFZ010005723.1 coordinate 561,638, forward strand.
TGAAGAGAAAGAAGATGATATTAAAGAAGACTTTTATAATGATCTGGAAGATGTCATAGAAGAAACCCCCAAACAGGACATCCTGATTGTGCTGGGAGACTTCAATGCAAAAATAGGTAGAGAGCAAACTAATAAAAAAAGTGGCCGGTATGGAAAGCCTACATACAACTTCAAATGATAATGGATGGAGAGTCATCAACCTGGCAGAAGCCAAAGGACTGCAGATTAGCAGTACCAGACTACAAAGAAAGGATATACACAAACAAACTTGGAAATCATGTGACAAGAGAACCTATAATCAAATAGATCACATTTTAATTAACAACAGAAATGCATCAAACATACAGCAAGTTAGAAGTTATAGAGGAGCTGAGTGCCACAGTGACCACTTCCTAGTTGGAGCACAATTTAAAATAAAACTTAAGAGAGCTTTCTATACTAAATTACAAAGACTACACACAACATATAACAGAGAAAAACTACAAGAAATTACCGTCAAAGAGAAATTTACAAATGAAATAAAATGTAAACTTGAAACTCTGCAAAACCCTTTGGGGGAAAGCGTTGACCAAACTTGGTTGAACATCAAGAATACAATTCAATCTACCGCAGAAGAATGTCTCGGTGTGTTAACCACGCATAGAAAGAATAGATGGTTCAATCAAAGATGTGAAGAAGCAGTCATTAGGAAAAAGAATGCCAGACATTTATGGTTAAATGACATCAACAACATCCAAAAGGAAGAGTGACATAAGCCTGGGTCATTGACAATGAGGTGAGTGACCGGGCATGAGGAAGAATGGAGATGAGAGTGGAAGACAGGAAAGTGACTGACCTGGCTATGAGAAAACAGCCAGTCCTGAGAAATAAAATAGTGAGGGTAGAGGGAAAAAACCCCTAAGGCGGATGGGGCGAAAGACAGTTGTGTGTTGTGTGAAGTCAGGAGACTGGAAGGGCAGTGAGAGAAGAGACTGACTGCGGGGCAGGTCGTTTCAGAGAGTTGAGTTTGAGATACCGAGGGAGTCGGTAGTCCACGTACAACGGGGTTGTGTTGTTCTCCGAGTTGTGAAGACAGGCCTGAACCAGAGTGGGTTCTATAGGGATTGAGGGCCTAAAACCCAGAGTGGGTTGCATAGTTGAGCAGCGGCTCCAACCCAATGTGTGGGTTGTATTGTGGGAGATCCAGCCGTGGATAGTAGCTGGATTACCTGTCTTGTGAATTTGAGATGTGAAGCAGGCCGTGAGAAGGCATTGATGTGTGCTGGTTAAATTGTGAGGAGGATATTTATATTCTATGGATTACATTGTTTCTGGATGTATAAACATGTTCCGTTTGTCCGTCTTATTTCTGTAATAAAGGATTATGTGCGCCGACGGAATCTTGTTTAATGCCTGGTGAATATGCACTGCAGGGGTGAGTTGGATTAAGAGTCAGTTAGATAGCTCAATTGACACACCATGAACATCGTTACCTAGACAACGACCATCACACGACAATATCACGCAAAGATCATCAAGAACATTGATATTATCATCAAGAACGACGTGTGACAAAGAGCATTATAGAAATGAATGTAAAGAGGCTACAAAAATAGTCCGACAGCAGAAGCGAGAATATATGAGTAATATAATCAAAGATATGGAAACTAATCACCAGAAAAATGAATCCAGACAGTTTTTTTAAAGAAAAGAAGTCAATAAAACGAGAGCACCAACAAAACACATATGGTTTAAAAGACAAAAATGGGAATAGGATAAATACCAATGAGGAAATGTGCAACACATGGAAAGAATACTTTGTTGAATTACTAAATTGTGAAGCTCCAAGTAACACTTTCCCACAGGAAGAGGTTCTAACATGTGAACCACAAATTGAAGAACCTACATTTGAAGAAATCCTATATGTAATCACACGACTTAAAAACAATAAGGCAACTGGGACTGATGGAATTGCTACTGAATTTATAAAGGCAGGTGGCCATGCATTACATCTAAAGCTATACGAACTAATAATAAAAATCTGGAGGACAGAAGAATTACCCCATGACTGGAAAGAGTCATTATTGATACCTATCTTTAAGAAAGGAGACAAGTTCCAATGTGAAAATTATAGAGGAATATCACTACTGTCCACAAGCTATAAGAAACTATCCGCAGTATTACTAAATAGACTAAAACCATATTCAGAAGACATATTAGGTGACTACCAGGCGGGTTTTAGACAAAACAGATCAACAATAGATCAGATATTTATCTTACGACAAATAGCCGAGAAAAATTGGGAATATAAAAGAGATCTCCATAACATTTTTGTGGATTTTAAAAAGGCTTATGATAGTGTCCATAGGAATAGTCTATGGAATGCTATGCAGGAATTTGGAATACCAAGGAAGTTAATCAACATGACCAGACTATGCATGGAAGATACTTATAATATAGTAACATATAAAGGCAGGAAATCAGACCCTTTCCAAATAACATCTGGCTTGAAACAGGGTGATGCACTATCGCCGCTACTCTTCAATCTGGCTCTAGAGAAAGTTGTAAGGAAGGTAAAGGAGGAATGTGATATTGGAGGAACATCCAAGCTGCTTGGTTATGCAGATGATATAGATATTATAGGGCAAAGTGAACAAAAGACATTGGAAATATTGACTCACTTAAAGGAAAAAGCCCAACAGATGGGGCTGGTTATCAACCAAGATAAGACAGAATATATGGTAATTTCAAGAGACGGAATGGCTAAAAACTCTGGCCACATACAAATAGATAATATGACCATTAAAAGAACGGAAACATACAAATACCTGGGTACAATCTTCAACTGCTCCAACATCATAAGGGAAGAAATACAAACTAGAATCAACTCTGGAAATAAGATATACTATGCACTACAACATCTACTAAAATCAAATGCGCTATCTCGTAACACCAAAATCACAATATACAAAACACTGATCAGACCAGTTGTGCTGTATGGCTCTGAAACCTGGAGTACAACGAAAGGAGACGAAGCCTTGTTACAAACCTTTGAGAACAAAATTTTAAGACGCATCTTTGGACCCATTAGGGATACACAAAGTGGAGAGTGGAAAAGAAGAAGTAACAAAGACATTTATGATCTGTTTAAGTCCCCGCTAATCACTGGTATCATGAAGGCTAATAGACTACAATGGCTGGGGCATATAGAAAGAATGGAAGATAATAGGGAAACAAAACTCGCTTACACTCAGGAAATAAATGACCGTAGACCCCGAGGTAGACCAAGAAGACGGTGGAGAGATAATATATATACAGACCTACAAGCACTTGGAATCAACGACTGGCAAGAGAAGGTCCACCAGAGAGACGAATGGAGACGGATTGTATCTGCAGCAAAGAACCTCAATGGCTCGGAACGCTGAAGAAGAAGAAGAAGAAGAAGAAGAAGAAGAAGAAGAAGAAGAAGAAGAAGAAGAAGAAGAAGAAGAAGAAGAAGAAGAAGAAGAAGAAGAAGAAGAAGAAACGTGTACGAAGGTAAGTTAATAAGTAAGTCACATGTGGCCGTAGAAAAATAACCATACATGATAACAACTTGAAACCAGTTTATTTTTATATATACATTGTCCCTTTAATTCTCAACATAATTTCCACAAACATTGATGCACGTATCCCATCGTTTTATCAGTCCTCCCAAACCGGCTGCATAGAACTGCGTGCTTTGTTTTAATTTACCGGCCATCCCACAGATGTGTGACTTACTTATTGACTCGCCCGCTAACATTTTCTACCCAGGTATGCACCGCTTTACGGGACAAACATTTGTCAGCATAAACACTGACACCCCACCTTGGCGGGAGACATTTCGCGAATGACGCTGAAGTTGAATGTGAAGTTAAAATGTGGTTTACAAAACAGAGCATGCAGTTCTATGCAGCCGGTTTGGGAAGACTGATAAAACGATGGGATAAGTGCATCAATGCTGGTGGAAATTATGTTGAGAAATAAAGGGACAATGTATGTATAAAAATAAACTGGTTTCAAGTTGTTATCATATTTAGTTATTTCTCTACAGCCATTTGTGACTTACTTATTAACTTATCCTCGAATAATCAAATCAGAATATCTGCTTCATTCGAGATAAAATATGAAAACTTAACACAGGCATGTTAGTGAACTACCCATTATCCCAGCGTGACGTTCTCTAAAGAAGAAATAACCATCATCATCATCATTATTTTCATTAAATGCATGCTTGTCCCATGGACTGGATGTCTAGTGTTGCACTCATGTTCCACCTATAGTTTCAGTCTCTCATATACCCTTTTCTGTGCCTTAAGCTAATTTGGACCAACAGTATTAGATTAGAACAATAATCGCCATGGAGAAGATAGCCTTTTGCAAGATTAAAAACATACTGACCAATATAAGATGTCACTTGCTACGAGAAAACGAGTGTTCAGGTGCTACATAGAGTCTGCACTTTTGTATGGATGTGAAGCATGGACAATGAGCAGTCAAGCTGAAAAACATCTGATGAATGTGGAAATGTAGTATCTGAGGAGAATGCAAAGAATACCTTGGACAGACAGAAAAACCAATGACCAAGTCCTACAAGAAATAAATGAAAACTGATTGAGAAATTAGACGTAGACAGTCACAATTTTTTGGACATGTTATGAGAAGAAATAAATTGGAGAACTTGGTGACAACTGGCAAGATCGAAGGTAAGAGAACAAGAGGAAGACAGAGAAATAAATACCTGGATGGCTTGGCCCCCATGGCATGGTCGAAATAAGAACACTGAGCTGATCCACGACTCTGGTGATCGAGTGAAATGGTGAATCATGACCACCCACGCTTATCGGTATGTCACATGATGGATTGATGGAGTACTAGATCCTTCTTGTATAGATCAGTCGGCACTCGGTTAGTGATACTGTCAGTGTCACGTCGGCAGCCTTTACTTTCCAAGACATTTTCTGGTGCTCATTCTGGCGCTCCAATGCGGATTCAAATCATGACCTCTTGGCCGTGAGGCGCTGATCTACCGTGGCTCCCCATGTATACTGACTAAATACTTTAGTTGAGGCTCGCCCATCATTGAAGTAAGGACATTCACACATATACTTCATCTTCCTCTTCAGAAGTCTCTCTCTGTGGTCATCTCTGGATTAGATTAGAATCCCTGATACCCCCGCACAGCCCGGTATTACTATTAGAATACGATGGGCCTGGACCGTGTCCTTCCAGGGTCTGCATGCAGCTATAGACATCTAGGATATATTCTGCTGGACTGAAATATCACCGGCTGGGGGAACCTATCTTGAAGTTATTGCACACATAAAATCTTCATATGGTGGGATATATCGCTCTGAAAGTAATGGCAAACTGCTGAAGGTAAATTTTCTAATAAATCACAAACATCTTAAAAATTGCTGGGGTTGACTACGATGTCCTGTGAAATATATACAAATAACTAAACAAAGGTATGGCTAACAGGAAGGCGAATACCATCATCAGCATCGTCATCATGTGCCATGCTGATAAGCTTGGACGGTCATAGTATTTATCACTCTGGATTGTCTTTTCCAGCCAGTTTGTAATGCTTATCGTCTGCGACATTTCTAAGATAATCTTTTTTCCATCTGTTACTGTAGTGCCATTAGTGATTTCTCTTGTTTCTTTGACCCTAACAGTAAATTGTCTTGCGGTAAGATCACAAGTTGCGCCAATATTACATCGTCATCATGTGCCATGCCGGTAAGCATGGGCGGTCATGTTTCGCCATCTCACACGATTACCAGGGTCGTGCTAGGACATTTTAGGGGTAGGTCTTAATTTCGGGGAAACACGGTAGTACATCAGACAAAGCGCAATAGATAGAGCAGCTCAATGAGTCCTTAGAGAATGTCGCGGAATGCCGCCTTAACATCCCAGAATATTTTTCTCGGTCTCCAAATTTGAGAGGCCAAATTGAGAAAGAATGAATTAATCACGCTACTCCAAGGTTATCTAGTCGTCAGATAAGATTATTCACAAAAAGCCTCTAGCCATGACGTAAGCTTGGAGATGGCAAGTAAAATGGGATACTTGAGATGGGCACAACTAGATAATTTAAATTAGTCTACACCTTGGAAAACTGCTGACCCAGACGGGCTATGACACCACACAGACACATTGGCACCTTCTCGTCCAGGTAGACCCTGGCTGAATCAACAATGAACTGGGCCAGTGGTTGAATAAAGGACAATTAACGCCAGATGGAGATAATAGCCCCAGGGCTATAAACAAGCCCCATCCACTCTGACTGGCAGACTCAGGTAGGTGTGAAATCACTGATAAGACTGTGAAACTGATCTGGGGCTGTCAACGCAAAACCAGCCAGGTGTGACACTATGGTGAGGGTTAGTGGTTAAAGAATTTTTATGACTGGACAGACTTGGAGTTAATTGCAATTACTGTCAGGAGGAGATAAGAAGAATTTACTGACGGGACTGCCAAAGAGATAATAGTGTCTCAGACCCTGTCTGCTAGACTCAGCTTAAATAATGGTCCCTAGCCTGTTTTAGGTTAGATTAAGTCTGACTTCAGAACAGGTGAGACAACCAGCTCGTTTTGTATGATTCTTAGGTTGCTAGATTTAACTAGGAGGATTAATTCCAGTGAGCAATGATAAAATTGATTATTTGGTTGTTTCGGGATTTGAAATTTAAATATTGAGCACAACCCACCACCGGCAACGCGATCGCATTCCGGCACGAACCTAAGGCCTATCCACGTCATGGAAGCACTATACTCGAGTTTCGCCCTCGTTTGAGCTCGTCAGTAGTGCATATCCCTGACCGGATCCGGAAACAAGCCCTGATCACGCGTGTGAAGCGGGTGTGTAACCACGCAGCACACACTGGACACGCCGGGCTTGTTTCCGGATCCGGTCAGGGATATGCACTACTGACGAGCTCAAACGAGGGCGAAACTCGAGTATAGTGCTTCCATGACGTGGATGGGCCTTAGGTTCGTGCCGGAATGCGATCGGCGTTGCCAGTGGTGGGTTGTGCTCAATATTTAAATTTCAAATCCCGAAACAACCAAATAATCAATTTTATCATTGCTCACTGGATTTAGGAGGCCTGGTGTTCCTTGCCAGTGAGAAGTCCTGATCGTTCGGGTCCACATCGATTGACGGACGTCAGTCGCGGCGATTGGGCAATCTTGAGCATAGCCTACGATGGGTAGCGTTGTGGTATTCCGGTGTGATAATTTGGCGTGTCCAGTGTGTGCTGCGTGGTTACACACCCGCTTCACACGCGTGATCCGGGGCTTGTTTCCGGATCCGGTCAGGGATATGCACTACTGACGAGCTCAAACGAGGGCGAAACTCGAGTATAGTGCTTCCATGACGTGGATAGGCCTTAGGTTCGTGCCGGAATGCGATCGGCGTTGCCAGTGGTGGGTTGTGCTCAATATTTAAATTTCAAATCCCGAAACAACCAAATAATCAATTTTATCATTGCTCACTGGATTTAGGAGGCCTGGTGTTCCTTGCCAGTGAGAAGTCCTGATCGTTCGGGTCCACATCGATTGACGGACGTCAGTCGCGGCGATTGGGCAATCTTGAGCATAGCCTACGATGGGTAGCGTTGTGGTATTCCGGTGTGATAATTTGGCGTGTCCAGTGTGTGCTGCGTGGTTACACACCCGCTTCACACGCGTGATCCGGGGCTTGTTTCCGGATCCGGTCAGGGATATGCACTACTGACGAGCTCAAACGAGGGCGAAACTCGAGTATAGTGCTTCCATGACGTGGATAGGCCTTAGGTTCGTGCCGGAATGCGATCGGCGTTGCCAGGTAGGTGGGTTGTGCTCAATATTTAAATTTCAAATCCCGAAACAACCAAATAATCAATTTTATCATTGCTCACTGGATTTAGGAGGCCTGGTGTTCCTTGCCAGTGAGAAGTCCTGATCGTTCGGGTCCACATCGATTGACGGACGTCAGTCGCGGCGATTGGGCAATCTTGAGCATAGCCTACGATGGGTAGCGTTGTGGTATTCCGGTGTGATAATTTGGCGTGTCCAGTGTGTGCTGCGTGGTTACACACCCGCTTCACACGCGTGATCCAGGGCTTGTTTCCGGATCCGGTCAGGGATATGCACTACTGACGAGCTCAAACGAGGGCGAAACTCGAGTATAGTGCTTCCATGAGGTGGATAGGAGG